>VWZW01003624.1:0-244262 GCA_013397115.1 Edolisoma coerulescens | reverse complement strand
GGGCGATCGGGCGGGCTCAGCGCGCCCCCATGGCCCTGGCGCCGGGTCAGCGGGCACGGTAGCAGCCTCCGGCTGTCGCCGCGGGTGACTCAGAGCTGCCCGGGCAGGGCGGGCTGGAGATGCGCCTCTCCCCCGGGCTCCGGGCAGCCGCGGGAGACTGACTGAGCCACAAAGAAGTTTCCCCGGCGGCGGCGCGGCGCTCCCCCATGCGCGCCTCCGGCCGCCGGTCCCGGAGCGCTGCTCGGCAGGCGCCCGGCGCCGACCCCGCCATGGAGCCCCGCGCGGGGCTGCACAGCAGCCCGGAGCTCAGCCGGGCCAAGCGGCTGACCGTGGGGGAGCTCTGCTCCCTCTTCGAGGCTCGCTGCGCCGCCGTCGCCGCCGCCGCCGCCCGTCAGCTGCCCGACCGGCCGAAGAGGGGCTGCCGACCCCCGAACGGGGTTCTGCCGCCCGTCATCCCCCGGCTCACCGTCACCGCCGAGGAGAGCGAGGAGGCGCAGGGCAGCCCCCAGGCACGGCCGGCGCGGCCGGAGGGCGGCGGGCTGAGGACGGGCAGCTCGCTGCACCTGCAGTCCCGCAGGCTGTCCAACTCCTCGGTCTCCTCCACCGGCTCCTCGTCCCTCTTGGAGGACTCGGAGGACGATGTGCTGAGCGACACGGAGTGCAGGAGCCAGGGCATCGTGCACTTGGAGCACGGCGAGGACACCAGCCAGGTAGGGGCGCGGGGTGAGCGGTTCTCCCGGGACGCGCTGCCCCCTCCCCGGGCCAGCCTGGCCGGGCAGCTGGGCACCTCCCGGGCTCTTCAGGGGCCACCAGTTGCTCCTGCTTGGAGTGAGGTTTCCGTGACCCAACTCCACGCAAACTCCGGGAAACTCCTGTCCTGGGCCGGCAGCAGTGCGCTGTGGTGCACAGGCTGCCGCCCCTGTTGGAAAAGCGCTTCTGCACGTGGGTTCCTCAAAAACCCGGCCAGGTGTGCGCTGTTTCTTTCTGCTACGGAACTGTACTTGATGTCCCCGGAATAGGGGAGGATGTTTTTTGATCGTAAGTGGGTTGTTTTTTTTTTTTTTTGCAGTCTCCTGTGTCAGATGCTAAAAATAAAAAAATTCCAGGCATTTCCCAGCAGGTATTTTTTGTCTCTTTCAGTCCTGGAGTCTGTGGTTGTCAATTTTTGAGCCGCTTCTTGCTGTGAGCATGACAGGAGATGGGGAGGAGCTTGGAATGGGTAGAATGCATGCTTTTGTCCATTCTGGCAGCAACACATTCTTCTTAGTAAATCCCCTCTGTAATTTGGCAGCTTTCATCCATGAAGTGCACTTTTGAAGGCATATAGTTAGCTGCTTTTTCATGATCTGTGATGTGTATTTGCCTGACTCCATATAGCGTGCTTCTCAGGCTTTTGTACCTGAAAAATGTAGCTTTAGTGAATTCCCCCTCCCACCTCCATTGACACCGCAGCTTAAATTGTTGTTCTACTGCCAGCTCATTGGTGCTGAATTGTTTTCAAGCAGAACATATGCTTTGATAAAAAATGTAGCGTATAATGAAGAAGTAATGCAACTTGTAGGTGATACCTCCAGCTGGACTTTTCTCATGGTAATTGTGGGTTTGCTACTTTAGAGGACACATAGTACAGGAACTAAAATGCTGTGCACAATATTGGTTTTGTTTGCATCAACTTGTGGCCTGATTTCGGAAGAGAAGAAAAAAAAAAGGTTTTGTACTTTGTCATGTTGAGTATCAAGAAACCTGTAATAATAATACTTAATTTGTACTTTTGATTCTGAGATAGAATCTGGTTTGCAGGGGAAAAAATTGCTGGTGTTTTTGCTTTCTTTTCTAAAATACATGCTATGCAATTTTGTGAAAGTAGCAGGAGAACAAAAATTAAAGATAATAAAGGCCCATAGGATCATTTGATTCTATATCCCTGCTATTGCAGTATGTGTGGTTAATGGGGAGCAAGAATTAAGTGATGATACTTCAGCAGCAAGAGAACTCTGAGGTGGCATCGGGGCAGCTGGTTAAACTGTCTGTGAATATAGACTGAAGCAAAATTGATTCTTCAGATGAGAAGCTGTGCTACTTCAAATGTTATGCTTCTGCATCTTTGAAGTCATTGGTACTGAAAGCAATATTGAGACCTACATGATTGGGAGTGTATCCTTCCCTGTAGTCTGACATGCGTGTATGTAATACAGCATAAGTGGATGTGACTGGTAGTACTTTCTTTTAGGAGGTCTTTATAGCCACCTTTTAATTACAAGAAAATAAAATATTAAAGTAAGAAGATCTTTAACATTGATTTATAGACAAACTAAAAATACCTATATTATAAATGTTTTAAACTCTGAGAGACTGTCCTGTTCATGTAGGTGTGTGGGAAACTGAGAACTTTGATAGTATTATAATAATTCAGTTTTTGAAAAGGTTTTTGCAGTTTTCCAAAGTTTAGTGCAGGTGCAGGACTGTTTAATGCCTCCTTGGTAAAGTAAGTATTCCCTCAACTCAAGTAAAATACTTGATGTTTTAAAAGGCTGAGTTACATTTTCATACCTGCAGTGTAGGTGTAGATGGGGCAAACTGTCCACCAGGAGCTTGCATTCTGACTGATTGTCTTTATTTCATTATCCCTTCTGTGGCAAGTTGTCAAACCAGAGCAGGGACTGGGACCTAGGACTCTAAACCAGCAGAACTTCATGGCACTACCTAATAAATTAAATGGGCTCACCTGCTCAGTGACTGCTTATGTGGTTCATCCCTCCCTTCCTTGCTGCATTACCCACCCGAGAGCTTGAATCCCAGGAATCTGCCGTTCTCCTGTGGTCAGGTGCACTGCCCGTCATCTCAGATGGCCACACTGTTTGCTCACCAATACCTGGAGGCATCCAGGACAGTTCTTGTGATTGATGTCTTTTGTTACTGGGCAATGCTGGGCCACTCGTGATCCCTGCACTCAGCTGTCCACTCTGGTTTCTTTAGCAAAGCAGTGACTTCATACCATGCCAAAGTTGGAGTCTATGCTTTGAACCTCTGGGGGTTCAGCTTTACAGGATGTGTCCTTTCAGCTCGTAAATCTTGAGGCAGGATGAATGTTTGGTTTAGAATGGAAGGCTTTGGGTTCAAGGCCGGCACATGCAAGTGGAAATAACTACAAATTCTAGGATAACCTAAGGAATGGTTTTATATTTTGAAGATTTTATTTAGAGGCAATTTGGAACATTTTGTTTATATTTATTGTTTTCAGTGTATTTTAATAGGTGAAGGCTTGTTCTAAGAGTGGAACAAAAAGGATAGAGACTTTTCTGAAGGAAACTGAAATCAGAGGTGGGCCAAAGTTACTGTTTCCTAATTCATGGGAAATTTTGACATTTTAAAATTTCTCTTGTATTGGGGAATTCCCTGAGACTTTTCTCTGGAAATGTTAAGTGTTAATTTGGAGCCTGGCACCTTATGATTAAGCTCAGACCAGTGCTCGGAGAACTTCTGGGCTGTCAAGCCTACCAGGCTCCCCAGTGCCTACCAGGGACCTTGGAAACTTGCCCAGGTCTTCAACTGTGTGAGCAGAAGTTCTGATAATGTTCTTCTTATCAGAGCTTCAAGGCTTCCATCTGGAGACCCAGGAACTTGAGACCTAAGCTGAAGAAGGCCCTCCCAGGCCTCTCTACTGTTGACCTGGAGGTCAAGACCCAGGTGAGTCTGAAATATTGTGGGCTCTCAAGCTACCTGTGCAGGACTGTGTGTGAGATGGGAAGCTCAGGAGCCTCTGTGTTCAGGGCTTGCTGCCCTGGAGTTCTCAGGCCTTAAATCCCAGGATGGTATGCCAGGGTGTGCTGTCTCTCTGACTGTATTCCTTGGAGGACAGTTCTCCTTGGCGGTTCACCTGGCAAACAACTTTCCAAGAGGATGAGTGATTCAGTTAAGTGTTTCAGAGAGCATTCTGGGTTGGTTGGATTGACACATCATGACAATGTTAAATTTTTGTTTCTTCTTGAGCACAGTATGTGGGCATGTCCCTGGAGTGTTAGGGCCCGTGTGGGGGCAGCGAATACCTTGGGACCGATGGCTGACGGTGACAGCACAGTCCCAGCCTGGCTCCGCTGGGACCCAGTGCCGTTTACATCTGGGCAGGCCCACCTTTGAGAGAAGCTCAGTGGGTGGTGTTCCAGTTTCTCTGCATAAGTTATTCATGCCATTTTGCGATAATTAGCAGAGGCTTTGAAATTGGGCTGTCGTGGCTTTCCTGAAGGAAGCCCCTTCTGACAATGAAGGGATGGAAGTATGAGAGAAGCCTATTCTGCTGCTGTCCTGTTTATTCAACTTGGGGTTCAGTGGAAACCAATTGTGCAAAGCTGTGCTAATGGAAACTGCATAATGCCATATTTGGAGCTTTGTAAATCTTGGCAGTTAACTTAAAAGAAAAAATATTGGTTATTTTTTAAATAGCCAATTGACAGAATAGATTTTACCCTATGGCAAAAGCTAACATTCCTGCCTTCCCTTGCATTTAAATGGGAAGCATACTTCTGTAGCCTTGCTTCATGCCATCTGGGAGGTGTATATACACAACTGAATCTTGCAGTGAAAACACCAGTGGTGCGTTTATAGTAATGGAGAGAGAGTACAAGAGTTACATATTTTTGTCTTCACTCTGTGAATGAGCAGTTTTAAGAGCTACGAAGTCTGGTTAGCACCTTCTTTGTTGGGACAGACTTTAAAAAGTGGCTTTCACAGAGAATAAACACCATGGTAATGTACAGCAGCCTCTTGTCCTCTTTATAGGAGAATGTTATTTACTAGGTAGAAACATGCCAAATAAATCTACTCGTTTTCATAACTGTGACCTGTCATTCCAAATTCTTAGAACTGTAACCATGAGAACAGCTGACAGTTTGCTAGAGAAAAAGCAGTTCAGTTCTTGCCTGCAATGATACCAGTCCAGAAACTTTGGGGGATAGCCATTAGTGAAGTGCATTTGGTTTGGTTTCACTGATTTTCTTGATGTTATTTTTCATAACATCAGGTATCTTAAAATGGACAAGTGTCTAGAAAGGCACGCACACTTAATAGCTAACTAACTAAATAAATTAATAAATACAGAATGAAAGCTTCAACTACTTTGGCTCAGGGGTGGGTTACATAAGCTAATGCAGTAGAATAAAATAGTTATTTTTAAATGAAGAATAGGAGTGACGGGATGACATAAGTAAGACTGTTAATGGGATTTTAGCCTACTCTCCAAAGGAAAGAAAGCTTGTGTAATCACTCTATCAATTCCATTTCAACAGCTCTAGTAGGTTTCAGCCAAATTTGGCAGTGGCATAGACATCTCAAAGTTTCTTCAAGAGCTCTTTAAAGTTTCACAAAGGTCAGACTGGGTGGAAGAGAGGAAACCAAAATAAGTGCATACTTGTTTTCTCTGGGGGAGAAGGTGCCAGAGGAGCTAAACAGCTGTCTTCTGTTTTGTTTGTTGGCTCGCAAATTGGCATGTGCATACTGGCTAGTCCATAGGTGCTTCCGTGCTAGATCCAGCTGCAGCAGGTAGTGTCTCCCGTCCTAGGGGTAATTAGGATAAAGTATGGGAGGGATCACACAGTGCTGTGGGCTGGTGAGGTTAGGGAATGTGGAAGGCACTAGTTGAGGCACAGGGGAGAAAGGGAGGAAGTTATGAGGAGGTGTGGAAATGTTAGGGAGGTTGGAGGGCTTTTGAAACGAGTTTATAGAGGACAGTGACAAACTGTGGATACTCTGACAAGGGTGCAGGACAGTAGGTAGCAGTGAAGTAGAAACTAAGCTTCACTAGTGTGCTGCTCATGACACAGCTGCTTTTAATGGGATACATTTCATGCTTCTAAAAACATGCAGATTTATAGTGACAGTCCCAAATACTGAAATTTTCCTATTGTATACTGAACAAATTTGAGGTGAACAGCAGTAATGTTCCACATTTGCACGGTTCTTGGAACAAAACTCTGAACTGGGAGCCTTCTCTCAGTTCGAGGATGAATTCTTCACCACTGTACACTGCAGTGGTGGAATATATCAAAACATCAGCAGTATCAGGTCTAATGGTGACTGTTTGCTAGTAATGTGCATTCTTGTCTATAAGAAATGACTTAGCTCTTACTAAATCAGTTGAGAGGCAATTAAATGTCTTATCAGATTAGAGTTTTTAATCCTGGATATATCTGAAATGGTGACTTAGAGGTTACAAGATTCTTCTTTTCTGAATCAATTTCACTCTGTTTTCATTTTTCATATGTTAAAGGACATGTGGTTTGGGCATACAGTCTAAAATTGAAACAACTCTGTGATAACTTTTTCCTTATGGACCTGCTGTATTGAGTATGTTGTAGAAGTTTCTCTGTATGTCCACTTTTATAGTTCAAACCTCCTTATAATGCTTGTTACAACTGGAAAGGTGGGAAAAAAGTAAGCATATTTAAAGAGGTCATACCTAAGTATATTTTTCTCAAGCTGTCATTGACTCAGCAGATTTATTTGTGAAAACCCATGCCAGTCTCAAAAGGAATAAGGGTAGTGGCTGGAGCAATAGTTTGGAAATTTTGCATGTCTGTATATTTTTTGGGTTCTGACACTGTTACCCTGTTAGACTAGTTTGATTAGAGTGAATATTTTTAATTGATTAATTTACTTACCACGTGTAATTAATGTGGTAGTTAACATATTCAAACATTACCTCAACTCACATCTAAAGTATATTATAAATGGAATGTGTTAAAGTGGATCAGTTTGATTAAATGCTCACAATGTGATGCAATTTAATGTTGGAAGCTGAGAATGCACATTGTATTTATGTGGTAAATAGCTGTTTTGTTTAGCAGTGGCCGAGAGAAAAACTAAGGATCATCAAATGGCATTTTGTAGTGATTATCTGTAAAATGTGGTGGCAGAAAAAGTAATGTTAACCTTACACATCTTGGAAGGAAAAAGTGATCTCATGTACAACAGCGGTCGGGTCTGTCTCTCTTCTTCCTTCTCAGTCAGGGTAGTTCTTGCAGCGAAAGGGGGCTGAGGCAGAGAAAATTGGCTTGTCAGTCCATGTTAATTTGGATCTTGCATAGCGTAGGTTTAAATTGAATTTTGAAGTGCTCTCCTCTACCAACAGAGCATCATCTCAAAAGCTCACAAGTTGGGTAAGATGGTGTTGTCTGTCCAAAGCACAGCATAGCTGGGGAAAAATATCATAAAAAAAGGAGGGGAGTGGGTGTTAGTCTCCATCAACTCATTCTGAACAGAAGCATAGGGAAGGGGGAGAGGATACCTGTTCATCCAGTGTCAGGCTAGCAAATACTTTGGCATATTGTTTCCAATGCTTAACTGATTCATTCCTGTCAGTAATGGAGAATGCTTTCTAGGATAACACATAACCAGCAGCATTTGAGTGGATTTTTGTACTGATGAATGCTGAGCTTCTTACAAGGGATGAAATCTTTTACATTCCAAAACGTGGAGGTGTGAGACTGATGCTATAGAAACCTACCCTGAACCCATCAGGCCTGGCCATTGTTGCTCATTAGCAAATCTTCTATTCCTTGGCAAGCTTGGGAAGAAGTTAGCCGAAGACAAATTGACAGTCATTTGAAGAAGTGATCATAGACTTGACATGATCCAGATTTAGAGCTTGGGACAGACTCTTCAAGCCAGTTGGTGACTATAGCAAGCATGACACAGACACTGCTTTGTGGGAGCTTGGCATTCACCCAGAATCCAGGAACACTCCATATTCACAGGCTGAAATATCCAAGTAAGGTGATGCAGTGATGCAAACACTTTAAACTGTTTACCTCAGTCCACTAATACTGCCTTTATTTTACTCACATTCAACTTAAGTCTGCTGTTCTTATTCGGCCTCCTGACCTCGTCTGTACATGAGCCGCATTTGTAACAAAGGTGTGGTTACAGGTGATAAAGAATATGTATAGAAACATGTTATGTCTGGGTGTCATTGGTACTGAAATGTGTCTGATTCATCCAGAGGATTAACAGGAAACTGGGATGTTGCAGAACTGTGTGAGTAAGTTAGTGGGAATGGCACAGTTCACTTGGGGTGTATCAGCAGAAACTGCTTCATACATACTTCATACAGCTTTCATGTGATAAGAATAATGCCTCTTGATAAATTACACTGAACATTGTGTAGAAAGAGAAGGTCTTTGTTTTCAGTGATGGTAGAAAATTATCATTCATTATCAATATAACTGATTTTGTCTCCTGGTCTCTGCCACATCCCAGCATAAAGTGATCCAGTCTTAGTTATAGCTGCATTCACTACTCTGAGCTGCTACAGAGAACACAGCTTTCTTTGTGTCTCAGCTCTTTTCAAGCAGCTCCATACAGTTGAGAACACTGCAGCGGTTCTTTCTAGTGATGTTCACTTGAGACAGCACATCTTTTCTGTGCTCTACTTTGCTTCCTGGGGCAGAGTGCTGAATCAAATGCAGGCTTCTAATTCTCACCTTTGATGTGCTGGTGCTAGTCAAAGTCTGTGTGTTGTGGGCACACAAGGGATCGATGGAGCTCAGCTGGGAGGGGCGTGTTCAGCCATCCCGCTCCAGGCGCAGGAGGTGAGCTTGAGGAGGCTCAGCTGTGAACTGGGTTTTCCCATACAAGAAGGCATTTCTCACCAGCACCAGCCAGTGCTGGCTCACTCTGCAGCACATACTTTGGAAATGGAGGGAGCATCGTTGCCATGTGTCAGTACCTTCCACTACTGGAACCTCTTCAGATGCTCTGAAATCACCACTCTGCTGAAAATCTTCAAAGATCCTCTGAGCATGTGGCACAGGTAGTGGTACTGTCTGGTGCTTTCAAATGACCAGTCTTACGGGTACACACATTGCAAAGGGTAGCTGCAAGGTTCTAATGCAGGCTACCGAAGAGCAAAACTTTGGAGAGGAGGGAGGTGAGAGGGCTGTGATAGGTACAAGTTATTTACAGGCAGACAGAAGAGGAGTGACTGGGAGTGGTTGGGAAGGCTACTGGAAATGCGAGAGGAAGGACTAGAGGGGAGAGCAAAACTTAATGGGCAAGCAGACTATTGCTTTAAAATTCAAGGAAAATACGTTCTCAAAAAAGCAGGAGAACATGTGACAACTATATTAAATCATCAGTCAAACATTGAAAAGTATATGTAATGAAAGAACTCACATGCCTGCAGTGGGGGTATGTTGATGTTCTACTGCCTTTCATTACAAGCAGGCATAGCACTTGATGCACAGAATTCATGAATTTCAACTGGTTTGTATTTCCAATCAACTCAAAGGACAAGTTACAGTTCCACAGTGATTGATGACATGTATTGCAGAACCTCTGTTTATTCATAGATAGCTCTGCAGCAGATCACAGGAAGGGAAAGACTGACTTCCCAATTTAACGCTGCTGAATGCTGATGTGAGGAACTGCTGCCTTTCACAGTTTCACAGTCCCTCTTTGCCTGGGAAGAGACTAGGAAAGTTATTTATGCAGACTTTCACCATAGCCAATACTTGTATTTTTCTCATTCTCCTTTTGACTGACTTGAGAGTGAGTCTTACTAGCAGAAACACTGAACATTTGAAAATGCAACCAAAGGTAATGGGAGCTGTTCTACAACACTGTTCTACAGTATTTTATAACACTGGGTATTAGGAAAAGCAAAAATCGGCACCTCAGATTAAGCTTTCAAATTTAGTGGGTACTTTTTATATTAACCTATCTTTCCTTCAGTATTTTTCCCTATAAGATATGAATAAAACACTTCTCTTAACACTTAATCACTTCTCTTTCTTTGTGAAAACAAATTCACTAAAATTTGGAAAACAGTCTACTGCTGCAGTAACGGTTGCCTTTAAGTTTGTACCGAAAACTTCAATTCTGAAAATTTTTGAGTACTCAGTTTTGCATTTAAGACATCATTAAAGTTCCAGCACAAATGTAATTCTGGATCTGAACGTGTTCCAGGAGCGGAAGGTGCTGACATCTGGCAGTAATGTTTCATCTTCCCTCTGTTCCCAAAGCGCTCGCTGTGGAGCGAGGCGGCGCTGCCTGGCCCGGGTGATGTGCCTGTGCTGGAGAGGGCACTCACAGGAGGGCTGCACTTGGACAGGCTCTTCAGGCCCCATGACAGGTGCCCTCTGGTGTGGGGAGAACCTGGTTCACAGCTGCCTCCTGCAGAGCTGAGCCTCTTCAAGCTCTCCTCCTGTGTATGGCTGAACACATCCCTCACAGCCGAGCTACACTGATCCCTTGTGTGTGCTGTGCCCAGCAGTCTCCACAGAAGGTAATTAAATACTAATGAGAGTCTACTGCAAATTAATTTGAGGTTCTTAAAATTTGCCAGACTTTGTCAGGTTGACTTCTGCTCTTCCCATTGCTTACTCCTGCTTTGAAAACTCTCCTCTTCCTAGATTTCAGGTTCCTTCCCCAAAATTCAAGGTTAAAAAGCTTTTTAGAGGATTCATTAGAAATTTTGTAGTGGGGTCAATATGAATCTTTTTCTAGCCTTGGAAACAGCTCAAGTTTTGTTAGAGTTGTTCAATCTGGAGCAAACCAAATAGTTTCAGCTCTTTTTTGAGGTGGGTTACTTAGCAAATCACCAGAGAATGAAACACATATAAAGAATTCTTGTGCATTGGTGCTTTGATGGTTGTGCAGGAAATCTGGGTTTTGAGACCTTGATCCTCTGAAAGAGGCAGAGCTAGAGCAAACCTGGATGGCCTTTGTACTCTTCCCCGTCGTTGCATGCTTATGTGATACAGCAGAAAGGATAAAAATCTGTGTGAACAGTGTTTTTGCATGCAGATCAGCTGTTATCTTGTGCAGGGTTTGAGTGGGTTGTTGGCTAAGTGCACTTGACCTGAATATTCTAATCATGATAAGCTTTGCTTGGTGTGGGCTCTCTCCTTTGCCACCCGTATAAGTTCTGTAGGAACAGCATCGGTGACCCCACAAAGGGTCAGCTTTGTTCAGACGAAAATGTAATCTGAAGAAACTAAGAAACCCTCCTACGCTTCAGCTCTCACTTTTCGTAGTGCAAAATCCTGAGTGTCAGAATTTTGAGCTGATAATTTGATAGTTTGTATTGTCTTGCTCTGTGGAATTTAAATAAAGACCCTTTTTGCCTTCTTTGTACCAACCCAGAAGGAGTAAGCAATTAAATCCTGAGGTACTCATTTCAGGACAGATCCTGCCATTCTGTTGAAAAATCAATGAAAGGATTTTAAAATGGCAACTCCTGACTTCCAGGTGCTTTTGCCTATCACTTGCTCATAATGCCAGCAGGGCTATCAAAGGCAGTCAGTATTAAAAATAAGGAAGCCATATTTTGTATGTTAGGAAGAAGTAAGCCTCTAGAGTTCTTTCTGGCCTAACAATCTGCCTGGATTTGGGCACTAATCAGGCCCCTGTAACAGTTTCATGAGTTGTTTTCCCAAAATTTTTAGGAAGGCCAAAGAGAATTATGTGCCTTCAGCAAAGACACCAAGAAAGGGAGCAAGTCCTGAGCTCTCTAACAGTCCAGTGCTTATTAATCACTATGCCAACAGTCTCCAAGTCTTTTTCCAGCATAGGACTGGCTGATGCCCTGAGTATGGTTTCCCATTCCAATATTAAAACTGGAATGACAGATAACTAATCATCTTTCTTCTGTCCCTGTTTATCCTTTGGGATTTTCTGCATCATCTCTAGAAATATGTCCTCTTCCATTGCTGTAATTCTGTGTCTTGATCCTAGTCTGCCTTTTCAGTTCTCCGATTTTATAGGCAACAGTCCTGTCTGGGACTATAGGATGAATGTAGCCAAGTCACCAAAATTCTTTTTACATCGCATTCTTCAAGAAAAAGAGTAGATGGGCAGCAAAAGCAGTCTTGGCGTGTGAAGCAACTTCTCTGCACGGCCTATTCCCCTGTGTCCTGTGTAGGTCATCACCCATCTGCAAATGACATTTCAATGTCTGTCTTCTCTTTGTTGAGCCCTGGTAAATTGATATTGGTTGCTCTTGGTTTTGCTACCTATGTCCAATCTGGCACAGAAGCTTGCTCCATATTTCAGGAGGCTGGTGTAGGTGGTTGCGTAAGATACAGGTGTGTGGCTTGCAGTTCTGTTGCTAGGAGCCAACAGTATGAAGTTCTTTGAAGTTTTATGGGGTTTTTTCTCTCTTTTACTATGAGATAAAAATTTTGGTAGATAAATTGTCTTTATAAACTTCACCCTGTTCATTTTACTTTATTTTTAGGCAGGTTTGCATCTTAATAATTGGCGGTTGAGGTTTGTGCTTCTACAAAGGTGGAATCTTCAGTATCCTGATGGTGAACACACGTTTACCTTCAGGGCAGAGGAAACATGCTCCATAAAACACATACACTATTGTTCAAACACCCACAACTCTTCAGGAAGACAGATGCCTTGTTTCAGTTTCGGTCTTTAGTTGAGTCACTCATGCTTATGTAAGGTCTGAATTTGGTTCCCTTTCTTAAGGCTACATTATGGAAATTAAAATCTTAAATAATCCTTTGTCTCTGAGGCTACCTGCTACTGATACAGAGGAGGAATTCAACTCGCTTCTCTTATGTTGCTCTGTTAACAGAAAGTCTCTTTTGATCCTGTAGTTTTGCTCAAGGGAGAAGTCATCTTTTCTCTGGATTCCTTGTATAGTTCTTAGGGCTGAATTGCGGAGGGAAGAGTTTCTCTAATCTTAGGTTTTCTTCAAAAACAAATAACTACCTTGTAAGCCTCTTGCTCCAATGGGATAAGGTGAAAGGTCCTCATTTCCATAGAATTACAGGTTTTTTCATCATTGCCACATTCCATTAATAGGAGTGTGGGTTATTGTTTGGTTGGGGTTGTTATTTTTTTGTTTGGTTGTTTCAAAATCCTTTCAACAGAGTGGTTTGGAATAATCTCACGGTTACCACGTTGAAGCTCAGAGTTATTTAAGTGGTTGAAGGATGTGGCTTTCCCCTAGGTAAATACCACACCCCGCTCAGTAACAGTGCCTATCGCATGTTGACACTTGCATTCCTTTGCGAGGGGTGGGCCGTGTTTGAACAGTGCAGTGCACCACAGGTGAAGCAGTAACTCCTTATGCTTCTTTAGAGGATAATGGAAGAGGCAGTTCAGAGGAGACAAGGAAGGAGAGGTGGAGTACTGGACTTTGTCTTGTGATAGAAGAGCAGATGGCAAACTGCTACCAGTGTATGTTGGGTCAGTTTTTTACATGACATATTTTTAGACTTTATTAATCCTTTTCACTTAACACTGTATTACTGCTTATTTGAGTACTTGACTGTCTTATTAGAGTGCCTCTAATTTAGTTTACAAGCACTAATTACTTAAATTATTTAGCAGTGTTCTGAAGTAGAGTTGTTATAACCTGCAGTTGTGGGAACTGGAGCAGAGAAAGGGCACGTATCTGGACCTAGATTCCATACTGAAGCAGTGAAATCTGCTCAGATCTGTTGCAAGTGAGTGGCTGACAGTTTAGGATGTTAGAATCTGAATTATTGTGGTAGGAAAGAAAAGTTATGTAAAAACATTTGAAAAATCAATACCTGCCAGTAGCCTCTCTATATGTATGTAGATATATACATGCATGTGTACAATAATTTTAGAAACCCTGATTTGCAGACAAATATTGGTATGAGGAACTTTATTTTCTAATTGAATGTTTTAATACTTTTTAGGAAATGGAAATAAAGGGCGAAAAGGATTCATGTAACTTTCTTCACAGTCCTGCAGGACGTAAGTGTCGTAAGACCATTGATGATGAACCATCTTGGTGTTTATGACACGGACTCCTTTAAAAGTATTGCAACTCACTGACACTGGGAGCAGCCCACTTCTGTCTTGGTGGCACGTCTCTCCTGTGACTGAGTTAGACCATGATTTTACAGGCATTTGTCAAGCTTGTTTTAAAACTCATTGATACCCCAGAAAGCCCTTTTCTCATATCCTGCCTGACTATTTTGGGTTTGTTGCAAATTAAAGCCGATTATTCTTGTCCTTCCCGGTGGTCATGGAGAACAATTGACTGCTGTTATAATTATGAAACCTTGTTGCATGTTAGAAGACAGTTGCCATTCTCTCAGGATAAACAAACCGTTATTTTGACCTCAGCAATATATTTGTTATTTGTCCCTGAATTTTCCCCCAGTATGTCAAAACTTTCTTGGAAGAGTGACTAAAATGGAGCGCAATCATCACAGGTAACCAATAGATACTTACAGCAACCTTAATTCTGTCCTTGTGCTTCCTATCCTTTCCCATAGAAAAAAGGAATTACTGCACAATAGTCTTCGACGGTTACATTTCTTTCAGAATCTCAAAGTTGTGTGGGATGCAGCTCCTGGTACCCTTACATGAGGATGTGTTGAAAGCAGGGTAAGCTTTCGACATGTGTCCACTAACCCAGACTGCTGGGGATAGGAAGAGAGAGGTCTTTGACCAGTTAGTAGAAAACAATTTTGCAATTCCTGTTGGATGGTGGTGGTGTCTGGCAAATAGGGAAGTGTAAGAAAGGATAAAGATTAAAATTTTCTTTATTTCTCTTTGTCTGTTCAGACTGCAGATTCTGCTGTGGCTACTGAGTCACTGGGATGTTAAAGTGGTGGTGAGCCTAGCCCTGAACTGCTGGGCAGAGCTGTGTCTCCAGGTAACAGACTATACCACCATTGCAAATAAGATGAAGCACATGCTCAGCTTCCTTCCCAGGTTCACTCAGGGGAGATTAGCTCCTTGAAGTTATTTCCTGGCTTCTTGCCAGAACACAGTCTCTCTTGATGTTATGCAGAAACCACACCTGATTTAAACGGATTGGCACTTGTAGTACATTTGGATTTGAGGTCATGCACAGTTCACAAATGACACATTTGCGCCTTAACAAATTGCAATTATGTTTTAGGCTAAACTATTTATTGGTCTATGCACAGAGAAATGTGGATCTGTTTGTGTTTTAAGTATTCCCAAATATTCATCCTCTTTGGAACTGATAATTCTGTGTCCTATCTGATGGGATGTTTGGCTTATTTTATCATGTAAAGAGTGTTGTCTGTCTAGATGTCCCCTTCTCATTACTGGAGATGTCAGTCAGTGACCCGTGAGATGTGGAGGGCGGGCAGAGAATTGTCAAATTGCTAGACTGTTTCTGAAAATTTAAACTGCAGTTGTTTTGGAGGTTAAGAAAGATTTCTTTCCTTCTGCCACACCATCTGCTAAAGTGATGTTTGATTTTCCACATATCTGTTCTGGGTGATGGACAGCCTGAATAAATCTTGAATGTTTGGGCTCCGAGTCAACTTCCCTATAGTGACGAACTTTGCTTTTACTTCTTGGATAATAACATTTCAGTTTCCAGCAAGACTGATGTGCTGGCAGAACCCTGGTAGGGGCAGAATGTCGTTGGTTCAGCTTTCCTGTGCTCAGTAGGGACAGGTGGCAGAGCTCCATCCTGTTAGAGAACCAGTGTCTTTCAGAGCAGACCACAAGCTGTGAAAATAGGGATAATGGCCATGTTTAATGCCTGCTATGGAAGGTAGACAGTTTAGTATCCCTTAGAACAGAAAACATTTATTCTTATTGAAGTAAAATCTGTCTTTCAGTTAACAGTATCGGATTTTACAACATATCTGTGAGATAAACGAAGGAAACCCTTGTGACAGTGCAGCTTTGAAGCCATCTAATTACTTTATTATTTTGTCTTTTGACCCGGGAATAATGTAGACATTGTAGATATTTCAATTGGTAATAACCAGAAACAAAATGCCAAAGTAGATTCCTGCAGAACAGTCAGCAGGCTGTGGCTATTGATGCTGTTTGCAGGAAGGCAAGCAAGGCTTTTGCTTCTTTGTAGTTCATTTTCCTCTGATTTGGAGGAGATCCGCTCCTGGAGCGTACAAGGAGAATCCAGCTATGGAGTGGGACATGGGATTTTGTGCTCCTAGTAGTTCAGTCTGATACTGACCATCCATTTCTCTTACCTTCACTTCTTCCTTTAGTCCAGACATAATGAACACCCAGCAAACTTACCAAGTATCCTGAAGGGTAGCAATGCCAAATTATGTGTGCATCTCACTGCCTGGTGAGGCACCACAGGGGAGAAAACACAGGAACCTGAGGCTTCTGACTTGCAGTATTGTTTCTGCTTATTGCATTAAGTGTTTCTCATGACTCTGAAGATTTAGCCCAGCCCATCATGAGTGCGGCACAAACAGGAAATGGAAACCCTGCAGTCAGAGGATACACCTGCCAAACGCTGGTTGAGCAGCTGTGGCCCTCACCCGTGGCTGAGTGCAAAGCCAGAAGCATCAAGGGCTAAGTACAGGCTGAGCACAGTTTCTCCTCTAAGGTTTGGAGGCTGGAGGGTGAAAGAGAGGGAGAGATGAAGGTGTAGTCACAGTTTGCCTGGCAGTCTGATGAGAGGTGCTGATCAGGAGGCTGCTCGTGTAGCATGCAAACTGCTGCTCTTTAGGAGTGCATGTTCTCCCTTGCTGTTGATTATCAGTCTTACAGCTCCAGCTGGCACTCATACATCCCAGGAAGATCAACTGTGTGACAAAGCAGGGAGTGTTAAAGTTCCCTTGGGGACTTAGATACAAGGATGGTCAGGGCTGCCAAGGCATCCAGCACGTGGAGACTGCTCAGGGATATCTTTGACCAGGAACACGATTACACTGGTTTTATTCCTTGAGCAAGAGCTGACAGCGTTTGAAGTAACACAGCTGCCCTGGCAGAAGGCCAATTGCTGTGATTTGGCCAAATTATCAGTTGGCACTGGTTGCATAAACCTCAGACAGTGTGACGAATGATGCTGTTACATGTCAGGGCACAGACTTTCTAAAGCTGATGTTCGCAGCTCCGGACTCTGGACCAGGCTGCCCGGGTGTCAGTTATCACAGCACAGCATTCCGGCCCTAAACTGCATTTGTCTGGTCACAAACACTGACTCCTGTGCGGATTAGTGATGGTGCTTCAGGAACCTGTTTCCTGCCCAGGACCAAGAGAAGGTGAAACATGGTAACAGCAGGGCTAAGTGAGTTGCTGTAGGAGCCTTACCCTGCCGTGGAAGCTGAATTAAGTGTTGCGCTCAGGAGCTCAGTGATAAAGGTTTGTGTGAGGGTTCACTCACGTACGCTTGGGGAGCATTCTTCTTCTTAACTCACTCTTTCACCTCCCACCCATTGAGATCTTTGTCTCGATTTGTGATTCATGTCTGATTCAGCCAAGTGGGTAGTAGACTTGGCAGCAAGAATCTCCTGAGCTTGAGGATTCCAGGAACCTTTAACAAGGGGCAAGAGCACAGAAACTGGCTGCTGAAAGTATAAAGTGCCTTTTATGACAAATTCAGGGATTTGTTGTTGTTGTTATTATTTGGGGCATTTTTATTTTAGCTATGGGAAAATCTTCCACCTTGCTTCCCTATACAGAACCTTTGTGAATATTTAAGTTATATTTCTCCCAACAAATAGGGGGAAAATGTTAAGTATTCCTCACTTGCTCCATGTCTTGTTAGGTGTTCTAAGCTTCTTCAAATATCAGATGATGCCAAGCCTAGGAGTTGTTATAGTCTGGACAATTAAAAGAAAAAGTAATTGAATTTTGATCATCTCCAATCAAAGGCTTTTACTGTCTGCTTTAGGTATTTTAAAAGCATGCATGAATGTGTATGTATATATCTGTATATATTACTAGAAGAAACACTGAGGATAATTATAATTTGCTTACATTTGACATGAAAATGTCAGCTGGTTCAGGATCTGGATCTGACCAAGACGACTTGCCTGCCTGTTTCAGATCTGCAAAGACAGCTACACTGAGCCTCAAACTGAAAGAACTCAAAACCAGAATCCCTTGGTAGGCAGATTTTGTGACTGTAACCGGAAAGATACTGTGTTGCTCAGCAACTCTCACTATCATTTTAAATTTTTTTTTCTTATGTAACATCACTCAAATCCCCAGTTCTCTCCATGAGGTGAAACCATATGGTGAACTGTCCCAGAGCTGTACTCCTTGAAAAAATGAAATCTGTAATAACCATTGAAGCTGGCTGCTGGGAAGCTGCACCCATGGAAAACTCATTTGTTTGGGGGAAATTGTGCTGATAACAACTTGTCTTGGTAGAGTATTGTGATTTTGACAAAGCAGTAGATACTTCGCTTAGGTGTTGTGTGATTATTTTTTTAGTGGGTTGTAATTATAGTACTGTTGTTATTGACTGCATTCACACAGAGAAAGAAGCATATCTAATTACACAGTAATTACATTAGACCAGTAATTTTCTTGGTTGTGGTTTGCTCAAAATTATTTCTTATGGAAGCTTTTTATAGTAGTGGCAGGTATTGACTGCGTTGAAACAGATGAAAACAAAGTTTTGTTTGGGCTAGGTTTAGTCCATTAAAATAATATGGTTAATAGCTTTAGACCTACATTTAAGTTCTTCACCTGTGTAGGTACAAAATGTCAGGTCAAAGTTAATTCAAATAAAGTGGCAAACACTAATGAAAGCAGAGAACAAATATATTAATTTCATTTTCTAAATTATTTAAATAATTGAATAAAATGGCATAAATAATTAAGAAAACAAATTAGCTTTCAAACTGATTTCAGTTGTAATAAATTATGGTAAATAAAGCAGTCAAGGGTTTTGTGGATAAAATTAACTCAGAGGTTTTTAAAAATATTTTAAGTAAGTGTATATACTATGAAAAGTAAAACTGGAGGCCAAGAAGGCCAATGGTATCCTGGAATGCATTAGGAAGAGCATTGCCAGCAGGTCTAGGGAGGCAATTTTACCCTTCTACTTAATCCTTGTGAGGCTGCATCTGGGTTCCTCAGTACAAGAGAGACATGGAGCTCCTGGAGCAGGTCCAGAGAAGGGCTTTGTAGAGGATTAGGAGACTGGAGCATCTCTTATGAGGAAAGGCTGAGGGAGCTGGGCCTGTTCAGCCTCAAGAAGAGGTACCTGAGAGGGGACCTCATCAGTGTCTATCAGTATCTGAAGGGAGGGTATCAGAGGATGGAGCCAGGCTCTGCTCGGTGGTGTCAAGCAACAGGACAAGTGGCAATGGGCAGAAACTGATGCACAGGAAGTTCCACCTGAATAGGAGGTAGAACTTCTGCAGGTGGCCGTGCACTGGAACAGGTTGCCCAGAGAGGTTGTGGAGTCTCCCTTGCTGGAGGTAGTCCAGAACCATCTGGATGCAATCCTGTGCCACGTGCTCTAAAATGACCCTACTTGATCTAGGAGGTTGGACCAAATGACCCACTGTGGTCCCTTCCAACCTGACCCATTCTGTGAAGCAGTAATAAAACTGTAAAAGATACACAGAGCTTAAAAGGAACAGTTATGAACAGAAAGTGACCACCTGCTCACACTGATACTTAAGACACCTGTGTGAGTAATATTGTGGACCTCGTGAGGCTTTGTTGTGTCACTCAGAGTAATACACATGCTGGTGTGTGACCAAGGAAGGAAGAGAAGAGGGGCAAAAGAACCAACCCAGCAGAAAGGTGAGCCACTGGAGAATGACTAATACTGTGCCTGGATAAGTCATAACTGATACCCAGTTTAGTAATTCTTAGTGTTATTTTTGGGCCTGCTCTTAGAAGGCAGTTCCAGCTACTGACTGGTCTGATAGGTTCCCGGACACTTTTTACTTTTCCAGGCCCTATTGCTGTGGTTACTGTGCCCCAAAAGAGGCCAACACCCATCACCTTCTCATGTGTCCGCTGCTCACTGCATTGGCCAAGATCCTTGGGCAAGGTGTTGCTCAGTGCTGCTGCATTTTGGGCACGTGCTTCTTACAGGATTATTTTGAAATGCATATAGTAACTTTTTGATAATTATAGTTTTCTGTACTCCATACAAGTCCCTGTAGAGGAACTTTGTTCCTTCTAAGAGTTGGTGAGACACTGAGTAGGCAGTGGCAACCAGCATTACAGATTAGATTTCAGCCCCCATGTCCCAGAGTGGCAGAATTTAGCCTAAATGATGTAAAGACTTTAAGAGAAGAGTAGATAATGATGACTGACAATTAAGTGCTCTTTCTTCAAGCCTTTTAGGAAAAAAAAAGGATTACTAAAAAAATTTCTCATTATCCTTTTGTTTCTTGCTGTCATAATAGCTTTCTTGTGTAGGCTTTGTACTAGTGCATAAAAAAAAAAGAAAGAGACAACAGGATCTTGGATAAAGAAACAGCTGAAATTTACCTGGTAAAAGGATTCAGGGGTCATTGTTTACAATAGTCTAGCAGAATTTCCGTGATGATTTACCAGCTCAGGCAAGAAACTACTCCTCCACTCTGCTGCTGATGGAATAGTGGATGTTTTTAAAGATCCTGTTGATTTATATTGAATTTTGGTGTTCTTTTGTTCTTTAACTCATTAGAGTTTCAAGTAATATGCTAGAGTTATGAAAGCTGAATTACTTCATTTTTCTGAAGAAAAGGGGTTTCTTATTCACCCTACCGCCAGTGCTTCCTAATTTATCCCTTACTGATGTTTTTAATTGTTGTAATTGCTGAAAAGTCCTAAGTGAAACAAATTCTTGTGTATGTTACCTGTTTGTCATTTCTTGCCTGAGGGTAGTTACATGTGTTTTCAGACATTCACAGAACTGAGATATTATTGTTTTCTTTTTACCCTTAAATAAGTGAGAGATTGAATTTTTTTTCCCCACAGAACAACAGAGGAAGGTTCAGGTCCCTATCCGCTGTTCCCTTTAGGAATTAGAGTGGCTCTCCTGTTCCTGAGGGATTCAGCATGTGCTCAGAGAGATGTTAGTTGTTCTGTACTACCTGTGAAACAACAGCAACCAAAAAAGCCCATCCAGTTCAGGGAGTTTACACTAATCTCTTCAGTGAGCTTGCCTGTTAGGTTGTTATAACCCTTGTCCTGAAGTGATGGGAGAGTTTCAGGAAAGCCTGGTAGTTCCTGGAGATTAATTCTTGGGGACAGTGGGATCTGAGCCCAAACCCCTTGAAATGGATGAAACACCTCCCAGAGAGTTTTGTGGATTTTCATCGGGCAAGTCCTCCCGGTGTGTTTGTGCAGGCTCATCGTGGCTGTGCCTCTGCACACTGGTCAAGTGTGAAATCGTGTGCTCATCATGAGAAAAGGCCTGGAGAAAGCTGTGCTCGCACAAACCAGTGGCGCTCAGTTACTTCTGCTCTTTGCTCTTCCTTAATGGACAGACACGATGGCAGCAGCCACCTTTATCCAGGGTTGGATAGGCTGGGAATACCTCACCTGGCCAGCATCTTGTCTGCATACACAGAGCAGGTCTCCACATCTGCTGCATGGATGCATTCTTCTCTTCAGAGCTATGCTTCAAATTCAGGAAAGTGAGTCAAGAGCGTAATTCAGGTAACAGATCAGATACCAAACCACAGTTCTTCCTCTGCGTGCATTGTGGCTGCATTGTGTGAATGGGTTTTCCCATTCTCTTCCCTGAAATTTTGTCCATTTGCTGCCGGGGACACACTTGCCATGGCACAGACTGTCACATGGCCTGCCCCACTGGGGCACTTCCCTCTTTAGTGCCCCACACCTTTTATTGCTCAGGGGGGTTTATGTCATGTGTCAGTTTAAGTTCACGTTGAGTAACTTACGTGCTGAGTCTAAGAATGTTAATATTTTTCATGTTTGCTTCTTGACTCTTTTGGAACGCCTTTCTTTTTACTGTTGGAAAACTCTTGAGCATATGGAGGCATATAAAACAGCATCAGTGATGTCAAGAGCATCTGATTCAGGCAATCCTGAGTGCAGATACAATACAGAGATACCTGAGTTTCCCCTGGGAATCTAGAAGAAGTGAGGTCTTGGAGAAACCCAGGCAGAACAAAAAATCAAGGAAAACTGACCAGGAATCTAGAAGAAACAGGGACAGAGGGAGATAAGGCTGCCAATACAGATGGGCAGTGGTAGAAGCCCTCTTTGCCATTGCAGCATAAAGCAGTGATTTGAAAAGCACATAATGCCATTGCTAACAAAGAAGAAGAGATCTTGCTTTAGAAATAGAAGTGAGAATGATTCCTCCTACAGCAGGCACACAAAGTTTTCATCTACCCACTCACCACTGCTTTACCAGCATGCAGCCCTGCTTGCATCCTGGCAATTTGTACCCTCGGTTAAGTGAGCTGGGAGACTAGAAATTGAGGTAGAGGAAAGTGAAAGTGCTGAACCCCTGCTGATGGCAGCACTCCCCACAGGATGGGTCGGAAGGCAATCCTTTCTCTCCTAGATTGAGGATTCTGCTTTCCCTGTTTTGAGGGGGAGGAAAGGTTTGTGAAGAGATTATTTAAAATTAAAATAGGTAAATAAAAATTGTCAATGTCTATTTATTGAATGAGTAACTTAAACATGCTTATCCAAGGCAGCTGTAACCTAAGCAGCCAAAGTCCACTTGAGCTGGGGCTGAATTTGGCCCATTGTCTCTCCTTCACGCCCACAATACAAATAAAAGCTTCAGCTTCTTAGTGTTAGGTGGGAGGGAGGAGGCAGGAGAGCCACTGGAGTGTGATGTTGCATTGACAGTTGATGTGCATTCGTTGAGAATCTGTGCTTCTCGTTACTGATGCAAATAGCAGCATGACGAGTCATTGGGAGACAGGATGCAGCTCTTTAGGAGTGGAACATTATGATGTGTATGGGGTCTTTATGGGAGAGTTGTGGAGCAATGTTGACTTCTGATTAAGGGATGGGGAAAAAGCAGTGTTGCCCTGAAAACTGGTCTGGAATCTTAAAAAACCGAATCTTTGGCAGGAGCTACATTCAAAGAGGTCATTTTACTTCATAACAATGTTTATTTTCAACTATTGTTTAAATAACTTGGGACTCTGTCTTTCTGAAGTAGAAACAGCAGAGTAGACTGAAGAGCTTCTGCTATCAGTGAAATCTGACAAATAAACTGTACAAAAATAATTTCTTCACTACTTGTAAAACAGTATTTACATTGCACTTTCTTCCAGAAGGAGGCTATGGGCATGTTCAAGTGGTGTACAAGAGTCTCTGTCATCCTCGCAGAACAGCAGCTGGGTCTGTGATGGACACAAGTCACTGTTCAGCACTGCAAGCTTGCAGTTTGGAACAGCTTAAGGCAAATAATAAGAAATATGAAATCCAAATAATACAGCATATGAACTTGCAGAAGTTAGTTATGAAATTGGAGTTTAGCTAGAGCTAATAACATCTGTGGAGTTCTAGTAAGTGCAGCTGAGTCTTCATAATTCTCAAACATCCAGGATTTTCTCTGGATGCTTCCTCTCACTGGCATAGTATGTTTTCAAAAGCATTATTGCTGCATGGGGCACATATCTGACCAAGAGTGACTAAATTTCAACTTGAACTCTGTTAAAAACCGAAGTTAAATAGGTAGAAGCAATCTCATTTCAGAGTAAGTATGCTCATATGGTAATTATATTATTATGTCAGTTTAATTTGAAGCATAACTTAAAGCTTTCTTGTGAAGACAAGTCCTTAAAAAAAATCACTTGTGTCTATGGGTTCATATATCCTCTTGATACATTCTAAGATAGCTGCAAGTTTTTGCCCTCACATGGTGACCAGTGTTGCTGGAGGGTACCTTGTAAGACATGTGGTATAAGTTAATAAGTTTGGGGAAGCTGACCAGGTCACAGTGTGATCTGGAGAGCAACATTTTGCCTGTGTATTATTGCCTGCAATTTCACATTTTCTGTTTTTCACTTAGAGTGTAGAAGACAATAAAAATTAGGTATCCTAAGCACCTCAATCTCCAGATCAATATCCATGCTAGAGAAGACACAGTTGTTTTGAATGTGGTTTTTTTCAGTTGATGAGCAAGCACCTAAACTTGTTTTCAGTGACGTTTTTGATTTTGGTGAATTCCAGTTGGGCCATTGATAAACACTTCTGTAAATGCAGCCTAATCCCCAGCTACACTTGATCTCAGCAAAACCCCCTCAGCACTAAATTGTCATGCATAGCTATCATGCAGCTCCACTTTTCTTCTCCAGCAGGGTATTGTGTTCTAGTGATAGAAGAACTGAACCTGCTCTCCTTGTTTGTAAAGCACTTTGGGATCCCTCCAAGTGTAACATGAACTCTGGTGGGCTGTGGTTCTCTCCCACCTGGTTTTCAATTCCAGACCGTGAGACTTTTTCACTTTCTACTTTTTTTTTTCTTTCTGCCTTGTGTGACAGAGCACTCAGCTGCTCTTTGTGAGCAGCTGTTCTGTTTCCCTGTCTGCCTGCAGGGGTACCCAGGCAGCTGCACCCAAAGGTTGCCAGAGCAATGCCCAGCTTCGTTAAAAAGTAACAGGGTTGGGAAAGAGGGGAGGGAGTAGGAAAATTCGTGACCTGGAGTAAATTCTGCAGCAGGCTGTCAGTGGGTGCTGAGGGACCTGGGTGAGCTCCGTGTCCAGCTAGAGATGCGCTTTCTATGCATGTGTCACAGTAAGATTTACCTGCTGACTCGGGGAAAGCTGTTAATCACGAGGTGATGCTGAAGTTCTCTGGGAAAGCAAGTGTTGCTGACAGTGACAAGCAGCTTATGTGCGTGTCTCATGGAAACTTGAATGTGCGTATGTGTGCATGTGTGTGTTCGTTCAGCATCTGCTGTCCACATACTGTGTGACTCACACACAGAGGGTGATGTGTGGCTAAGAACAGGCCTGTGACGTGCAGTCTGACTCTTTTTTTTTTCCCTTACAGGCAGCTTTCTTGTGCATGTCAGGGCGTTATCTTTATTTGTCCATTCTTGGGTTTGTGTGCATATTTTTCCAACAATGATGATAGTGTTTGTTTTGTGGTTCCACGTTTGAGCGCTTACAAATTGGTGAGGAACAATTCAATGTGCACAAAGCTATGTAATACATTTGTGGCATGTCAGGATTTCGGCTTTTGCCCAACATAAGATTTCTTTTTTTTTTCCAGAAAAAGGCATGGCATACAATTAAAACCATGGTTAACTTACCAGTCATCAGCCCCTTCAAGAAACGCTACTCGTGGGTGCAGCTGGCTGGGCATACAGGTGAGAGGGGTATCTTCACTGTGTTTGTCTCTGAAGTGAGCATGACTGCAGCAAGGAGAACAGTCTTTCTCTGTTTCCTTCCTTCCTTCAGGTAAAAAGGAAGCAGACAATATCACATAAATCTGTGACCTAAAACATATTGTGGTATGGAAAGGGAAGTGGGAGTAATATACCTGAATAATGAGATGAGCAAGGAAGCAGACTCTGGAGAAGGGCCAGGCTTGTAAGGTGATATGTTTAAAATACTTGTTAGAGGGAAACAAGAGATTGGGGAGTTAAAGCCCTAATCTGTCTGATGCTGTTGGTTGCAGCATGGGATCATTTTTCTTGACTTAGTAGCCGATAGTTAGTTCTCTAGTGGGAAGGATTACTGTTCATGACTGTATGTGCTTCAGCCCTGAAAAGGACAGTGTTTCTAATACCACTCCAAACCCCTCATCTGAATGTAGGTCCTTGGGTGGAAAACAAATGTGAAAATTGCCTTGCTGACCAGGTGTTTGCATTGTGAGTCTGTCATCGTTCACTGTACGAGTACAAGGAGCAGCTCAGTTGGTTCGTTCTAGTTTTGTGTCTGTAAAAATTGGTAGGTGTGCTCCTGATGTAGGCTTAGTTTCATTTGTCAGGCAGAAGAACAACAAAGGGAAGTCATCAGGTTTGTGTCTCTCGTGCTTCATATAATTCCTGTGCAATGCTAGTGGGGGTTTATTAGTACACATGTGGGCAGGCACCTACGCCGCATCGTGCTGTAATGCAGTACATGAACCACCTCTGTGTATGCTAATGCACTAATATGGTGCACTTCAAAGCTGTGCTGAGAAATTTACTGAGCCCTAGAAACTGAGTAGCTGCAATTTGCACAGTGTTGTTGTTGGGTCTGATTTGTATCACACCAAGTGCCAGGATGACCCAGTCTTAATGCAGTTTTTGTCACAGATGTATGGAGTTGGCTTCATCTGTGTGGAGCGATGCACTGGTCATGTAATCATAACCCTTCTGGAGACTCGTGTAGTAGGGTGGAAGAGGAGGCTTAACAGTTTACTAGAAGCTGATTAGGAGAGATACTGTTCCAGTTTCCTTTTGGTAGTTTTCTGTGGTTGGGTTTAATCCATCCTTTCTGCAGCTGTTCTTCTCTGATACGACAGTGTTTTTCTGAACTAGAACCTGGGCCATTACCAGACTTGCCCTTGTGCCGAGGCAGTGCCAGTTCTAGGATTTGTCAGAGAAGAATGAGTTTGCAATGGCTGAAGGATTGTGCTGTGGTAAAGGTTGAGTGTTATCCCCAGGATTAATGAGGCTCCTATTTTGGTGCCAAATTTATTTTGTATAGACTAAAGGATACGTCTGAATGAAACATGTACTTTCCTCAGATGTTGTCGGCAGGTTGCAAGACAGGAGAGCATTGGAAACTCTGGACAGGTGGAATCTGATTATTGCTAATTGTGGCCTCTGCAGATGTCATTTGTCCTGGATACCATTCAGACACAGGGCTGTAAAAAGCACCATTGCCCTCCAGACTGTACCTGCAGGGCATTAGCAGATTAGCAGGTTTCCAGAGGAGAGGCAGTACCTGCAGGCAGACGCAGGCGCAGTCACAGCCTCTGTGTGCGTGTGTGTGTGTGTGTGGAAAGGGCAGTTCCTGGCTTCTGGCCTGTTTTGGCTGTTTAACTATCACTGATTGACTGCGCTGCCTCCGTCCGGACACGCTCAGCAGGTGTGTGTACCCTGTGTGAAGATTAAGGACAAAACCAGCACTGGCAGTGTTATGCAGCTTTTAAAGAGCCTGTCAGAGGATTAATGAATTCTGGCTCGTGGCTTCTTCCTGTGCATTTTAGTAAGTGTAGTACTGTTTAATAACCTAGCAAAGACTAGCATGGAAAAAAAACCCAAACAGCCCAATGGCCTGAAGCAACTGCACTCCTTAAAGCTATAAATTCTGACATGGGAATGTATCCAAATGGACTTTCACTGCTAATAACTGTTTGTCCTGTGTGTTTTATTTTTTATGAAAAGCATCTTATCTTTTCTCTTCAGGGGAAGTCTTTAACTGCTGCCATGAGACTGAGATAGATGAAATTGGAATAGTGGAGGAAGGGGTTTTTCTTTTTTGCACGTCAATCTTTGTCAGGAAATGTTTGATTTTCTTTTTTTAGGGAGTTTCAAGGCAGCTGATAGTGGGAAGATTCTCAAACGCTTCTCAGAGAATGAAAAGGAGTGTTTTGAGCGACTGATGAAAGACCCACTACGCTCCTGCGTCCCTTGCTTCCATGGTGTGGTGGAGAGAGATGGCGAGAGCTACATCCAGCTGGATGACTTGCTTACTGATTTTGAAGGGCCAAGTGTGATGGACTGCAAGATGGGGATCAGGTGGGGTGAATGAAAGAGAATGTGCTTTCTCTGCATTTGAAGGAGGGGGTAGATGTGGTCATGCTCACAGTCACCTTGGACAACCTGAGGACAGTGTGTCCCATTATTGCCAGATTGTGCATGGATTCTGGAAACTAACTGATCTATAGCCTCAAAAACTATCCGCATCAAGAAATTTCCAGGGATGATTTAAGACAAAGTTTCTCTGCAGTGGCCTGATAATACATGGGAAAAAAAAAAGACATGATTTATTCATTGCCAGTTCATTGAATCTTTGTGTATGCAGTGATTCAGAAGGCCTCACAAAGAGTAAAATTTCCATCTCCCAATGCAAATGACGGAATAGCGGTGTGAAAGCCCATTTCCAATGCTTGAATGAGTCTTCATTGGTATTGATCTTTTCTGTAAAGAGTTGACCATTTGCTCAGGACTGACCTGTTTTTTTCCCTACTCTGACATCTTGAGGTGTTGCCATCATTTTGTTCTCCAGATTCTCGCTTTCTTTTCCATTCATTTTCTAAGACGAAAACATCTAAAATACTATCTAAGCATAAAAAACAGATAGGGATCTGTTGAGATCCTGGAGTAAGGTTAACAGTACAGAGAAGTATGAGCTGTCATAGTAATCTTTTGGGTGTCAGCTCAGATACTCAAGAATTATTGTCATAAATTAGTTACTCTGCTTACAGGAGTGCAGATATGCCTTTTCAAACAGATGCAAAATTTTAAATGAATTAGAAATGTGTAGCACTGGTATGTTCAGAAGAAAGAAAAGGATTTGCAACAGTACACATTTTGTTGAAAGTAGGTGACATTCTGGCAGGGAGTGACATCATCTCCTAAATGCCATCCATTTGTTACACTATGATGAAGAAAGTAATCTTCAGGCGCCTGACAAAGTGCAAGCTTTAGGAATCCAGTGGAATGTAGAGAACATGGATACTGCCTTTCTGATGACTACCGGATTAACAGATTGAGTGATAAGAGCAAAATGTGGAAGTTTTATGTCACTTCACCTTCCTGTTTTTAGTTACCTCTTCTGGTTTGGAACTGCTTTGACAATCTGCTTTAATCTTTAGTTTTTTCTATATGAAGAGTGATTCTGTCTTTCACTGAGATGCATTAAGTAAAACTTAAACTTTCTGAGGCGTGAAAAAATTACCAATGACTGATGTCAAGTTTTTTGAAGAGAGAGAATGCAGTAAGTCTTCAGTAGCCCTATTTGTTTTTTTGATTTCATTTTAAGTGATCTTTCTTAACTGTCCTCTGAAAATGCAGTTCTATTTTATGACACAATGGGAATTCAGCTTTCTCCTATTCTGTAACCAGGAAATAACAATAACTTGTAACAGTAAGTAGAGGTAGAGTTAGAACAAGAAGTGAATTACGAGTCCTGATTCCTGGGGCTGTTTCACTAAATATGCCTGCGCAGTCATTGCTCTGTGCACTTTGGTTTGCCCACATGCAAAAGTGGGGCAATGATAAGGCTTACTTTCCTGGTTGATGTTTTTTGAGGCCAGTTTGTAAGCTGTAAAAAGAAATGTTGGGGAAGTCCTTAAGGATATGTTGGGATGTGATGTTTGCAGAACATACCTGGAGGAAGAGTTGACTAAGGCACGAGAGAAGCCAAAGCTGCGTAAGGACATGTACAAGAAAATGATTGAAGTGGATCCTCTTGCTCCCACGGCTGAAGAGAACGCCCAGCATGCTGTCACCAAACCCCGATACATGCAGTGGAGAGAAACCATCAGCTCTAGTGCTAACCTGGGCTTCAGGATTGAAGGGATTAAGGTAATTGTTTCACCTCTGTGTGTTCCTGGAGACTGAACTGTGTTTGATGTGTTGATTAATCAAAAAGCTTGTGCACATCAGTAGCCAGCTTTTCCAAAGGATTATGTGAAAATGCACTGACTGAAACCACAGAGTCACTCTTGCAGTTTTAAAGCATTCGTTGTAATTGTAACATTGTCAATGAATTTAAGCTTCAAATACATATCAGCTGTACTTGAATCAACCACAGAGACCTTGCAGGAAGGACTCAAGGAGGTACGCAGTGCAGATAGAATAAAAATGAGGCTGTTACAAGGAGGAATTCAGAACAGAAGTATTAACTCCCTCTCTGCATGCAATTACTTTTTTTGTCCAGGAACTATACATATTTATTCCAAGTGAATCACAGTAAAGTGGTTTTGTTGCAGTTATGTTTATTGGCAAGGCATGTTAAAAGCATTTGCTTAGATACCCATGGGATCAAGGAAACCGCTTTTCTTTTTAAATACATGATGAGATCCAGTATAGATGGAGCTGGAATAAAGCCAGAACAATCCAAAATGAAATTTCTCCATCAGCCAAGTCCATCTGCTGTTCTTGATGGATGAGTTTGTGCCCCTGTACTGTTCCTAGGATACTTACTACCTTATAGCCACAGTAGAATCATGGCAGTTTTCTTTCCTACTCATTACTTACTTATCTTTTATAGAATCATAGAATGGCCTGCGTTGGAATGGACCCTAAAGATCATGTAGTACCACCCCCTGTGCTGTGAGCAGGGACACCTTCCACTAGACCGGGTTGCTCAGAGCTCCATCCAACCTATTCTTGAACAATTCCAGGGATGGGGCACCCACAACTTCTCTGGGCAACCTGTTCCAGTGCCTCACCACACTTGCAGTGAAGAATCTTTTTCTAATACCTAATCTAAACCTACTCCCACTGAGAAAGGACCCCTTGTCCTGTCACTACTTGCTCTTGTAAAAAATCCCTCTTTCTTGTAGGCTCCCTCCAGGTACTGGAAAACCACAATTAGGTCACCCTGAAGCCTTTTCTTTTCCAGGCTGAAAAAAACCAATTCTCTCAGCCTTTCCTCATAGGAGAGGTTTTCCATCCCTTAATTCAAGTTGGTGGCCTTCTCTGGACACACTCCAACAGGTCCATGTCCTTTCTGTGCTGAGGACCCCAGAGCTGGATGTAGCACTGCAGGTGGGGTCCCATGAGAGAGGAATAGAGGGGCAGAATCCCTTCCCTTGCTCTGCTGCCCACACTGCTTCGGATACAGCCCAGGACACAGTTGGGTTTCTGGGCTGTGAGCGCACATTGCTGGGTCACGTCCAGCCTCCTATCCAGCAGCACTCCCAGGTCCTTTTTGGCAGGGCTGCTCTTGATCTGTTCATCCCCTAGCTTGGATTGATACTGGGAGTTGCCCTGCTCCAGATGCAGCACCTTGCACTTAAACCTCATGAGATTCCCATGGGCCATGTTCGAGCCTGCCCATGTCCTTTTGGATGGCATCCCATCCTTCGGGTGTGTCAACTGCACCACTCCAGAACCTAGATTACTTTTGTTTCTATTTCACAATTCAAGCACATAGAAATAAGAAAGGGATAAAAGAGGGTGATGCTGATGAACAGAGGCTCTTTAAATACTTCTTTTGTCTCTGCTTCCCAGTGTGTCTTCTCTCTTATTCACAGACTCTCCTGCTGTGATACAGGAACTGGGGCTTCCAGCTCATGCAGTGCTGGCCGCCTGTGTGCTGTGCCACCCACTCCTGGCTGTTAGACACAGGCATCCTCATGCAAGAACTGTCTGGGTGGTAGATGAGTAGATGATCTGGCTCCAGTCCAGCCAAAACACATGATCCTGTCTTGCCCTTTAGCCAGCTAATGATGTTATCAAGATACCTGTTTTATTCCTATACAACTTAGGTCTTTGTATGCTCCTCTGTGTAATGGAATCAGAAACCCAGATGATCTTGAGGCCTTTCATGTATGTTCTTGGAAAGATCGTTGGTGAGTGAAGATGTACAGATTTGAGTCCTGGAGAGTGACTGAGCTAAGGGAGCACAGGGGAGCTTCAGAAAAATCTCCTGGCTTGTTCTGTGTGGATTTGTTGGTTGTCAGAGGTAGGTAGGAGCAGTATGACACACTGACTGTGTAGTGTTTCCCTCTGTGAAGATACTGCCGTAACTGCAAAACATGAATACTTAATCCTTGATTAAGCACAGGAAGTACTTTGGAGCACATTCCCTTTCTCTTTATCTGCCTGTGCTGTGAGGAATGTAGGTATCATTTTCTCATTTTTTTAGATGAAGAAAAGGCAGCAGAAACTGAATCGTTCAGGCAGTACAGGTAGTCAGTACTCCCTACACTGTTCCACTGGAGGTGAACTGTGCATCCAGTTCTGTATTTTTGCAGAAAAGCAAAGCTGTTCTGCAGGGATCCCCATTTTGGTAGGAAGGCCTGTAAGAGTCAGTGGTGCCAGCTAGTGGTTGATGGTTGTAAGGGGATGTTCTCCCTAATTGTACCGCTAACTCCTGAAGTTAGCTGGTAAGGTATGTTGGGTGTGGTCATTCAGAAATATTTCTGCCCTGTGGCTGCTTGAATAAGAAGTGAAAGCAAAGAAAGTGAAATCATATAAGCCGTTCTGTGAACTGGCTGCTGATAAATGAGATCTGATTCACCATATGCACTCCTTCAGTAGTGGGGTACCTGTTCTCTTTAGGTTGATCCATTTCTTTTCCTTGCCGTGCTTCTGGATCTCTGAAATCAAGTCAAATTTATTTATGGGATTTGTCCCTTTTCCTCCTATCAAAAATATTTTGAACTATTTGGTTTCCCTACAGTTGGAACCTGTTGCTCAGTATCTTCTGCTTGCTTGATTCCAAATGCACATTTCCTCTCTGACGGTGGCTGTCTGAAGGCCAGGCATCACAAATATTTTCTCTACAATACTAAGCTAATGTTTTGCAGAGCAGAGATGCCTGGGGTTGAGAGCTGGGATTTCTGTCTTCCCATTCTGACAGTGAATGTCTGTGCAGTTTGAAAAGTTACTTCTTCCTTTGGTACCATTCCTTTAGCTGTAGGTCAGGGATAGCCATTTTCCCAGGAGGACGTCAGATTTGATTCATAAATCTTTGTGAATCTGTTAAGTTAACCCAGAGCCCTTTAAGGGAAGTCTGCAGAGGGCTCTAAGCAAGACCCCATGGTTTAAGATAGATAGCACTATTTTATGGAGCTGTGACACCTGCCCTCCTGCGAGCCGTGTCACTGTCACATCTAATGAGAAGTGTTGCAAATGGCCCACGAGCTGCACTGTGTGACAGACTGCTCTGCTGTGCAGGAATGTGTGCGGAGTCTTTAGCAAAGGTATGACTTCAAGGAGTGAGTCAGGCAAGTGCCTCCTGAGGATCAAGTACATCCAGAGTTGTTGCAGAGCCCTGGTTTAGAATACTGGAGTGGTGCCATTTAAAATCTGGATGTTGTTTACAGCAAGTAAAGACAGGCAGTAATTATGATTCCTGCCAACTACTGGAAAGTAGCAAAATCATAAAAGTGTTTCTCAACCACAGGGAAGCAAGCAACTGGTTTGTCCAGACACAAAAGGTTAGAAAGGGAACACCGAGCAGCTATTCCAGACTTTGCTCTACAATTTGCAGCATAGGGAGAAATTATTTTTAAAACAACTTACTCCAGTGAAGAGGTGCGAGATAAAGTTCCAAATTTCCATGTGCTGTTGAGTATTATCACACATCAGATCAGATGCCTTTTAGCTTTCACTGCCTACCTGCTGAACTGATCTGGCATAACTTGCACATCTCATCAGGCTGACATGCTGCACTTGTATCTGTCCCACAGCCTTGGAGTAAAATTCTGTTGCATGAGCGAACTGGAGTTTTAGCATTATTGAGTTTTTTTCATGTATACATTAGAAACCAAGTTCAGCTGTGGAATAAATAGTATTTCACCTGCTGAGACTGGACCTGAATTTGTCATTTTGGTGCAGTGACTTAACATGTAGGAGAGAACATAATGCATTGACCTGCTGATTTACTCACAATGAAAATGAGGGATTGGACTGATACAATGGAGAGGAAAACAGTTTGATAATCCTGCAGGCTTTTAGTGGATTTTTGTTACCAGCTGTAATAATTGCTGTATTTTACACGCACATCCTAAAATCTCCTATTCGTGTCTCTTGAAGCAACAGGGATGCTCTTGGAGACATGCATATTCACATATTCTATGTTTACAGATACCTGAAATTCATGCACTGCTCTTATTTACTTGTAGCTCCAAAAGCACATAAAAATACTTGTTTTTTTCAGTAGCAGGGTGCTTCTGTACTGAATCTTACTGCTAGCACAAAAATACTCTGAATCTCTCCGGGACACACTTGGAACAAGCATGCCTTCACTGTCTTTTGCCAAAATTCACTCACCTGCTTTGTCACTGCTAGCACTGTGAATCCCAAGTTGTTCCTGTCTGCGACAGATTTCTGTTCTGTGACTTCTGGGTCATATGATGTGTTCAAATGTGTATTTAGAATTGAATCCTAACTGTTATTCTTTGATTTCCCATTGAAAACCAGAAACAACAACAAAAACCACCACTAACAGCAAAAAACCCCCAAAATAACAACAAAAAATCCTCACCAAAACCCTAAAGAAACCGCCAAACTGAAAGGATTAGTAAAATTGGGTTTGGAAGTGTTCCCTTACACCCTCAGGCAGGGTTTCACTAGCTAGACAAGAGTACAACCGAAGAGGTCTCTGTGGTTTGCCCCACTGAACTTTGCACTGCTAGCACTGACATGAAAAAACCCTCCTGCAAGCTGGTAATGTCATGAATTGTTTTTTTTTAAACTTGTACTCAGCAGGAAATGAACTGCCAGTGCCATTTAAAGTTATCCAATCAGCTTTTGTATCTCTTCTCCTCTTCTTCTTGCTTGGTTTATCTGTTCTCTTCCTGTTCAACTACTTACTTTAGTCTGGTTAGCAAGGGCTGAGCTGTTGCTGGTTCAAGAGGATTGACTGATGAGGGGAATGATATGGGTGCAGTATAAATAATCTCTGTCTGTGTGCGGTTTTGTGCAGAAGGCGGATGGAACGTGTAACACAAACTTCAAAACGACGAAGACACAGGAGCAAGTTCTACAGGTTTTTGTGGAATTCATTGAGGGCAACACAACTATTCTGGTGAGTCTGAGCTCTTCAGGTGCACTGATCTTGGACCAATGCGCTTGCTTCAGGACCATGCTTTCTTTGGTACATGAATATGAATTAGACTACCAAGGAAGTAAGTGGTTTTGACTTCCAGTTGCTCTCAGGAGATGGGGTGGATATGGGGACTTGGTGGGTTGTGAGAAGTTGACTGAGACCAGTTATGTCAGCTCTTGCCATGAATTGACTCCAAATGCCTCATGCTATCAACATGTCATTCAAGCTAACTAACTTATGGCTTGCCATCAGCTTCAACCATGGGTGTTAGATGCATTAGATGGGTGATATCTAAGCAAGGATTGTGTTGGCAGGAAAACTTGTGATTTGAGAATTCAGTCTGGAGAGGATAAAATCAGAGCGTGGAGGCAGGAAGTGAGATTGGTGACTAGCTGTGCTCCCATGTGTGAAACTCATCTCCAAGAGGAATTCCTGTGTGCTAATTCATGGGTAGCACAGCAGGCATGTGGTAGATGGCATAACACATCTCTTGTCTTTGGAACTTCAGAGGATGCTGTACTGTTTTGCTGCAGTGTGGAAGCCATTATGAAGGCAGATTAGCCCTTCAGGAAGAGTGTGCTTGGTAGCTCAGGGCAGCATTAAAAATCTGCACTAGAGCTTTATACATTAGGCCTTGATTCTTTTTATCCCCCTTGTGCCCCCACTGTGGTTGGAGGTCCTTGTCTTTCTAAAACAATTTCTTTCTTTTCACTTTGGGGAACTGGAAGATTTTTAATTCCTTGAAACTTTTTGTTTAGAAAAAAACAGTTGCAGAAAGCCTCATGACATCCAAATCAAGACAGATAAATATGCGTGGTGTAACACATGCAGCAGATGAACTCCAGTCTGTTAATTCACTATGAAAGCTTGAAATGTATTTTCAGATTGACTTTCAAATGATGAACCTGTTGTTTTGAAGGACCTCTAGCCTAAAATGAATATGGTCTCTTCATTATAGTGAGTCTTGTAAACAGATTATTTTTATTCAGTTTTCAGTGAAATGTTTATGGGTTGGTTTGGGTTTGTTTTCTCTTCTTCCTCCAGAAAAAATACCTCAACCGTCTGCAGGAAATTAATGTCATTCTTGAATCCTCAGACTTCTTCAAGCGACATGAGGTGAGCAGTGAGTGTAAAGCTGTGGAGGTGCTTTGCTTCTTCGTTTGGTCATTCACGTGTACTTTGGAACAGCCTGCTGTATGAGTAGAAGGGGGTTTGTAGAAGAAAGCTAATGCATGTTGACAACACAGATACCAAAAAGCCTCCGTCACAATGATACAGAGGATTAAACTAGTTGAGGAATAATAAATCCTCCTATTTTTATGACATCCCAGCAGTTACAGCTCTGGGTCACTGCACGGAATAGTTTATTAGTACCAGTTTCCTATGGTTTCTCTAATCTTGATGTGCTCCAGTGGGAATATTTATAGGGGAACGGTAATATGGAAGCTTGCATTTGGTACAGTAGTATTCAATTGTAGTTTGACAATGAAAGCTGTATTAGTTATAATGGATTTATGTTGAAATACCATTTAATTCTGCTCTGTATGTTCTCTGTGTGCTTTGCAGAAGGCATCATTAGCATTGTAACTTCTGCTTATTAACAGCTCAAGATTTTGAGATTAGACATTTTATTTTACCTTGTTGATATTCTCTTATCGGTAGAGATAATTTTGTTAATCATGGATCATGATCTGTCTTTGAAAGGAGTTACTAGCCTTTGCTGAATTGCTCATTGAGACCTGATGCTAAGTAAGATGAAGAATTGCTTTTCTTCCTGTTTTCTACTGAGTCCCATTTCTTATCTACATGCCCATTTATACCTTACTGATTGATATGGTTATGCAAGTGGGGCATGTAAATCATCAATGTATAAGTGCAGCCCAAAAGTCTGTTGGGTCACAGGTGAGCTGAGGAGATCATCTTCTTAGCAGGAAGTGTTAAGTGATGGGGGAGGGCTGAAGATGAATTTTTAACCATATTGTCTCAATCTGTCTTCCAGGTCGTAGGAAGTTCACTACTTTTTGTACATGATGGCAGTGGGAATGCCAACGTGTGGCTGATCGATTTTGGAAAGACTACCCTTCTTCCTGATGGGCAGACCCTGGATCACAGGATCCCCTGGCAAGAAGGCAACAGGGAGGATGGGTACTTGTTGGGATTGGACAATTTGATTGGCATCTTGGAAAGCATGACTGAAAGATGAGTTGAGAAAGGCACAAAACTTGCAGGTCTTCTCTGTAACTTTCTGCTTTACTGAAGTAGAAGGAAACTCGGTTAGAAGGAAACCTTTAACTCCAAACTCCTGAGGTCTTCAGTGCAGAGGGAGCTGCATCCAGAACCCAGCAGTCAATGATCAAAGTTACTTTGCATCAGCCCTCTATGAACCTAAATAAATCACTCCAGATTGGTCTGTGTTGCACCAGATGAACTTGAGACTGGTCCTCAGAGAATGAAGACCTCCATACTCGGCAATCACACCAGCATGAGTCTGTGTGATAAACCAGAATGATTCTGATTTCTGGCAAAACGGGACTCCAGATTACTTCTTAGTGAACCAGGGCAAATGCTTGGGAACTCAGGGCAGGAAAAACAAATTTTCAGGGAACTGCATAGTTTTGAAACCAGACTGGTTATTTTCCTCTCTAATTCCAAGTCCTCTTGCTCCTGTGTACACTATAGGTTGGACAAACAACTTCTGCTGCATTATGTTACAGTGTGAACAAGGTGCAAAAGGGTGATAATCACGAGAAACTGGGAGCAAAGAGAGACAGCAGTTTGTAGTGGCTTGATGTGGCTAACTGCTGTTGACCATTCCTCCTCTTCCCTACCTTAGCCTCACTTCTGTCCAAGAACAGCCTTGGCTTTTTCTGTAGCCACTCAGGAGATGACAGATACTCTAGGGAGAGAATAGCAGCCTATTGTCTCCAAAAACTTTTGACTTTCCGACTGGATGGGCTGTTGAAAATGTTAGTAACTTGGAGAGTTTGGCCTCTTGCAGCTGAACTGCAGCTCTGAAAATTACTAATGATCTTTCACAAACTGGTCAGGGAACTAAGTTTTTTTCCAAGGCTTGTTTATTTTTAAAGGTAAAACCCCTATACACATGCACACACTAGTAGTCAGCAACCAGCGTGATCTCTTAAGATCATGGTTTCACTGTCTCCTAATGCATGTGACTTCTTGGCCATGATCTTGTTCTCAGATATGATGCTGCCACTTAAGTGTATAAACTGGCACAGCAATCAGGAAGGTAATGTTTCTGCATTCACAGTGTTATACAATGATGAGATAATTCCCAGGCATCCTTCCTCCAAAGTATCAGCTGTTAACTCCAGGCAGTTTGGGTGAAGGAATGTCAATATATTGCATCCTCTAGTCCCCATCTGGAATCACAGGGTGATCTGTGCTTCATTCTTTTGCTGTGGTCCAGGCACAGCCACAGAAAATTCAGTTTTTAGGTTAAAATCAAGACAGATTGAATTGTTTTCTTGCAATGGCTTCACATACCTTCTCCGATGATTGCCTCTAGTCACTGGAAGTTTTTTAAATACTGGCAGTATAAGTACTATCGTTAGTCACGTGTTCACTCCCATTCCGGGTTTTAACATCAATAATGTGGTGATGCAGTTTTCACAATGCAGGATGTGCATTACATTACCAGTTGATGGTTAAACCCTTTCAACATCTAAAGGTAGTAATGCACGTTGATCAGAAATCCCTGTCTTTTGCTGGTGTCCTGTGCTCAGGAGAGATTCTGAGAACTTTGGATATATGCAGGTGACTCCACATCTGGGAAACTGCTGTTTCAGTAATAATTGTTATCATGAGCCAAAAAAAACCCCTATAGAGTCTAGATCTGGAATGAAATCTGTAATATTTGTAATTAGAGAGCCTAAAGTAATTTGTAAAAAGAGCTACTTTGGGTAACACATTACTGTACTAAAGGATCAGTCAGATTTAATTACCTTTTCATCACCTCTAAACAAAGCAGAAGTGTTGAAAATTAAAGCTCTGTTGTGATGTAAAAGTTAGATGACATAGAGTAGGTATCCTGTAGGAAGTAATGACATGTGGAACTACTTCGTCTTAAACCAGAAGTTGTCTGAAACTGGTAATTACTTTTGCAGTTCACTGCAAATTCAGATTACTTCTGTGGGCCCCCCCGTCTCTCTGTTTTATATTTATGATAGTATGTTTATGAATTTTTCACTTGAAGTTTCAGAGTGTTTACATTAGGTTATTTTGAAGTGACAGTGAACACAGATTATATCATTCCAGATGCCTCCTAACTTTTGAACTGCTATGAAATGACAAATGAATCCATAGTGAATTCCATACAGTTTAAAAAAAAAAGTATTTCTCCTTTTCTGCAGCCAACAGGTAAGCCACTGGATAGCAGTGCCTAAAGAGAATAGCAGTGCTTAAGGACAATAGCAAGTAAATCGGTCTCGCAGGCAGGACTTTAATGACATTGCCTTTTTTATGAGACTGCAATTACACGCTGTCCTACCATAATTAAAAAGAATTATGAAAGTAAGAAATAAGATTGTTAAGACAGAATTCATTTAGTGGTTTGCCTAATTAATCTTCAGAGTTAAATTTCTTTCTTCTGTTACCACATATGTGAAGCTTTTGCACCAATGTGTAATCTATTTTCTGGAGGGGAAATCTAAACAGTAGAGGTTGGTGCTCAAATGTCAGTTGAGATTTTAAGACAAACTTTTCGAATGACTGTCCAGTTCTAAAGGAGAACTGGAAGCAATGTGGTACTAGTAGCTTAAAAAAAAACAACTCCTGGTAGCACCTGGATGGTTTGCAGTACGTGGTCATGGGGGAAAACTTGGAGGTCTGTTCCACTGCAGTAGCTGGAAAGGTCAGGGAAAAAGGAAAATCTCTGCTACAGCAGACACTGATCTGGAAACTCTTTCTAGATGATGTATAGTTCTAGCTAGCAAGTTAGTTTTGAAATGGCTTTTTGTCTTGCTAGGGGATTAGAAAGGAAGAAATCACAATCATCTGTTGCTGTTATGGGAAAGAAGAGAAGGAGGCAGCTTTTCATAGCAAACTGCAAGTGTAGGAGTTCAGCTGAGCAATGGAGCTTCAAAGGAGCTGAGGCTGTGAGCTCAGGAGCAAACTGCCCTAGGGTAAGTTTTAGATTCTTTGTTTCTCATCGGATGGGACAGGTGCCCAGAGCACCTGTCTGTGGACATGCACTTGCTAGTGTGAGGAAGCAGCATGGCCTTCTTTCACTATGGGGTAAGTTGTTTTGAATAAGCTTATATTTACCAGATGGTCAACATATGATGCATGTGCACAGGCATGTAACACAGGAGGAGCTGCGGCATGGTAACCAAGGAATTTGTTCACATCCAAGTCCAGAATGTCATTCATTAATGCATCTGCAGAAATAGTGCCTCACTCTGGAGACACTGAGCACGTGTGATTCCACAGCAGGGTCAGAGATGTTGGCCTAGAGGCACTTTGGTGCTGAACAGATGACCTCTGGCTTAGGTGCCAAGGTCTTTAAACTCACTAGTTAGATGCAGCAGTGCTGTAGCTGCTGCATTCCTGTGTGAATTGAAAAGAAGGACTAGGACTTCTCTCCCTCAACTTCATTATTGACTTGTTTTTTTTGGCCTTGGACAACTATCCTAGGCATTGTTTTGTTCTGGTTTTACAGATGGGAATAGACCTACTTACAGGAATGGTGTGAGGCTGTCCTTCATTATTGCCTGCAAGCTGCTGTGAGATTCTTTGGAGGAAGGTGCAATATAGAAAGAAATGCACAGAGATACATCGGATAAGTTTAAAAATTATGGGTGTTGAGGCCCCACAGGGATATAAATTTGGCTGAAATTTAACGAAAAGTGGTAAAAATTAAATCCCTCTAAATTTTGTACAGGGAGAAATTCGTTTAACACCTGATCCAGTTCCTGTTAAATGGAAAGATTTCACTGGGAGTTGGACCAAACCCTTATGTATCTCAGAGGGCTTTTGCTACTTTTTTTATTGCTGTTGTTATTATTTGTTATTCTTAAGGTACTGAGATCAAATGGCCTGTATCATCTACATGCATCCGTTCTGAACACTACAATGCAATGCTGACATTGACTGTATTGGATGAGTGTTTGTTACTCTGAAGTGTGTATGCTACTAAATAAATGAGACTGAAGGGAAAAAGACATCTGCTGTGATTTGGTCATGTAAGAATAATACCTTTTCTTCAAGAATTTCCTCAGGGAAGTGAGAAAAACAATATATTTCAGTGTTTCTTAGCTTTTAGTCTTTAGCATCTGGGACATCCTAAAGCAAAACCAGTTCTAAGACATCTAGAAGCCAAATGGTGGAGCTTGGTTCCAAAACCTATTGTATAAGTTACATTTAGAACCTGATTCACACAAGGCTTGTCAGCTTCCTTCAAGGTAAGCTCTGTCTCTGAAATCTCAGTGAATAGCCCACAGCATATTAAAAAAATGTGCATCAAGAGGCACTTTTCAGACTCAGAGCACTTAACTGTTGCCCTGGGCAGTTTTGTGTGGACACAGCGAAGAAGCATTCAACATTCTAGTACTGGCAGCACTTCTCAGCAAGAGAGAGTGTATTCTTACCTGTGTGCAAAGAGTACTTAGAAGAGAGGGAAACAAATAGCCACCATTACTGTCTCTTTATTTTGTGTTGCAAATATAGAAGTATACACTTGTCTAGCTTTAAATTGCATAGAAGCAGGCGTGTCATCTACTTATGTACAGTAGTCACCCAGAAAGGTAAGTTGTCAGAAGTGCTGCCATGGTCAGAGGTAATGACAAATCAAAACCTATTCACATAAATGGAAAAGTCGTGTGATGTGATGGGAAGATGTTAGGCATGGTATCACTAAGGTCTCTGCGTGGGATTGAGAAGGGTGGACAGCAGGAGGGGAGACCACAGCCATGCCTGGAGGAGAAACTGCCTCACACAGCTCAAGGGTCTAAGGAAGTGTAGTCCCTGGCTGACACAGCTGTGGAGATGCAAATACAGTGGGGGAAACAATATTCCCAGCAGCAGCATTTTCTTCTCTTTCAGGAAGGTGGGGGAGTGTTTTGGAGGTGGAATAAGTTACACTTGCAAAAGCCCATAACTATTTTATCAGCCTTGGAAAGCTTTCTTAGTGCACACCAGCCCATGGGCAAATTAGCTGAGAATTTAGCTCAGGAAAAGGGTTGATATGAGGGGGGCCACCCTAAATATGTGCAATTAAAAATTCTGTTTGTTTAAAGGAAAAAATGAAGACACAGAGCATTTACGTTGAGGAGAGAAAGGATAACAAAGCAATCAGAAGCAGGAATATCAACAAATGTAAAAAGAAAGCAGAGAAAAACGAAATTTCCATTGTTTCATCTTTTGTTAATCAGTCCCTTTAAAATGTAAGTACAAGGTTGTATGAAGCAACATAAAGTACTAATGCTAAACAGTCAAAAAACAACTGTGTACACACAATTACAAAACCAATTTGGTAATGTTAAAAGACAGACACCTATCAGGAAGAGCAATTTATAGCCCTATAAATGGCTGATTCTGCAGTAGGGAAGTGTTGGAAGACTTTTCATGTGGATTATAGAACCAAATTAATCCCAGATCTCCAGCTCATGTCATTCTTCTAGGAAGTAAAATTGGGTTTTGGCTTCCAGTTGCCAAAGTAATCTAATATTGACACTATAGGTTAAACTCATTGGTTATGCACTGAAAATGTCTCCTTAAAAAGTGGTTTCAAGCAAGTTCTATTTTGCAATGGTAGCAGTTGAGCACTAAGAAATCTCTGATTGTACAGACAGTAAGTTTCAGTCTCAGAATTGAAGGACTGAAGGTTGTAGTGCGCATCACTGCAATTGTTATTTTTTCTTTTGAGATAAAATGGTTTGGACAGCATGTAGCATTCAGCATCACAACAGGAGCAATATTAACATTTTTTCCTCCAGGATATTAATTAAAAATTCATTATCTGTCAGGGTTTTTAAACAGCATCTAAAAAAAGACTATTACAGGTCAAAGATTCATGGCACTGTGCTGACAGAAGATCATTCCATTTGGGAGAGTTAAGAGCTTGTACAAAATTGAGGTTGCTAATGGAGATTGATTTGAAATTCCCAGCTCTTTCTTTTAGTGCCCATTTGGTACCTGCAGCTCCATGTCTTGTCTTGTTAGAAGAGACTGACAGGGTTCAGTACAGTCGTGAGCTAAATGCTGTTGTAAACGATCAGAGTCTGTCTCAGAAATAAATCATCAATACATGCTTACCCTACTCTTACAGTTACTCTTCAACACCCCACTCTTCATCACTCTTAGGGATAAGATCCTGCTCAGGATGGAATTCTGTTCAGTCTCAGTGCAGCTTTGTCTATGTGCTTCATGTAAATGAGTACCTTGATGCAGCTATTCAGTAAACACAGGTATTTGTCCAGCGTGCTGGACTTGCACTTTATTTATAAAGTGAAAGCACAGCTGCAGCCAAGACTGCCAATGGCACTGGTAATGGAACTGTGCTCTCCTCTCACTTCACTTTTCAATGGCTTCCCTGGTTTTATCACTACTGCCCTTCCTAAATTTGTGAATGATGGTGAGGCAAGTGCTACACGGCGAAAACAGTGGTAGCTCAAGCTGGGTAACTGTCTGGACAGTAGGGATCCTCCTGCTTCTCACTGGAATCTTGGGGTATTGTATAGTCATTTCCACGTTAAAAATATGAAGAACTGTCTTGTGTCTGCTACTTCATTGAAAGTCTCTGGGAAGAGAAGGTGTTGTAGTTAACTTCCCATGGCTTCTGAACAAGCCAATATTTCACTCGTCTTGCCACCAGTTTCCAGCCCCTGCTACTGGCTGAGGAAAATGGAAAGCAGATTCATAATGGGCGTGCAAAAGCATGGCCATGACCACCAGTGCTCTGCTCAGGACAGACAAGGGCTGAAGAGCGAGCTGGCATCACGTCGACTGCAGCTGAACCAGGATCACTGCACTCTGCTGTGGCCTCATATTCAAGGATGAAGGGGCCAAGTTGCTGGCACCAAGTCACAACTGCTGGGAATTTTGATAGGTCACCTTTGGGGGAAAAATACTACTAATGCATGAACCATAAGAGTAATACAATCTGAAAGGTAAGGATAAACTGATGAAATTCCAATTAGCTAAAGGTAAATGCATTTATTTTTGATTAGCATGTTCCAGAGGTGGCCAGTCTGAAATATGACCAAAAATGTTAGCTTTTGCAAGAGGAAAGAATGAGAAAATTTTCTGCTAAATGGGTTTTTCTGCCTCATCTAACTGGGCTGTAGCAACTCTTGGATGTAAGACAGGACAGGCAATGACCTAAATCTGAGAGAAGCTAGAGAGCTAAAGCAAAGGTGAAATGGGAAGAAGGGCATGGGGCAAGGTCATCCATCTCCCTGGGTCACTAAACCCCTCAGTCCCCACACTAGTTCTGAAATTTGCCCCACACAGAGGGACCCCTCTCTTCTGACCATCTGTCATTTTACAACACAATGGATTTGGAATTATTTCCACACCATATGGGTCTTTGCTGAAAGGTGGCCATCATTGCCCTTTGTGTCTGGAAATCACAGAAGGGCTGGTGTGAAAAAGGACCTCCAAAGATCATCCAGTCCACCCTCCCTGCTAAAGTAGGTTCACCTACAGCAGGTTGCACAGGATCATGTCTGGGTGGGTTTTGAGCGTCTCTGGAGAATTAGACTCCACAGCCTCTCTGGGCTACTTGTCTCAGTGCTCTGTCACCCTCAAAGTAAACAAGTTTTTATTCTCATACTCAGGTGGAATGTCCTGTGTTTCAGTTTGTGCCTGTTACCCCTTGTCCTGTTGCTGGGTGCCACTGAAATGAGTCTGCTTCTGTCCTCTTGACACCTGCTCTGATGATATTTGTATGCTCTGAAATGACATTGTACAAAACTGTCCATTCTAAAGTCAAAGGTCTAAAACTATAGAAAGCGTGGAACAGATACCAGGTCCGACCAACAAAGCATACACCTGTGCTGACGATGCCTTTCACTGAGGATGGATTCAGACTCTTCACTCTGTGCTTTTCTTTACCACAACTCGATCGTGTCCACCCTGACTGATGTGAAGGACAGGAAGTCTGTGTGGTCAAAGCAAATCCTCTCCTGCTGGCCCACACCATCAGACTGTACATGCAGCTGATCATTAAGCGTAAAGCATGTACCAGAGAACCTCTTGCCTCAGAAAGGAACCAGAGAAGTCTACAACCGGCATCTCACTACACAACTTGATTACACACAAAGCACGTAATTTGCCACTGTAGGTTGATAGTGTGACATTCAGGAGTAGTACAAGGACAGAATGCTTCCTAGACTGTTCAGACTCAATCCAAACTATTTGCCTTTTCAGTCTCCTTATTTTGCAGCTTTAACCCATAAACATCCACTTAGATCCTAAACAACTGAAGAAAGCCTTAGAAATGAGCTGTCTTGGAAACAAACAGCTGCCTTTACCAGCAAGTCTGTGCACTTGCAAGGCAAGGAGCAATTAGGACCTGCTCAGCTGTGTGAAGCCAAGTCATGGTTTCAGCTTTCTCAAATGGTTGAGCTATTCTACCTTCCTGTATAAAGAAAACCCGAAGTAGGGTTTACATTAGATTTCCCTTCACTATTCCTCTCCTTTGCATTACTTTCTACCTCAGAGTATTAAAACCAAGAACTCCAGCACACCAAATGCTAGACAGTTACCCAAGAACCTCAGCTTAGTGCTTACCAGCATAGCACAGGGAATTAATGCTGAATATCAAAGTACTTACAAAAATGAAGTTCATCTTAAGTAAAGTCCATTAAAAGATAAAGACAGTCCATTTCTCATCACGCCATGCAGCTCACCTTTCCTTGAAAAACCACCTGTCCCTTCTGTGCCAGGAGCTGTGAGGAAAGCAACACCATGAGGCAAGCAGCACATTTCCTTCGCTATTCAAAGGAATACTATGAGCTCCACCAGCTACTGTTTTTTTAATGGTAAATGTTTTCCTCTTCATTGCTTGTTTACAAAGCACATGCTCAGAGAAGCTTGAATTTTTTTTTGTTCTTCCAACTGCTTCCAATTTGAGCAATAGCTTCCACGAGGTCTACTAATAAAACAGATGCAAATGTGGCTGCTATTTTTTTTTTACTTCCCTTAGAGTGCATAAGCATTAGTAATTCACCAGAACCGTAAAAAGCTCTTGGGGATGTAGCAGCCTTTGCAAGTTGGTTGCTGCTTGCAACCAGCAGCACACATTTTTGGATTCTTGGTTCAGAAAGAAGCACAACCTGTGTTGGTCATTATTTCCATCCAAATGCTGTAGCTGGATGGTAGGTCCATTTCTTTTCACCTGAGCAGACTGAGAAGGAGTTCTTTTCTTATGAACTGTATTCTGAATCAGACAAGCAATGCCATTGTTCTCCACTTCTAAGCTGGTTCAATGGAACACATTTGAAGGACAGAGATCGAAATGCAAGTGTCTTTTACAATCTGGGGATCCAATAGGTAGACAGAGGAAGCAGAACATTCCTGATGTTGAAGCTTCAGCCATCTGAAGGAACGAAAGTGGAGGAAGTAAGTGAAACAGGAAGCAGTCCTTTCAGACACACACATTCCCTGATCCTTGGAAGAACCGTTTCTACTATACTGGAGTAACACTCAGGTCATCTGACAAAGACAGACCAGAGTCCCTCTCTCTTGATGTTTTCTCTGTTTTACAAAAAGGCTTTTCATCTCTGTGCAGACTGGAGCTCCTTAGCACAGCTGCTCTGACCTCTGCTAAGGCTAATGGCTGGCGCTCAGCACTATAGCACAGGTCATCATAAGCATAATTTACATTGCCACAGGGGAAAGTCTGGAGTTTCACCAGTTCAATCCCACTGATATCCAGGTGAGGGCAGGTCCTTCGACTTGGAGATGCTGGAGATGCCCGAGAGCTAGGAGAACTGCAATTCCCATCAAAGCCTGAATCTTCCCGCTCTGGGTTTGCTTTGAGCTTGGAGCTGGGGCTGAAGTGACAGATATTCTCTAGCACCCATGATCCATAGGTTGGGTTCCAAAGATTTTTTGTTTTGTTTTTAAGTCTGTGGGCAGATGGATTGCTGAGCTCCAACTTCTGGTTTGAGGTCTGCTGGAACCACAGCCCACTGTTGAAATCACTGAGGCATGGCAGGCTGGGCCCTCGGGCAGTTCGGTTGCTCAGGTTCTCCACCAGTAGCTCTTGTGGACATTGTACAAGTTTGTGCCCAGCATGGTGGGATTCCAGTGTCTTAGGTGTTGTCTGAGGTGTGAGAGAAGGGCTTACCAGCAGTGGCACTATCCCACTAGAAATGTTTGGGCGCATGACCGTACTCCCTTCATCCTCTGGTGTGGGGCTACACTCCATGGGCAGCTCAGTGTTGATCACATCAGGGTCCTAAAAAGAGAGACAAGAATCTGTTATGCCTTCAGGGTGACTGTCACAGGTTTGGGCAATACTCCTGCACGTCATACTACATGCTACGTTCCATCCGGGTTTCACGTGCTGTTGGGACTCACATGCTTCCTTTGAGAAGAGGCTGTGCTTCATTGAAATTGGTGACTAAGCTGGGGGCCTGTAGTATAAAATTTCTCTCTTGAGAGGTTGGATCCAGACCTGTAGCTATTAAGTGTTACTGGATGGTGAACTCACTGTGCCATTTCATTCCCCCTCTCCACTCCATAACTATTCAGCTGTGGCTTTTGAGCAACATTAGGCAAGGTCAGAATATGGACCTTGAAAGAGATCTAAGTACCTTTCCATCACAAAGTGAAGGACCTTTTGCTGTTGAATAATCTGAGAGCTAAAAGCATGCATTTGCACAGGAACAGTGTATGCTCATTTTGGCTGGGTGGACGATGGGAGAGTGAGGATGGAAAAGAGCCAACAGCACCACCACAGTAGTAAAGTAATTAAATCAGTCTACCAGGACCCTTCACTTGCTTTAGGGACTAAAGCTAATGTCTTTGGATAGTTGGCATTCCATGGATTATTATCTACCTGGATACCAAAGACCACTACCTGTGTGCAATACTTGATCCTTTCCAGGATGGTAGAGAAGTTTGGCCGATACTCTGGGCTGTGCTGCCAGCACTGTGTCATGATCCGGTACCTTAAAGTAAAAAAAAAAAAAAAAATTATCAAGAAAGATTATTTTGCAGAAAGTGTTTCAGTATGACGTGATCAGGGGTCCAAGGACCCACACTTGGTACATGGCCCAAAGGAGGAGTGCAAAAGTGGATATGTCATTTCTATATCCCTGGATCCTGTCTGATTAGGGAACCACTACTTAAAGCAAATCCTGTAGTGCTCTAAGCTGTATCCCAGAGGCAATAGCTCAAGAGACATTTAGCAATATCCACCTAACACAGAGGGCAATCACCATTCCCTGACTAGAGGTGTCTTAGTCTAATTGTTTGACACCTACTATGCCTTGGCTTGTGAGAGTAAGGAAATACTTACACTGGTCCTGGACAGTTTTTTGGTGGATCCATTCTTCCTCCACTGGTGACAAATTCCAGCACTTCCTGATTGGTTTTGCAAGGGTAGGGCATGTAGCCTAGAGAGAAAATCTCCCAAAGCAGCACTCCAAAGGACCTGTGTCAGAAACCAGCCAACAATACCAATCAGGTTTCATTTGTGCTCCACAAACCTAGCTTGCAGCTGCGTAGGCAACACCACAACAATGACCTTTCAAAGCTGCAGTTCAACCACAGTAACGTGCAACTAGTGTGATTATGAGTCAATGTTTACATAAAGAGACACCCCAATCAATCAAAACCTTTGCTCAAGCTCCAAAACAAGTTTTGCAGAGGTTTCAAAATATTTAATAACTCTGAAGGTGTTCTTTCTGCTGCATTCATTATTACTAGAGCAGGAAATGCCAGAGTGCCCTTGGCTGCATATGGTCTAACTGAAAAGAACTGTTAGATCTGGCATGGACCTTTCTTGCCTTACTTGGGAAAACTCGAGATGTTTGTGTTGAGGAATACATTTGGTGCTGGTAACTTGGGCCAGGTTGAGCTCTGGGTGGCAGAAGCCCAAGGCAAGAGGCTGTATCTGGCACCGACCCTCTGCAAAACAAAGGGGATGAGGACCTGTGGCACTGCCAGGTGACCGGACACTCAGAAACACAGCAGGAGCCAATGACTCCAGACTGTGGCACGCTTAGACTGTGGGGGTATAAAAGCCCAGGGCTTCCTTTGTTTGGGGTCCCTCCTCAGAGGAACGAGCTCAAGTTGTTATTTTGTTGTAGCATCTTGATTAAATTATTTTAAGGATCCCAACCTCTGAGCCCCTGCTATGGGAAACTTAAGGCCAAGGTGGTAAGGAAACCTGGTCTGACTGTGAGTGTGGGGGGTGTAGCTGTGAAGGGGCCTCTACCCAGCTCAGATGGTACAAGTGTGGCTGCCTGACTGCTGGAGTGGCTCCTGGTTGGTCAGATAGGGACCTTGAAATGTTTCCTTAACATTTGAATCAGTGTTTCAGAGCAAGATGCTCAAGTATAAAATCAAGGGAGAGATATCCAGTGAAACTGAAAGGCAGCAGCATTTCTGATATGGTTGTGCTTTTTTACATCCACAGGTCAGATAGTCAGTGCCACTAGAAATTATGTATGACTTGGACACAAGGAATTCAAGAGAGTCCTGCCAGGATTTCAGCGGGGTCAGAATTTTCAGAGTCACTTTTTGCTACAAAGGTCAAAGTAATTTCCAGTATATGCATGTTACTTATAATAGCCCATTACAGGAACTGTAGCACTTTCCTTCAAAATATTTAGTGCTGGCTGCTCACAGTTAGGCGCTGATAAGCAATCCCTTGCCTTCTGGCATCGCTAACAACTTCAGGAAACTGGGTCAGTGTGGCATTTGAGGGAATGTCTCAGTACAGCATATTGAAGGATCTACTGTACAGAGAAAGAGGCATTCTTAAGCAACTGGAAAGCTTCCATTCCCCAGCACCTGTGCGTGAATGTGCTAACTGTTGAGGGTGTGCTTATTTAAAAGAAAGCTTGAGTTGCATGAGAAATCAATACATAAATATTGTTTCCTCAGCAACCAGCAAGGACTTCTGATTAAATCTGCTGTCATTTTATATGCAGCAAGAAAAAATATACAAAAGAATAATCATGGGTGGTATGGGGAGAGTAATTTACAAGGTCACTGAAGGAAACTGGAAGATTCTGAAGGCTGAGGGAAGTATTTGATGATATTTGCTGGATTTTTATGAAACTTCTTGAGAATCTAATCTGCTTTTGCTTTTCACTTCTTCATTGGCTTTATATGATCTACTTTTATGAATAGCAAATTTTTATTGCCTCTATTTGCATTAGAATTTTTAATTCTTATTCAGGATTCTTTAGCTATATTTCTACTGAATGCAGTGGGAAGACTTCTAGTATTTTTCTGGGAAATTCTGACATTTTTTAAGGTTCCTGCTGAGCCCACTCTTTTTTTCTTGAGCAGTACATTTCTTGATGCTTTTCAGTGAGTAGCAGAAGTGATTAAAAGACATTTATTACCAGGTATCAGTCTTGGAGGTGAAAATGCCCTCTAGAAAAGCTTCTGGTGGCATCCACTTGACAGGAAGCATGGCTCTTCCTCCCTTGCGATAGTAACTTGCTCTGGGAAAGACAAAATGCACAGAGAACATCACGCAGCCAGAAAGGGCTTCGATACAGAAAAGATCTTATCACCACAGTAACAGCAGCTGTAACAGTGGGGGCCAAGTGAGAAAAAGGAAAAGTCATCAACACAAATAGTGCATTGAAGCAGGATTTTATATCCTCTTTGCAACTGAGATGGAAACTGAGGATGTTCTTGTGCACAGCTAAAGACATCAAACTTGATAGTGCTTTGCACAGGGTGTTGGTGCAGCAAGTCTTCTTGACGTCATAAAGCAAGAATTATGGTTGCTGGGGGTTTTAAATTTTAATTTCAATTTAAGATTATTTATGATCAAGTAGCTAATAAATTTGCCTATGTTTGGTTTAGTGTCCACAAGTGTTTGTAGTTTCCTGGGACCACAGTTGAAGTGGATTGGTTCTTAAGCGTAGATGTGTTAATTTACAGTCTGTTAACACAAGTTAGTTAACTGGTCATCAAATTCAGACACCTAATGGATGGTTCCACTATCTCACATATCACGAGACAGTTCAAACTGATCAGAATTATACAGATTACTGAGTTACTCACAGAACTGAAATTGCCCTTCACTTACCTGTAAATATCCCTGGCCATTCCAAAGTCACCAATTTTGGCTATTCTTCCTGCTCCAGTACAGGTCAAAAGGCAATTCCTTGCAGCTATATCTCTTAAAAAAAAATTAAAGAATTAATTCTAATTCTAAACTCTTAAGTAGTTAAAGTTATAAAGAAAAAGTATTAGACCCAGTCCTGCAAGCCTTAGTTGAGTAATCTTTGCACAAATGAGAAAAGCCCTGTTAAAAAAAGAAAGAATTCCAGTTACATTATCATTTTTATTAACCACAATTCTTAAACTGCATTTGAGTTATATCTTCTACCCAGCATTTGCCAAGCTTTCCCCATTCACACCTTCTTTCACAAAGGCAGAAAACAGCATCAGTGTCAGAAGAGGAACAGATCCAACCTCTTTTGTTTCAACCACATTATGACAGATTTCTTTCTTGCTCTATTTTTTTAAAGAGGGACATCTAAGCAGTGTCCCCATCAGTTACAGATGTGATGCTGTTGGACAGTCTTAGTAAACTGCTTGAAAAGTTGTGTAGAACCAGATTTGGTAATCTGTTGCTTTGTTACTTCTGGATATCTCCCTTGGAATCGAGCAAAGCTCCGTATGGAAGCAGCTGTTTACTGGGTGCAAGTTTAGCTTGTGAGAAATGGAAGCAATGCCTTCGTGGCCAAGGCTAAAAGATTTCTGTTCGTTTTAAATGTGCATTCTGAAAAGAAACTCATTAAAATCATAGCACTATGGGGGTCCTGTTGACTGCCAAGAAAAATAAGCTCCTTGAACAACTCACGTGTTTCTTCACATTGCCAACCTTGAAAAATCTCTCAGGATTTGGAAGTCACGTTCAACTTTCTCTTCCAATATCAGCTATAACTCCTAGATGACAATTCCTGCCCTTTAGAGACCTCTCCACAACCTCACTACACTACCTTTTGCCCCTAGGATTCCTGATATCTGTAATAAAAACCTTCTTCATTTCCCAACCCACTCTAAGTAGTGCTGACATCACTAACAAATACTAATACAAAACCTGAGAGAAATTCCTTGTGTTCAGATTTATTGAATTGTTAGCTAAGACAAAATGAATCCATTCCCAGGTTGCTTAAATTAGAGATCTAACAGTGCAAAGATTGACCCAGAGATTTTTTTTTTAAAGTGATACGCTGCTGTTACTATTACAGTAAGGATTCTTAAAAAATAATGCTGTATTGATTAACTCAGAAGTTTCCAATTAGAATACTGATCCTCTCATGTAATTATTAAGAGATCCAAGAACCAAAACTTGTTGCATGTTCTTACTGCTCTTTTTTAAAACTCTAACCCTTTTCCACCGGAACTTCCTTATTGTTGCAATAGAAATGAGTCTGACAACTGTTTCAGATGTTCTTATCGTAAAGCCGTATAACATATTACCGTATCTCAGCCTCACGGCTTTTTGCTCTAACTGCTGCTTGCCATTGTTTCCCTGGGTTTCTCCAGCCCCTGCACACTGTCGCCCATCTCTGTGCTGAGCAGCCCCACACAGTTACGCATGCTGTGCATGTGGGTGATTCAGTTGCCTGCTTGCACATCTCCAGGCTGCACCTTGGCTTGGTTGGAGCCTGTGTGACCCTCTGGTGTGCAAAGGCTCTCCTCTCCTTTATACACAAGGGCTGAACACAGCATGCACTTCATAGTAAAGAATCCAGCTGCCCACTGTGCCTGGGAACATTACGAGCTGAAACAATTCTTAATCAAAGATGAAGGACTTCAATACCCAACCGGGAGTTTTAAAAGGATAACTATAACCTTTATCTCTTCTATAATATTTTGTTCTTATTTGAAGCATGCTATATCAACATTTTTTCGCTAAACAAATGAGAAAAAAGGAGTTGGAAGAGACAAATATGGGCTTCCCAAGACCATGCAGCAGTTCAGCCACTGAGCTGGGAAAGAAGCCTGAGATGTGGTTTTATCTCCTGTTATCCCTGCTCTACCCTTCTCTAGTCTTTGGCTCAAATACTATGGACTGTCCTGTATTGGTGGAATAGGGAAAATATATAAGTCAAGATAGGGAGATGAAAAAGTAAATAAATACCTTATTGTCTTATCAGCCAACACAGAGTGACACTACCATCTAGTGGACTACAAGGCTAATCTCAACTGTCTTTATATTGCAGGCACCCGAAAATTAATACTTAAACCCTCCCACTTGGAACAGAACATTCCTCTCCCTCCAGGAGTGCAAAGAACAGTGCAGAGCCTAACTCCTAACAAAAGCCAGGGAGATCCATCTGGACCTCTAAGCACAAGCCTGTATTGGTAGAGGAAATAATCTGTCTCCCCCGTGGAGATTACTCCTGTCTAATCCACTGCAAATAGAAAGTGCGTGAGCCTCATGCACCTTGAGAGACATCAGAAGAGACTGTTGCTCCTACCTGTGGATGAAATGATTCTCTTCCAGATATTTACAGCCGCAGGCAATATCCCTAGCTATGTTCAGCAGGTCCTGCATTGTTAGTGTGGATGGTTGATTCTGGAAAAGGACAGGCAATGGTGAGGAGAGGATTGTGGAGTAGAAGAATATAGTTCAGGAAGGGGATAATCAGAGAGAGACAGAAGAAGGGAAAGGGAGAGACGTACATACAGGATAGGGGAAGAGTTAAATGAGTCAGGAGCAAAGAGGAATATAAAGCAGATCAAAGCAAAGAGTTAGAAAATGAGTAAACTCTTATTTAATCCCCAAAACTTTCAGGAGATTTCACCTCTCTTGAGCACCGTACATGAGTGCAAGCTGGCAAGAGATTTATGGCCTGGTGTGAATAGCATGTTAAAGGGGGTGGGAGAGAACTATTCCCTACTGTGTTATGTGAAATCAAGAGACAAGCAGGTTTAAAAGGTGAGATGGAAGAGGAAAAAAAAAAAAGCACCCACTTTTAAAGAGTGAGTCAATAAATTATCAACAGAAATCAGCACATGAACGAGAGAGAGAGAGAGAGTAAAGGTGCACGAGTACACATCTTTACACCAACATCAGCATTCATCAGCTTATCTGTCCTGGTAGAAGAACAGTGATTACCCTCAGGAGCAGTATGCAAAAAAGGGATGCTTTACCACAGGACTCCACGACTGGTACCAACCCTTCACCATCTGTACTTCCCTAAGAACAATAAAGGAGACTTTTTCCAGGAGCCTTGCTTATTTTCACCCCCTTATATGATTCCCCATAGGGAAATTTTCTCAATTTTTCTCTAGGAACTTATTTATTGCTCTCAGGAAGGGTGAGGAGAAATTACTACACTGCTAATCAAAGCCTGAGATATATCAAATAAATTAGGCTCAGCTCTTCAACTAGTATAAATTTGTGCCTCTCCATATGGTGCCAACGCACACCTGCTGAAGACTTAGTGCTATGAATTCTGATTATAACTTTAGCTCCTCACGTGCTGTCTCAGTACACTGAAAACAAAGCAGGTATTGAGGAAAGAAAGCCCATTAATTTGTAGTCTAATTGACAGAGACGTCTGGAATGGCAGGACAGGATTTTACTGTTTCCTCCTCTGTTACTAATTAACTGGAGTTTCTGGCCCTGCTTTCATTTTGTCTCACTGACACCTGCTTGCATCAAGCAGACAGACACAGGTATCCAGAAGTCTGTGGCAGCTGGGACACACGCACAGCCTAGCATGGCTTCAGTGCCTTTATCCAATTCATAAAAACATAAAAGCAGTCACACTAAAATCAACCACAAGCCTAGCAGGGAAGTTCTCTCACCATCCTAGGTCGGTTCTGCCGAAGAAAGCTCTTCATGTCTCCTCCAGCCATAAGCTCCAGCAGAATGAAGCGAGGCAGCGTCTGTAGGCTGACACCGATGCACTGCACGATATTTTGGTGATTGAACTTACTGAAAGCCAAGGTCACAGCACATGGAAGAGAAACACAGCATTAGTATCTGGCCAACATCCATCACACTCTCGTTGTGCCTTGAGATTTGGCAATCTGGATTGAAGCAAATCCTGATGCGGTTACCAAAAAAACTTCAGCCATATCAAAATGCCTCTCTGGTTATGACAGCCCCAAGAACAGGGTTATGCCTGGCTTTGCCCATGAAAAGCCTTCAACAGAAGGTATGAAAAGCTAAAAGCAAAGCAGAACCTTCTGTTGTGAAGACAGAATTTAATGGACCCACTGACTGAAAGACGAGAGTGACATGAGAGGGATAAGAAAGTTAAGCATGCGAATTTTGTTGGCATTTGTGATGCAAAGTCCTGACTGGTAGGGATTTTAATTCAGCATTGGTTATTTTAGACCTAGTGCTGTCTAGTTGGGGGACTTAGTTCAGTGTTTAGTCTGCCAGAGGGATTCAGCTAATACCTACTGCAGCAGCTGCCTTTGTGATTCTGCTTTTTACAAAAGGAAGCTGAGGTTGTCACAAAGCACAGTAAGACTCAGTCATTAGACAGCAGCGTCTTCCCTTAGATAATGATTACTTAGATAATGAAGGAACTAAAAATAGAAAGGAAGTTGGGGAAGAGAAAGAGTTGTGTGCTACTAAGTGAATCAGGGCACTCCTTAATTGATTAAAATTGCTCTTTAAAAAAACATACATCAGTGTTACCTCCTGTTCAGCTACCATAGTTCTTGCAGACTGAAGGGAGTGGCACTATGTCATCAGATTCATGCTTTAATAGCAGAAAACCAGCATCTAAGCATGAGCTGGGCCAGACAATGAGAAGAGGAACTTCACATTGCACAAATTCAAAATGGATAAATTCTGAATACTTACAATCAACCCCGACTATGTTACCATTTTAAAGTCACCCTTGACCCTACTATTGTTTTAAGGTTATGGATTTCTGTTAATGAAGTAAATTCCAAGACTGGAATACTTAAAGTACAAGTGGTAATAGGAGTGGCTGTTTGTTATCTTTTCCAGGAATATTTTATAGATTTTATAATTCACTGTCAGAAAGTCATGCAGATGGGATCTTATAAAGATTCTGTCAAGCTTGCAAAGACATCAAATCAAATGCAGAACACATTTGTACAAAAATGTTTTACCTTCTTACTCCTCTGAACAGGACCAGCAGAACCAATCAACAGAAATCTTTGTTAAATTGTTGTAATGATTTTTGGGTGGGGTAGAGTTAATGCTCCTCACAGTAGCTCATATGGTGCTATATTTCGTATTTGTGATCAAAACAGTGTTGATAGCATATTGATATTTTAGCTACTGCTGAGCAGTGCTAACACAGCATTAAGGTTTTACACACACACACACACACACACACACACACACACACACACACACACAGAGACACACCTCCCCCGCAGTGAGAAGGCTGCAGGGACAAGAGGTTGTGAGGGCACACAGCCAGGACAGGCGGCTCCAACTGACCAAAGGGACATCCCATACTGTATGGTGTCCTGCTCAGCAATAAAAGCTGGGGAAAGAAGGAGAAGGAGGGGAAAGGGTCGTTCAGAGTCTGCCATTTGTCTTCCCAAGTAGCTGCTGTGCATGATGGAGTCCTGTTTCCCTGGGATGGCTGAACACATGCCTGCTCATGGGAAGTAGGGAATGAATTCTTTAACACTGCTTGGCTTGCTCACACAGATTTTGCTTTACCTATTAAACTGTTTTTATCTCTACCATGAGCCTTCCTGTCCTTCTGATTCTCTTCTCCGTCCCACTGTTGCGTGCAGCCAAGTTGCCTACTGGCTTTAAAGCACCAGAGACGGGCAACAAAAGAACCTCAGTTACCTTGAGATAAACAAGTAGCCGAAACCAGTAACTTATATGCTACTAAAATGCCATCTGGTGAAAAATAAGACTGAATTTCTTTTCTGAACACTGGCAAGGGGATAAACAATTCTAGGATTACCTGCATTACTCTTTTTCCCCCTGCCCACCATCAGTAAAAACCCATTAAACTGTACCTGATAATCAATGCTTCCATCAGGAAATCCATCTCATCCTGCTCAGAGCAGACTTCTGGCAGGGTCTGTTGAGAGGTAAAGGCAGTGAGGGCCATCCCACCGAGGAATTGAGAATATTTGCGTGACCACCAGAGAAAAAAGTAAAAAAAAAAGGAAAAAAAGGAAAAAAAAAGAATGAGCACGTAACATGTAAATCACCTCAGGAACCTGTGAGCAGGGGCTCATCCTTTCAGTGCCCAGTTTATTGCACTGCATATGACCCATCTGCTAGTTAAAGTAAGAATAGGAAACCACTGACTTACTTGAAGATTTTTTTGTGTTAATTGAACTCTATGCACACTTCTGGAGCAAAAATAGCTTCAGACACACATCAAGAAAAATATTAGGTAGGGACTTACAGACCTAGAAAGCTCTTTAAAATGAAATTTTAAAGTTATTATTTATTCTCCTTTTTTCATTGTGTCCACATTGCAGCACGTGCTTGCATGTCGTATGACACATACAGCCACTTGATTTAAACCCTTGTGTCACGAGCCCCTATAGATTTCTTTCCTGCCAGCAGATTTGGACAGCATCTTCTGATGATACAGATGAACTGGATTACCACAAATGAACAACATGCTGATCTCCTTCTGTTTGCCACTGTGCTCTGGTGCTTCTTCCAGTCTGGATAGTGAAACTAAGTTGGGCAGTTCCAACTGCATACTAATGTCCTGGGTTTTCATCCACATTTGTACAGTGGCACAGGGGAATTCATTACATGAAAGACAGGATGAATAACAGTAGAACTTCTTTTTGTTAATGAAGGCTATGTTCTTGAGCTGAACTCATGGATTTGGTTCTCTGAGTAACAAGCTTATAAAATAACAGAAGCAGACTATGAGCATCCTTAACTTCAGGGCTGAGTAACGGACAAATCCTGAGGCAACGGCAGTTATTTCAGAGAAAACCAGCCTGTCATCTCTTGCCATTAATGATAGGGAAATTAGTGTGATATCACAATATAGATTTACGACAGCATCTTTAACTCTGTATAATATCAAGAGACTACCTGAAAATTTCACATACAGTATAAAAACACTACTCTTGGTATGAAGGGAAGTAACTGAGAAACACGAATTTTTAAATATATCATGTGAAAAATTTAGGAGAAAGCACTCAAATCAAAGCTGATAATGCCTGGATGCAGCAATGTGTGCAAGCCTGCATCACACATACGCATATGATGTTATGCATGTGATCAATGTGAATTTCCAGCTGGAATAGTGATAACATAACATGGCTCTTATGGGTAATTATTGCTGTATAAGAAATTTGTGGGTACTGACCTTGATAGCCACTTGTAGAGGGTTGGGATCCCCTGCAATGCCTACCACGGTTCCCTCATAAACCTCACCAAATGCACCATGTCCTAGTGCCCTGCAAGAAAAGAAGAGAGGGAACAGATATTTTATGTCCTTGGATTCAGCGTTGGCCAAGCTCTTCTCTTCATCCAGTCCAAGACAAATCAACACCAGAATTTTGTTTTCATCTCAAAACTTCTGAAAATGACTTATCAGTATTTGCTGTCACTACCACTGAAATAGCGAGGTTGGATCCTTGATGGTTCTGAACAAAAAATAGGCCTGCTCAGTCCTAGGGCCTATCACCAAGTATGGCAATAGTGAGACGAGAAATATGTAAAACAACAGAATAAAGGTGGCTGCAGACTGATGTCTTCAGGAGATTGTGTAAGACATAAGAATGATCAAACTCTTCCTTCTGAAGTTTATATAACTTTGATTGGTATCATCTGGATGGTATGGAGTCGAAGAGGAATCTAGCATGTATCTCCTTGTGACAGGAAATTTCCTTGTGATAGGAAATGCTGAAACAGACATACTGCTATAGGTTTGGAAGGGAGCTACTGCCAGGAGGCAAGTGCAACAAAAACACAATCACAGGAGAGGTGAAATAGCTATGGTCGGGAACATGGAACAGGAGACTCATGATATTAGACGTCTGCTTGAGAACTTGATGGAATCAAATTATCTTAGAGAACATAGCAAGTATCACATCTATTGTATTTTGGCTGACTTGGGCTAGGTGCTTTGCAGTTAGTCAGTGAGGTGGCCCTTGTTTTCTCACCGAAGCAGAGAGATGTTCTTCCGTGGGATCTCCTTCAGCTCGCTCAGAGTGGCGGCCTTCCCTGCAAAGCAGTAGTTGGGGTTGTAATCAGTCATGATGACAGATGTACGGATTTTGCTCAGTTTATATTCTGGGCTCTGCAGTCGTGCTCTGGCTCCTTCCAGCTGCTGCTTCTTCAGGTGATAAACTGCAGGTGGGGAGACAAATAAAAATGCACAAACAAGGTCAACAACTGGATAGGAAAGGTGATGCTGGCCACAGAGAACAGAACAGAACAGAACAAAATGACATCAATCCCATAATTATAAATGGTCTGGAAACATCTTTAGCTTGCCAGTATCATGCTCTTCTTCACACTCTTTAGTGATTTAGTACTGGATATGCAAACAGTCTTATTCCTGCAGGCACCTACATCTGGGAACAACTTAGGTTTCCTATGCTGCTTTGTGCATTGGCTGAGGAAGAGTGCTCCACAAGATATCTTGCTGACATGGAGTCCCAAAAATCAAACTATGTCCCTGAATGAATTATATATTTAATTACAGATTGTGGTTTCATCCTGTATTGCAGTGGCTGCTACAGAAACACCTGCTTAGAAGGGTTTCCTAGCTCTTTTGTTCTGTGGCAAATACCAGGGAAGAGCAGTCCTTGCCCTTTGGGACTGTGCTTGTGCCTAACTGCGGGTGGTAATGTTTTCTATCACATCTTTTTCCCTGTTCCTCCAATCCACTTGGGAGACCACAACACTTTGGCTCCAAGTATTGAAAGCGGTGGCACATGGCCAGGTGGTCTCCTTTTCTCTAATTTAACTGGGAAAAGGCAAGTCAAATGGGGATAAGAAGTAATATATCTTACTGATAGACAGGCTGCCACAAGTGAGGATCATTCCAAGCACCACAATCACAGACACCACAGCTAAGAGGAGGGGGAGAGGCAGCTGTCCCTCTGGTATAGGACCCTGGGGCACTGGAAGAATAAAAATAGAGGTGCATTAATCAGAAAACAAGAGCTACTGTAAAGCATCCCTCTGAAGGTTGCTTGTATTTCAGAAAACGGTACAGACATCATGGTCAGAGCATCCTATAAAAAATTACAGCAAATCCCTCTGTAGCCCTGAAAGTTGAAAAAATACCTAAATAATTTTAAAGTCATTGTGAAGATGGAACACTAACTGATAAAACACAGATTTCTTAACCATTCTTCGGTTTTCTATAAATGGGTAACATCACTACTCATAAGCTGAAAATCTCTACAGTCTTGATGTTTTGGAGCTCCAAGAGACTGTGAGAGGAAATAACTGTGAGTACAAGGCATCAGCTGACAGGCACAGTGGGAAACTGCTGTGGAAGGAAGTAATTTGTGGCTTAAATAACTCAGCAGTAGGTGGTACGATATCCTGGAGAGGTATTTATGCTTAAATATCTGATACACTGAGCCTATTCAGGAAATTCACACCATGTCTCTTTACAGATATTTTACCTCCTGCCTAATCTGATTGTGAATGTTGGAGATGGTAGCAGAGATGCAGCTCAGCATGTAAGCGAAGGTCATAAGGAATTCTCAGTCCTATGTTTGACTGACATTTCTCACAACACCTTGCCCACTGGAGCCGCTAGCTGTAACTTGGGAATTGAACATCAAAAAAGCCAGAAGGAGAGATGATATAAAGCACAGAGGTGTTATCCAATGAGGCTAAAACTTCTCAGCTTACCAGTGCAGGTGACATTGTCGTTGGCCAGCACAGCCCCCATCTCACACTGGCAGACTGGCAGGTTGGTGTCAGGGTCCCGCTTGCAGTTGTCTGAGTGGCAGTGGCTGCAGTTAAGATAGATCTGAACCTCCACCTCACCATGACTCTCCATGGCTGAACAAGGAATCAGACACAACAGGTGGGCTTAGTTCAGTTTTTCCTATCTTGTTCCAGTGAGGTAAAAAAACCAACAAAACAAAACCCAGCAGGTACCTACAACTTCTCTCCTTCTCTGCAGGAGAGCAGATAGTCCAACACAGTGTGGACATGTCAGAAGCCTGATGGGGATCAGTAGGGAAGAAGATATTTGGTTCCTTAAGCAAACAGAGAGGCCTTGAAGTGAATTGACCTGGAAAAGTCGGGGACTGAGGATGTGCGGTTGAACCTGATGACTGCTGTCTCTCCTGGTTTAGAGATTGAGAGAAAAAAGGTCCCAGAGCGCTATGGAAATATTTAAAGAAATGACCACAGCTAAAGATCTAACCTGCAGTGTGAAATAAGCTTTAATGAAATGAATTTTAAAAAGCAAGGACAGGAGAAGAGGGAGGAGGAGAGAGGAAATAGAGAGGAAGAAGGAAAAAGGAGGAAGAAAATAAATGAGAACAAGAACCATATTGTACCTGCCAAGGGATGCAAGAAGATCTCTCCAATGGGGTTCACAAAAGAGATGCCATCCTGCCCACCAGCTGTGATATCATCAGTATCAGAGGCATGTCCCCCTGGGGAGAGAAGAGTATGGCTAGCTGATCAGCGCTGCATGCTGCAAAATATGTGATGTCTCTGAAGGGTTTTATTCATTCCCATTGTCACCTGGGGTCACTCTGCAATCTTCCAGTGATATTGGATTCTACAATGGCAAACCCTCACTTGACCCAGCCAGTATCAAAGTTAGTGAAGTGACCCTACCTAATGTAGGTGCCTCAGTTCAGTGAGGTAAAAATGTATTTGTTTTGAACAGAAAAAAGAAATGGAACATTTTCCATGGGTAACTTGGGAGTGGGTGAAGGGGTGTTTCATCACACCTTCCAAATATTAGATCACATAGGAACACTTTTATAACCTTGATCTCCCCAGTTATAGAGAGATGGTGGAGAGTAGGGTGGGTTTCATACTGTTCAGCTTGAAGTATCTGTGCCTCACCTCTGCACTAAGAGCACTAGCCTTGACCTGCAGGTGCTCTGAAGAGCACAAAATTAGTCATCATGACTATTCCCCAGGAGACTTACCTCTGTACCCTCCACCTCCTCCCCCAGAAGTACAAGCTCCTCCTCCCCCACCAAAACCACCAGAGGTGGTCCACTGCAGCTTGGCTACTGCTTGGGGACAAGCTTGACCTCCTTCTCCACCTTCCAGAAGGGACTTCCCAGCCTGAGGAAGGAGACTCTCATCTTGCCAGCCACCACCTCCACCTTCAGTAAGAGAGCAAGAAAAGAAAACAAGAACAGGTTAGGGAAGCACAAGCGGAGATGCTTTGCAGAGAGACAGAGGTTAGCACTTATTAATTTCTTAAGTGCCTAGTTCAAGGTAAACCTTTCTTTAAGTTTGAAAGAATATACAGACAAGCTTCTTGCTGCCATGGGCAATAAGAAAGAGGAACTCCAATGCACAGCCTGTGGTATGTGCTGCATAAACCAACCCCTCAGCACCAATTTCTTGTGGCATTAAGAAAGTAAGGAGCCTACCACTCCCCTTCAGGATAACTGGTTAGGGCAGTCAGCTATGTGAGATGCTGAGTTCCCCAGGGAAATAAAAATAAATTGGATTTCTACATCTCACTTTAGTGCCCTCTCTGTAAGCCCACTACAGCAGGAGATGAACAAACACCAGAAATTTTTTTCCCTCTTATGAATGGATTCTAGGCACAGCCATCACAAGATTATAAATAAACTTCCATTTCTGGTATAATTACCATAATATAATTGTTGTTGTTAGGGTTTAAGGGGGGTAACAGGAAAAAGTCTTCTCTTCAAAGGCCATTGTCACAGTGTGAAGGAGTGGGCTCCATCCCCCAAACATCATTTTCCCTGGTTCAGTTCATAGAAGAGAGGAGTCCTCCTATGGAATTGCCTCTACTGGAGCACTCATCACCTGTCACGTGCATTCTCTTTTATCTTGTGACAGGCCATATAAGAAGATATCCCTTACAGACTACCAGCATATTTCTAACAACTACTGCCACAGAAAAATTCCTGAAGATTGAAAAAGAAGCCCTTCACTTCATGCCTACAGGATGATGAATGTATTCAGCCACCTGATTCAGACCTTGTGCAGTTTTAGTGTCTCACTCACCTGCTGCCCCAGTCCTTCCACTGACTCCAGGTACCGCAGTGCTGTTCTCAAATTGCTCCAGGGGAACATCATCCAGGGAGCTGTCCTGAGCCTTCAGGTAGGCTTTTCCTCCTCCTCCTGCTGCGATGAGCAAAGGTTCGAAAATCCCATCCTTCTGCTGGAAAACCCCCCATCAAACATCAGAAAAACTTCGCATCCCTTCGATATGTGAACTCACATTAACTCATCAAAGATCATGAAAGCATCCCGAAGAAGAGTGGCCCAAGGCCAGGGCAATATTACTGCTTGTCTCATAGAGTCATTACAAAAATATTTTACATCATGTTCCTGAGTACAAAAGTAACTGTTTAACTGAACATCAAGGTTTTGGGATTCATTTTTTTTTAGAACTGCTGTCAGCATTAAAGTGGGATCCTGGTGTAATTCCCACATCTGAGCTGCTAAGGACTAAGGAGCCAGTTCAGCTAGCCTAGTGACAGTGATAAATACAAACAAGAGTATGAAAAGAGATAAACAACTAAAAAGACAAAAACCAAAGAAAGAGAGAAAGGGGAGGGGGAGAGAGAGGCAGAAGAGGAAGATTCCTTTTTCATAATCTTTTTTTAAAGAACTGTTTATCATATGCCATGACTGACAGTGAGAGCTAGTTGCTCTGTTGGACACTGCTCAGGCAGGATGCAAAAATGAAACACTTACTCTAAAGATGTAGGTTGCTCCTCCTCCACCCCCACCTCCTCCAGCCCATTCCTTCAGGTCCTTTTTTTTTTTGTAATCTTCTTCAATGAGAGATGACTCCCCTAAGCAGATCTTCTGGGTTTCAGGGTTACCCTGAAAGGAGACAAGAGATGGACTCAGATATCACAAAGTCCAACTCTTGAGAATTGTCTGTGTATTTCAGTATAATAATGTCATAATGTTTGTCATGCATAGCAGACATATATTAACCAGCATGTAGATTATCTTTGTAGAAAGTGACCTTTTCTACTAGGACTGACAGCTGAGGGATAGATCTGTCTGTAACTTCTGATTTGCAAACTCACATATGCAAATGAAAACAAAAATGCATACAGAAAAAAAAAGTAATAACTCATTATTAATTTCACATAATTAATATTTTGCATATTTAGAACTTCTTCTAACCAAAAACATTTAAATATCCTGGATTACAGATTAATTCTGAGAACTTTCTTACTACCGTATTTACTATTTATTTCTCAAGGAGATAAATGCATAAAGCAGACAAAGGTGACCCACACATCGTTAAGAATAATCTATTGACACATCTTGGAAGAGTAATTTGGAGACCCAGTTTCCTATTCCTGCACCAGTCTTACTGCCTGTGTCCTCTCATTCATGCAGAATCACAGAATGGGGAAGGTTAGACGTGACAACTGGAGGTCTTCTAGTCCAACCTCCCTGCTCAAGCAGACTTCCCTGGAGCATGTAAGTCAAGATTGTGTCCAGATGGCTTTTGGCTATCTCCAGAGAAGGAAACTCTACAATCTCTCTGGGAAACCTCTTCCGGTTCTCAGTCACCCTCACAGCAAAGAAGTTCTTCATCACATTCAGGTGGAATGTGTACCGGTCACTGCCCGTTGCATCTCATCCCAAGACTGAGACTGAGATTGATTGAAAATGACAGAGGGACAGCTCTTTCTCAGTTCTGTTAGTGATGGTGCATGGCCTTTCTTAGTGGGTGGAGAAATTTGTCTGGTTAATTCAAACAGGAGGACAAAAGATGGCAAGGTAGATGAAGACCAGGGAAAAGCAACTGGGGTAAATCTGTGGAGAGAGAATCAAGGTTTGGAGTTGCAGAACTTCTCCAGAGAAATGAAAACAAACATTAGTCACTCAATACACAGATTCATCATGATTTCCAAAGCCAAAGAAAGTTGGGCTTTGGAAGTGGGAAAAATTAACTGCAACTTTTTCCAGTAGCACCTGCCAAAGGGAGACAGTTAGTGGTAGGATATAATTTGCAATTTGGAGAACAAATCATGAAATGGAAGGGATCAATGGACAACTTTTCAGATGATGACCAAAGACTAGAGAGTACACTGAAAAGGGAACTGCAGACACACAAATATGTGTTTTATTTAGATAGATATGATTCTTGTACTATATAAAGTGAAGAAAAGGTGGGTTTAGAGTCTGTTGCAGCATCTGGGTAAGAGCTCATATCCTGTGGGGAAAGTAAACAGTAACTTCAAATGCCTACAGGAATAGTTTATGTATCCCCAAACACACCATTCTGTGGGGAAAAAACAGCTTTGTTCCCAGGCAGGGGTTAACAGCATTTCTGGAAAAAGGCAGTATCAAAAGCTGATGCTGAAAAGAGGTAGGTTTTGAGCCTAAGTGACAGAAGGACTTTCAGATCATTGGGTCTAGAATTAGAGGACACATATATAAGCGTTCATGTCACCAATTTCCTTTTCTCATGAGTGGTTTTTCTGTCATTACAAAAATCCTAATCCAGGGGCTGCTGGAGTTAGTTAGATTAGTTAGAAGATTCTCACTGGTTTTGGTAGGCTTTGGATTCAGACTTTGGTCTCTAAGCTTAGAGAGTATGGAACACAGTGCAGCCACAGCACTGCTGGATGCTTCCATAAATAATAGTAAATTTTCTGAAAATCCTGGCAGACAGAAAAAACCTAGGCTGTGGAAAAACAAGACAGGGAGTACATCACTCGCCTACAAGCTTCCTGCTTAAAATAAGCACAAGAAAGCTGATGAAGAACTTATTTCAAACTTATTTCAGGAGCTTAAAGCAAAGTTTCTGTGGGGTTCGTATTTGTGCATTTTAGGATTGTTTTTCTTTTCAGTGTTCTTTATATCTGTGTTGAGATTCTTTCTAACTTCTTTTTTTGGTTCTGTCCTGTCTCCTGACTGGATTTCATTGCTGGCTTCTGGGATTTCTATCTTTTATCACCAAACCCCAAGCCAGCCACTGAATAGTATCTGCAAGGTCTCTGCCCACACGTGCTTGGTGGCCCTCACCCCAGGGCAGGCATCCTCCCCCTGCTGCCCCACTAAGATGTACAGCAGCTCATCTTTCTCCAGGTGGAAGGTGGCAGAGATGAAGACCCCGTGGGACCTCTTGTTGTGATTTTTGGCTCCCTTCCCCCCAGCTGCTCCATAGGCAGAAATCCTGCAAGACAAAGTAAATAATTGAAGAAGCAACTCTCACCCTTCTCATCCCCAAAGTAAATCCATCTGCCAGGTCTCCCCAGCCTTCACTTCCAAACAGACATTTCTCCAGAGCAGGCTCCCCTGCTGTAGTAGCTTGTGGCTACTCTTTGTCTGAGACCCACGTAGGTGGGTTGCGCAGGATAGACCAACCCTCACCAGAGGACTGGCAACAGAGACTGCAGGAGCAAATAGCATGAACTGGTATAGCTCACTCTACAAGCCTAAGGCTACAGGACTGAGAGGATGGCAGCACTTCTGCTTGACTGTATGCCCACTCTCATTCCTCTTCTGATCTCTTCAAAGTCACTGCTCACCCTCCCATGCTTCACAGCAGCTCAGACATATATCCTTACAGCTACTGCTCCTATTTCTTTGCTGTCCCCTCCACCCACTCAGTACAGATGGTCCCACACTTGTGCTTGTTGAAACTCCACAAACAAGAAGCAGTTAAAGGTGGCTGCCTCTCCAGCACACACTGATCCTCACCTGTATCTGTTTGTGGCTGGCACTCTCCAGACTTGCACTCCCCGGAGTCTGCCCTCCTTCTCCACAGTCACTGACACATTGCTGTTCCTGTAGGCACTGTCACACTGAGCTTGAGTTGGCCCGTGGGGACCACTGGCACCACATGTTGAGAACCACCACAGAACAACAGTTGTGTCCCCTGTGACCGAAACAGCGAGAGTTGAGTCAGATGTGTGTTTCTCTGTATTTCTCAGTACTTATATTATACCAACTTTGTTCTAGTCATAGCACAATTACTGCTTTGTTATGGTCACTGTTTGCTTTTCTCCTCTCTCACCTTACTTCCTGCACACTATATGATAAATCCTGGACTGCAGATAAACTTTATCAATTGGATGTGAGGGAGGAAAGGGAAAGGGAAGAAGGGCTGGACTTCTAAGAAGGGGTTTATCCAAGTGTCTCACAGATATGATCAAATTCCTTGTCAGTGCCAGTCTGAAGCAAGAAGGTGTTCAACTTTACAGATAAGAACTAAAGCATGTACACAGAAACATGGGTTGAAAATATCTGTTATTACAACTAGTGACCATTTATGAAACACAGTGAAAGTCTCAAGGGACTTGTCTCAGGCTTGGACAAGAAGCATGTGGAAGCAGAAACAGCCAGGGGACAGCCTCTTGCTCCTGTCAGTAGGGACCCTTCTCCCCCAGGCAATTTCTTTCCTGATTCTCATTAAGCATTATTCTTTTGTTTCTACAACAGTGCAGCAGATAACTATGTCCTCCATTTCACAGCCATTTTCTAAGACCCAAAGATATCCATCTTCTCCACTGAATTAGATGAGGCCTAAGAAAAAAACTTTTCAGTAATGTATCTAAATCTGTGTGCTGCAGTGTGTGCACAAAAGCCAGGGTCAAAAGTAGAACTGTTTAAGAGTTGAGTGACTAAAATAGAGGTAAAAATTAGAAACTTTTAAAAGAAAAATTCCAATCTTGTTTAAAGGAAAAGGCGAGCAAAACTATCCCCAACAGACATCATCCTGCGAACTTACAGATGGATCAATGCAGTATGAGTTTCAGCTACATTACAGCATTCCCCTGAGCTAACGGGAACAGACAGCAGTACAGATTGTCACATTCCGGGTGGACACAGCCTTCAGGAGCTGGTACAGTCACACACTGATATTTGTTGGCCGCAAAACAGCCTCAAGAACAACCTCTCCTCCTCACCTCCTCCTTTAGACAGCTCTTCTCACCCACACAGTTCTTATCTGTCCTCCAGAGTGGCAGTCTCTACCACTATCAGTAAATTAATCCGCAGTGTTCCCTGTTCTCCTAGTTTTTCATCCAGTTTTTCTCTTCAGTTTATTTCCTCATCCTCACTTACTTCTTCCCCCTGGATTTTCATTCTTTACACCACTATTCTGCACTGAGCTTCGCTGCTCAGCCCTCTTTCTATTCCCAACTTTCTGTACAGGTTTACACCTTTTGTTCCTAAGCTGCCTTTTCATGCACTCCAAATCTGAGTCATGCAGCTTCTGTTTTCACTTAAAGAGATTCTGCTTTTCTTTAAAGATTCTTCACCAGCTATTTCAGGACTGGTGAGCTGGGCTCCAGCAAACTGCTTCCCTATAGCCAAACAGAGACTACCTGACACAGTTTCCACATCTTTGGCATGGATTATATATAGTTGCCCTATTGCTGTAGGGCAGGCAGATCACACACAGGAGACAGGAAGGGAGCCACCTTTTATAGCCAAGAGGTTTTCAGTACTGAATCTTGTACCTGGGAGGGAGGGCTCTTCCAGGGGGCTCAGAAGATGCTCATCCAGGATACTAATCTCACGTGGGTACTGGCGTTTCCCACCAAAATGATTTGGTTGTCTTCCTGTAATAGTTTGTAGAATAGAGGAAAGAGGTGGGAGGATGGAAGAAAAAAGGTATGCAAAATATAAAGATTACATTAATTAATTAAGTACAACCATTTGGTTAAAATAAGTAAATATTACCTTGGGTAGAAAAGGTATTTTGAATAATCATAATTTTGTATTACTCCTTTGAGCCCATGTCTTAGGTTAGCTACTTGTGTCTGTGCTGAAGTCAGTGGGTCTTCACATGAACACAAACTCTGCATGTTATCCCATGCAGGATAAGCTCCTTGGCCTGCAAATCACTCTAGCTGTGATTACAAGAGATTTTAGGAAAAATGTAGTGTGGGAGAACAGATATCAGGTATCGATGTTCTGCTGCTCAAACAGGCAGGTGACAATTCTGGACAGTCAAAAAAACTGGAGGTGTAAAGGAGAGTGGTGACAAAAATCATTGTCTTTGGTTCTGAATGGTGTTATGGCAAGTAAACCAGCTTAATAGATCACTCCCCTCACAGTAACCAACTTTGAGCACCTGAGACCTTGCTTAGAGAATAAAATACTAAATAAAATTACATGCCTCACTAACATACACAGTTAAGAACCAGAAGCATAGCCTTGACACAAGCTGTAAATCTTTGGACAAACCTTTTTGAAAACCATGGAGCAAAATTCTACATTTCTGACCGCTGAGATTGGCCTTTGAAAACCAGCCCTTTCTCAGAGAGGAGGAATTTCAAATCAGTTGCTGATCCAAAACATCTGAATGCATTGAGAACACCACAACACCAATGCTGCCTTACAACAGGAAAAAGTAATAACTAAACCCTTGCATCATAATCTGCAAGCATCCTGTTTCAATAGTTAAATTACCCGTTTTTATGCAGATTTTTGATTGGAAAATCTCTGTAAGAAAAAGGACAGGCATCTTTCCATTTTGTGAGCCCTCAGTTAATTTAATACTGAACATTTTTCATCAGTTGAAAAACATTACAAATATTTCAATTTGTTCCAGTTGTGAGAATCTAACAGCTGTCTGATGCTCTATTGAAAAGAGACTCACTCAGTTCCAGATGGACAATTATCTCTGCCACAAAGCCACTGCTCTAAATAGCAGTAATTAACACCCTTGTTAGCTGTGTCAGAAAGGCCAAATAACTAATTGAAGCACAAAGACCTTGCTGAGCTTTTACTCCGGAGAATATTCCCCCCAGGTCTGACTGAAAGCACATTGATACATGGAAGTAAAAGAAAGCTTTGTACTGACACACTCAGTTCATACTGAGATGGAGAACTTCAATGGGTGAAGTTGTCAAGCCAGTGAAAAATGAAATTAACCCAAAAGAAATGAACTTAATCAAATGCAAGGAGGAAAACAGAATGAAAAATACAATGCATGGCCAGAAAGATGCTCCCTAAGGCCTGCACTGAATTACGAATCCCTAAGATCACAACAGTTTCAGATCTTAGCGATGTACAAGAAGACTGGTTATGTTTGCCAGAGCAAAGGAATGTAAATCACTGTCTGAAACAGAGTCCATCTCTGTGTCTGCATGGATTTTTTTGTGGCATCCCAACTGAGTATCCTAAGGCAATGCCTTGTTTCCAAACAAATAATCTTTCCTCCTTCTCCAAACAGTCTCAAACCCTTACTCTCCAGAAGAAACTTTCTGTCTCCTCTGTGCTAAGCAGCAGAGGAGCTGCAACACAGGCTGAGCATTGCCCTGTCCACATGAGCTGTTAACTCTTTTAAGGCTAATGTTTTATGCACTGTCAGACATGAACTTGTAAGGTGGCATTTTCTACAAATGTAGTGTAGCCCTGGAACCCAGGGGCTGGTGCTCCAGTCTACTTTAGTTTCCACTTCCTCTTCTAACAGCCAACATGCTGACTGTAGAGTGAATAGAAGGGAACAAAAATTGATTCATATTAAGCTATATCTATATCAGAAAAATGTGAAGAGCGCAGACTTCCTTTCTCCAGGTTTTAGCTAACACCGATTTCCCCACTAAAAAGAGACAGAGGGAAGTGTAAAGGAGAAAGGAGGGCCATCTTCTGCAGGCAGAGAGCTGAAGTAATCCACTCCTGCTTCAATGCCTCTGTGACTGTAATGAAAATAGGGATAGAGGTCTGGTGGCTGACATTAAACTGAGTAAGATGCCTCACAGGATCCTCAAGGTGTGAACGGTCTCGTCAGAGATCCCACCTTACTAATACAGGTTGCAGTATTCCTGGAAGCCTCTCCAGCTTGTCCTGCAGTGGGACAGAGAATGGGGAAACTGCACCAGCTTCCCCTTTCCCCACTCCTTTGGCTGATCTATTGCATTCAACACCTTCCTAAATCAGTGAAAGGAGGCAGTAAGGAGGCTTGAACCACTCCCACCATTCACCTCAAGCAAAGAGACTGGCAGGTCAACAGAATCAGACTTTGCTGGGTCCAAGGCTCTAAAATCAAGAAGTAGAGATAAGCTATACAAAAGCTCTCTTTGGACAGTCTTGCCATTTACAAAGCAATCTTCTGGGAAATTGCAAATGATGCACAGACTGAAATGCAATTTCTAGGCCAGGGCAGTAGAGTTTGATAGACCACAGACCTGTGATTTTAATTGGAACAATACAATGCTGAGACCACCAAAAGGTAATAGCAAAGGCAGTGAGAAGGGCAACCATCAGCATTCTATTTGCTGTGCCAGTCCACATTTTCATATTAAGACACTCAAAATTCAGACCCCTTCCTATGTAAGCACTAGTTCACTGAAACTATGAAGTATTTTTATGCCTGTCTGCCTAAAGTTCTCACAATGAACCAGACATGTCATCCAGTCTGTGACACTGTCTTACACAAGGTGATTGTATAAGCCAAAATGTGGTTTCATTTCACCTTTCTCACAGGGAGAAACATCTGTCAGTGCCCAGGAGCTGCCATCCAAAGAATGGTCTGTTTGGATTTTGTCTTTATTGATGTCTCTTGAGCTGCCCTCACTACTCAGATGGTCTCTTAAATCTTACTGAACCTTTCCTCTCAATTTTGAGGTATATGGAAAACCTCACCTTCTTTCCCATCTTGCATACACAAGCAGTGCTTTCATTCAGCACTGGGTTTTGTAGAGTTGAACTACAAGATTGAAATAGATGGAGAAAATAATATTTACATCCCAGCAAGCAGCAAATCCTTCCTGCCATACATCCTTCCTGCTGCCCTCATGAAAAGAATTCACTGCTTGGATTTTAATTGGCTCTGTCTCTGACATCTGAAACCTGCCCTTGCCAGGGAGAAGTAATTTCATTACTGAAAACACAGCAGAGCTGCTGGGCTTCTCTGCAACCTAACTGAATTAAAGTCATGGGAAGACAAATACAAGGGGGTTGCTTTCAGAGGCGAGAAAACGTCAATTTGCAAAGAGGATTCAAGGAACAGTGGCAAGTGCAAGGCTTCCGAGAAACATCTTTCCGTCATGATGTCTTTCTGCTGCATGACTCACACATCTCTGGGTCGTGCCTTCAGATGGGGTAAGTACCAGTTGCTCCTGGACATCAGTGCAATTTATCCCAATTGAAAATAAGGAGTAACTTGGGCGGTCTAATGGACAAGCTCTGATAACATTGCTGCAGGGGCGTTTACACCCCACCTGTTTGCCAAAGGATGCGTACCTACACCACACCCAGCAAAATGTCTGTGGGCAAACTGGAGGATCTATCTACTCCTGTGAGGGCAGTAAACTCCAGAAGCTGGGTGCACATGAGCGGGCAGAAGCACATCTGGAGTCACTCCCTTCAGTTTCCTCAAGATTTCAAAGCAAAGTGTTAGCACGGAGGTCCCAAAGTATTTGGGAGACAGGGCTGTTAAGGAGATGGAGTGAAAAAACTGAAATTACCATAAAGGAACAGCTTTTCCTCTTAATTTCAAGTGAAAGTGTGCATACTCAGCATTTTATAGAAGAATGGTTTCAGTGCCCACAGAACACAGGGACAGAGAGCAGGACACTGAATCAGAAAAGGATGGGAAGGAATAGTGGCTTCTGTTGATGAGCTTTTAACACATCTATTTTGATATAAGCCTTCCCATATGTTGTGTTAGGCTACAGCTAGCCACTGCAGGGACATGCTATTACCCTAAATGCTGACACATTGGGTGTGGTGACACACAGAGGGGCACAGGGCCACCAATCCACATGTTGTCTGCAACAGAAGTCACCATTCAAGTGTTGCATATCTTCCAGTTCCTTTGCAACAGAGTATGTCTTTTCCCCAGGGACAAAAAGAAGGCATTTCTGATATTTGTAAGTAGCTCAAGTGTCTAACTTCTTTCGCCTTGTCTGCTAAAATCCACTACAACTCTTTCTAACATGTTTCAAAGGCTAGCACTGGCTCCATTTTTCTCTGGAATAGTTGTCAGTCATGTTCACAGTAATGAAGCAAAGGAAAGCTGTTATATATCTGGCAGTGATAGCTGATGTACCTCCTTACAGACTACAACAAACTTGTTGGAGAAATCTAAATTTTATTGTCACAGAGTCAATATATTCCTTAATTTTCTTCCTTTTCTCCACTAAAATACGGTGACTTTCCCCTTTGATGTCAACAGATTTGCTTCAGCTATCAATTACAAGGGTGCATAGATCAGCAGGGACTGTGGAAAAACAGTGTATTGTAATCCTTCCATTTAGGGGCTAAGGAATAAGCCTAAGTGTTTCTTGCCAAGACACACAGACAGGTCTCAACTATGTGATACAGAATATCCCAGCTTAGAGAAAAAAAGAGTACTAGGAGACTGACACACAGTAAAATTGCCTCTACTTGCAATCTTCATTAGGTCTGAGATAAAATGGCATTGTGCTGAAAAAGCTGACACAAACAATCCATACACACTCTGTGGGGAGAACGGAATGTCCTGGATCTGTGGGATGCTGATTCCACTATCCAAATTTTTTAGGGGATTCTGCAACATTTGTGGCTCACCGTCAGTGAAGCAGTCCAGGCCAAATGTAATGTTGTCGATAGCAATGTCAGCTTGGGAATTCCAGCCCCAGCTTGCCAGGAGTTCCAGTTGAAACCTTTGCAATAAGACAGACGTTTTAGAGAAGACCAACAGAGGTGTAAGGAGGGGGAAAACCAAACCAAACAAACAAACAACCCCCCTAAAAATACAATGTTCCCTTACCACGGAAAAAGATCATCACTATTTACAATTCTTCCTCCAGACAAGCCCAGCGGAGCAGCCAAAAGGGCTTGCTATAAGTCTTGGATACACATCAACCTCTTGTAAGCACCACAACATTCATATAATTTCACATTGCATGGGGAACAAGAATGACAGTCCTACTTCCCCCGCTATCTGCTCATACATACAAGCAACTGTCCCCCACTAATTGTTATACACAAACAACCATCCATATTCAATTACCAGAAACAGTCAGGGAATTAGACTGGGGGGAAAAAAAATCCCCTTCTTTCCACCCCCAAAGAGATAGAGTAAAAACTGAACAGAATATCCAAATATCTTGGGCCTGATCCTCAACCAGTGTAACTCAACAAGGTGACCTGAGTTTATTTCAGAAGGATAGGACATTTTCAATTTCAGCCATAATTCCTTGAAGAGTTAGCTCTCTGGGCTGTCTCATCTTTTTCCACTGTGACCAGGTGTTGCTTATCTAGGAGCTCTGTTACGTCTCACGTGCATTGCTACCTTCTGAATTCACAAGGAAGAAAAAAAAGAGATGAAGGATCTCCTTCTAGTGGATAGGATTGAATTGTTTTTCATTACATTTCAGAAATAAACAGATGTCTGATGTCCAGTCCATTTAGAGCTTATTAAAAGCATATGGACAGGACCTCTCTTGCTGTCTCTGGTAAAGCTCGATGATTTATGAGAGATCAAGCACTGACCTGCCTAACACATTAATCATTCAGCCTAGAAACACACTTGTCTCAAATTAGTGGCAATAAAGTATGTATGTGCATTCCACCCACCAACCAAATGTTGGTTGATATCCACAGTTAGTTGCATAGCTGCATACATATCTTTAGGGATAGACTGCTTTTACCTCAACTCAAGAATGACCCCTTGTGCTTAAATGAAAGCATCCACACCTTCAGGATCTGAGCATTCTGGGAGTAAGTGCAGCAAATGCAAATCAAGGGACTCTTGAATGACCTCTTAGCTGTGGTGTTAGTGGGGGAATTTGTCATTAGATCCCCTTCCTGCAGAAACCCTCCTCTTCAATAGCAGGCTCAGCAAGAGCTTTGCATTTTCAAGCCTCGTATGTAAGTCCACTGACACATGACAATAATTCCCCCAGCTGTTTGATGGAAGAGAGTCAGAGCACCCTGAGCCCAGAACCAGGGCACTTCTAGGATCCACAGGCATAGACACAGCACCACAGCTTACTCCTTGGTTAAGGCCCTTACATGGCATTATACCCTTGGTCAGGTCAATCTGCTGCATCTGCTCTGTGGAGACAGAGCAGATGAAGGTCCCAGGCACTGCACTACAGGGTAGGTTTCTGCTCCAGCTGAGTACAAGGGAGACCTTGAGGAATGACCTCCTTCCTTCAGTGCATGAGAACTGACATTTCATAACCTCTAGGTCCCCTTCCTCTTAACTTCAGAAAAAGGGGAGGAACTTGCCATTTGAGCTCAGTGCTGTGTTAGCCAGAGGGGTTTCCACTGTTCCTGTTCATTGATCTCATTCTGCTGACTCCAACAAATTACATTCTCCAGCTCTCTGATGTCTGGTCTTCTGCCTGTTTGGTTTTCTCCGGATAGCATTTTTTTTTCCTTGTGTGTGTGAACCAAGTAACTGAATTTGCCAGCCAATCACCAGAAGCAGTTTTCCAAGTAGCTAAATGCCCAACTGGGAGGCTGATCAGCAAATTGTGTCTTCCTTCTCTCCTAAGAAATAAATTCATTGGATGAAGGTCTTGCTAATCTACCTAAATAGAGCCTTCATGTCCTCCTTGTTCTTTTTGCTAAGGTTTCTCTGCTTCTAGCCCCATCAAGCAGTTCACGATCTGCTACAGCAACTTCCTGTGTTTCAATTCATGTCTGCTCTTCTCCTTTTGTGATCTGTCCCCTTCCTACCCGCTTTACTACTGCCTACCATTCCCTTAAGGAACGAGGGGAAAGTATAGCACTTTCCTATAGCAAGAGAAGGACAGGAGTTTCCTGAAGATTTGGGATACAGAAAAACAACATGCCAGCTCAAAATCTGCACTAAAAATTACCCTAAGCACAGCATTGATAGAGCTTGCATTACTGAGGAAAGCTGACAACACCCATAAATATGCAGAATAGTCATTCATAAAGTTTTATACCAAACTGTAGTAAATTTGTCCAGCAATGTTCATCACACATCTCTGTTAACAATTGTTTTCAACTTCACCAATATTAAAGTGATTCAGGCAAAACTTTTCTATTTTGGGTGATTTGGTATGACTTTTCTAGCAGTCAAAGCGTTTTGTGAATGTTGGGCATGCAGCAGTGCAGGGATACGTGATTCTGACCATACTCAAAAATGCTGGTAACTTTTTAAGCACTCTGTGCTACTAGGTGTTGGAGGTGGGATCTGAAATTTGTGAGGAAGAGAGTCACATGGCAGACATGAGCTTTTTTTTTTTTTCCATGTGAATGAGAATCAATCAAAAATTTAAGAAAATATCTTTGAAATTTTTAAACCCCTGACACTTCCATGCCTGGTATATTTTTAATCCTGCAGTTTCATCTTCCCTGGATATCTGAAGGTCTCAGGCTAAATGGTACTTTCCATGCAATGCTGTTATGAACTGTGTCAGGTCCTGCTTCAGCTACATGACGTAAGAACTGCTCTTCCAAATTAATGAATAAACATATCCTTCCCCAGCCTTTGTTTCTGCTGCTGATCCTGACCAAATAGGAGAAAAAAAAGCTGCCTGAACTGAATCTAGAGTGAACAAGGTGTCATCCCAGAGAGAGGTTGGGAGCTCACTGGGAATTTTACAGCAGAGGAGCTTGGACTTGGTGTGCAGGGGGTTTGGGCCCAAGATCTACAGAGAGAATTAAATAGCCAGTCAAACAGGAATACTGGGACTAAACCTTTATTGTAGGTCTGGGGTAAGTGAAATGAAAGCACACAAGAGACAGTGAGGAGGAAAAGGGAAGTGCAGGGAAGGGATTCAGACTTAATAATAAAAAAACAAAACAACACACAGAGACAGCATCTGCTGAAAGACAGATGGAAACAAGAGGCAGGGGGGAGTTCAGAAAGGGAAATCACAACCAGAAGCATGAGACAGATAAAATGGGTTCCCAAATGGGAGGCTGAAGCAGAAGAAAGAGAGACCAAGTATATGAAAACAAGGAAGAAAGGCACCAAGTGCCCACAGAAGCAGGTAAGACAGGACAGAAGGAGTAGATTAAGGAAAGAACAAGACAAGAGGACTGGGATGTAGCCCATGTCCTGGGACCACAAGGATCAGGGTTTCCTCCCTTGGGGAAATAGCTGCAGCACCTTCTAGCAAAGTGTGTGCTTGTTCTATGTCTGTTATAGATCGGTGTAGTAAATGACAACTTATTATTTCTGTCAGGCACCTGGCTAGCACGTAGGACATATTTGCCTTCCAGACTGAGCAGTTCCATCCTTACCCACAGTGATTGTCACTGCTGTGCTGCTCAGTTTTACATTTGAAAATGCCATACAAAAATGTTACATGAAGTAAAACAAGATGGAACAACTTGAAACAGACTGTCATAATAAACACATGCACGCATAACCTATCTACATCTTTCATTTTGCCTAAGTGCTAAACTTTTTCAAACATTGCAGTGTTTGAATATTTAAATATCAATTTGTTTTCATGCCATGCTGGCTAGTGCTCCAAAAAAGCGTCTTGCTGTCCATTCCCTTCAGCCACATAAAACCCATTTTGCTCCAGAACTAAGGGCCAATACAGAAATAGGAGGCTTCAGGGAACAAGCATAAGGGGCTGTATATCAGAGGAGGCAGAAGGTCTCAGATATCTCTGAAGAGCCCCTTGGTCTCTGCTGCAGACAGGTTCATGGTAAAGTGCCCAGAGAAAAGAGCTATTCTGCACTAATTCGCTGGTCATACTTTACATATGCATAACTAAACAGATGCTAATCCGCAGGACTTCAGACTGTGTCAGACAAGAATATTAAATACAGTGCTAGCAGGCAGACCAATCCTACCCTAAAGGAATCATGGCAAAGGTGTGTATGGTGAGCATATGGTAATACTAAGACCAAAGGTAATAACGAAATTAAACTAGAAAGAGGGTAAAACAACATTGTCTCTCTCTCTCACTGAGTTTTACTGCTGCTTGGGTCTGAATAGCTATCACTTCCAGACCCAAATCCTCTCCTTTTACACAAAGATGCAGAGAATTTTTGGAATCTCCTCACACCTTTTATCCCATGAATTTTCGAGACATTACTTATTGTCAATGCTTGGTAGATATATTTCCATTTATAATATTCACTGTATAGAGTTGGAGGGTTTTTTTGTCTTAAATTTCATGTGAAACAGGCCTTCCTCAGGAACATGCAAAAAAAAGCCAGATTGGAGAACTTGAAAAAAAAGTTTATGTTGTGCAAAATAACCAGCTACCAACACCAGCCACATGGCTTGAGACTGAGTGACACTAGGTGAGGGAGGAGAAATACCTGAATAAAATTAGATTGCATTGAAATTCTTTAAATCTTCAATATTTCACTTAATTTGAAAACCAATGTCTCACTGGATTTCCACATCTAAACCCATGAAAACTTTAGTGCAAGGCTCATTTGGGCAACAGCCTTTGCCTGAAATTATTGCATCAGTAATGTGGCCATGAAGGATCTCCAGCTATATAGGCTGCACTGATATAGATCCTAAACTGGACAGTTGCATTGGTTAAACTGTGGGATTACCACCCATTTGACTCATGTGAGTGTTTTTTGCTGTGGGAGTATGAAGTGCAGCTGTGCTAATGCAGTTGTTTCCCTACTGGGAGCACTTTGCCACTGTGAGTACACTGGCTTGCTCAGATTGCTAAAACGTTTTTAGTACAAATGCTTGCTGTTCCCAAAACCTAAGTACTGTTTGAGGCTGCACAGAAGTGTAGTCACATGGTGTGGGCTTGTGTTGAGCTAAGCTGTGCATGAGCACAAAGATATGCTCTTATGACAGAATACTTCCTGAGCAAGCAGTCACTTAAAAACGGCTCTGAAAGAAGGCAGGAATAAAAGTGACACTTCACGATAAAGATAGTAACAATCTAATAAATCTATAGAGATAACCCTGGCTGCTGACAGTCGAGCTCTTACCGGTTCTGAAGCACTGGCATTGGTAAGGTGATGAGAAACCAGTGGTCACTCCAGCTCCCTGCCTTTTCCCACATTGGCAAGGTGATTTGAGCTCCTTTTATCTCTTCCCTGAGAGAGAAGGAGACTGTACCATTGTAGCTACCAAAAACGTGCACTGAAAATTGAATCTGTAACAGAGGAAGAAGAGGAAAAGAATAATAACCTTTGACAAAAGGGAAAGGTAGTCATTTCTCCCCTCCCTGGGAATTTGAGACACCAAACCTCTGAGTCCGGGTCAAACTGTTTAATGACAGAGATCACTAAGCCCCCACTCACTGATTGTATTTGACTCAGCACCATTACTAGCACAGAATTCTCTCAGGGAAGACCCTGACACTTCTGTTGGACAGCTGTTCTTCAACCACTGATGACAATATCCACAGCCTCTGACACCATCTGGGTGAAAAGACTGGTTTCCTTGTTATTGCCTTCTCTGAGGGGAGAGCTGTCCTGCCCCAACACCTTCGAAACAAGGAATTAGACTGTCTCTAGAGGCAGGAAACCTCAGTCCATAAACCTGCTCCAACTCATAAGCACCACCTGCATTGTAGCACCCCTAAGACAAGTGAACAACAAAATCATGTGGCCAAAGAATGTTTTGAAGCAGGACTTGTTCCTCTTTCTTTGGAGCATCCACTTCCAGTTTGCCACAGAGCAAGAGAAAATTGCCGTTTCTACCACAGCTTTGAATGCTCAGCTGCCCTTTGTGTTCCAGAGAGCTCCAGTACTGTCAGGAAAGGGAGCACACACATGTCCTGCAAAGAACAACCACCGGAGTTCCTTGCCCCTGCAGTGTGGGATCAAATCCTTGCCAGCAGAGGAGAGAATGGATCCAGATCACCTGTGACCTCTACACAATAACCAACAGCTACTGCTTCTCCTCTCCTGGTTTTTTTAACCTATCTCCAATCACATATTTTTTTGTTGGAACTACCTAGCAAATTTTACCTGGATTTATAAATAAATATAAATGCCAAAGTTAGGTCTCTGGCACCTGCACTGTATTTATTTTCCCAGCTCTAATTAGGAGGCATCAAAGCTTTCTCTTTTTCCCCTAGCAAGATTGGACTTCAGCTCAAACTTGCAGCTTAATTTTCCTAAGTGTTATGACTATAATATTGCTTAATATTTTTAATTCCAGCATCTCAGAGCTGCAAGGCAAGTTATGTGATTTTATCAAGGCGAAGTTGCATTAACCTTTTGAAATTCCTGAAGAATGTGATCAGAAGTTTATTACATTCATCTATTTCTGGAAAATCTAATGACTCCTAACTTCACACTCCTGTTCTCAGTGAAACTATCAAGTTTATTCACTCCTGCACAGGTATTGCAGAATTTATGAAGAGAAATCTCAGCAGCAGATGTACTGAAAGGCTCAGCGACACAGCCAGACAGCTCCCCTGGCTGCCCCATACAATTCATCTGCTGGGCACCTCTCCAAGGAGTAACTTTACCTAACTGGTACAGTTAGGCTGGGGAGTTTTCCATGATGAGTAGCTGATTTGGGGCTCCTGCTTTCACTTACTGGGGGTGCACCTCACATCTCCTTTCCAGTTCACAACAAGTAGCCAGCTAGGCAGCATAGGCAACACTTCTGCTTTCCAGTGTTTTGTAGAGTGGCAGAGGGACAGGAGAATGGACTAATTGTGCAAATAGTGCCTACAGCCTGATGATTTACTCCACAAATGTGCTAAGACAGGGTGACACACCTGATAGTCTTCAGTGGCAAGACTGGCTGGCAAGCTGGTACTGTAAGCCTTAGCCATACCCCTTGTCTGAGTGCTGTCTGCTCGCAGGTAGAGGAAGTGTCCTGTGAACACAAAAGTGAATCAGAAAAGACTAAATGATCTTTCGCTCTTGAAATAATTTAACATCATTAACGTTACTGTGGGTAAGTAAGCATATGTAGGTGTAATCATGGCTTGAGAGCAAATCTGTTAGTGAGGTCATAGCAAACACACTGGTAGATTTCAGCAGCACAAAAGTCAAGATCCCAAACCCTTTCTTGGAATGTTAGTGCATAAACCTCAGATACCACTGAAGATCTTCCCATACAGAAGCGCACACCAATCACACTCCTAATTCCTACACCATTAGCATCAATGACTCTTGCTTAGACAAATGCTGGATCTGCGAGTTTATTTGCAGCTTATACAAGCTCTCGAGAGACAAACAGGACAGTGGCATGGAAACCCTTCATTTTGGCAGGGAACCATGAGGCAAGACTCATGTGTGGTAACACTTCTGACTTTCATCCTGAACAGGTGAGGGTCTGGCCTCCCCTTTCTTATTTAGGAAGTTGACAGTTCTGCAGTTCTGGGAATTATTTGACTCCTTTTTTATTGTGGTATTTTATGGCACAGAGTGTGTATGATCAGTTGGGATATTCTTATATGTGATGCTCTTCCTAACCAATTAGTAGAGTCTGTCAAAGGTCTTCAAAAGATTTGTTTTTACAAGCTGCCTTGTTCTGTTGGGCATTTTTTACCTAGTGATGCAGCAGTTATCATATTGCTGCTGAAGTACTCAGCAACTGCCTAGCTAGTAATAGAAAGGAGGAGGGAAGAAGTATACACTACATGATTTTTTTAAAGGTGAAGGAGAATCCTTGTCTCTGACACTTTTGTGTTAACTTTTTCGCAGAACTTGTTTTGAGGCATGTTCAAAAGTTAATTTTATCTACATTTGAAGTTGTTATAAATAACACTGATGCTGAAGTTCATTTGGCAACGATGCCAAAAATTTTAAACCAATTTAAAGAAACTTAAATTCAAGGCTATTGTGTACATGCATACACAGAGAGTGGGAGAGACAACTAAGAGGAACCTACCACCAGTGGCTTGCAAAGTAGACCCTACAAACAAGTCATCTTGTATCATTTCAGAAAAGCCCCGAACAGACCAAGGAGATGCTGCAGTTTCATTCAGTGTCCAGCCACATGGACCTTCTTCAAAAGAGCAATGTGAACCCTCTGGGAGCCTGTCTACAATCGAGAACAAGAAAAAGTAGGAAAACAGGAGAAACTTGATTATGGAAGAACAGAAACAGTAACAAAAGTGAAAATCCATTGTGGTTGTCAAAGTTACCCAACCTATGCTACACTGTCAAAATAAGTCTCATTTGTTTATTTCCAGAGTCACCATTAGAAAGCCAACACTTGGCTTCTGGAAATATTTGAGACTTTGTTCTGCTGTCCTACTCTAAACACTGCAGAAAACTGCAGCCCCCATAATCTGAGGAATGGCAAATCACTACCACATGTTTGTAAAGGTCTTGCTGCATATGAAATTGCAGGCATCACAAAGCCTTGTGTCCAGCTAAAGGAAGGCAAATCAACAGATTATTTTAGATTTCCACCACTGTACTCAGAGTAAGGCTAAACATTGCCTCTCAGCACCACATATACTGTTAGGGCATTTCTCTGTCCTGATGTGCAAGAACTCTGAACTGGGATCTTGGAAGGACGGGTTTATGACACTGTTGGTCACTGACAGTGGAAAGATGATTAGCACCTTTCCCTGAAGGGAAGGTTTAGATCTTGGGTCCGGAAGGAAATTCTCACCCAGCTGCAGACATGTAAATAAGGTTTTGCCTTTCTCTGAAGCAGCAGTAACTCTGAAAGGAAGGTCATTGACCTCCTTACTGCAATACTTAAGAAACAAAACCAATTTTTAAAAAATCTATTTTATTCTATATAGGGTGAATTTTCCAAGAGAATCTTGGTATACGATTAATGTAAACGGGCCGAATTAATTCAGGAGGTAAAATACTGAATTAATCTAAAGATGGAATCGATTAAACAGATGAAGGTTTCCACAAAGTGTCATGCCACATACTCACCACACCTCACTCCTTCCTCCTCTTTGGTAGGGCAATCACTGATGAATTCACAGATCTGTAGGTGGCTGACACAGCCTCCATGAGCGCAGGGGAAGGCAGAGCCTTTGTCATACATAAAAAGGTTTTGGTTTTCTTTATCTAATGGGAAAAAAACCAAAGAGAATGAAGCCCAGAGATGAATTGACAGAATGCGTATGACCCTTCATGTGTATCAATCTTCAAACATAGGACCTTGTCCTTTGTACGATAAATGATACTCATCTCTGCTTTTTTCGTGTAGGTTTCCATCCAGCATGAGATTCCTGGACAAAATTTATTCTCTTTTCTTTCTCATGTGCTGCTTCTGCTGTGTTTGGGCTATCTTCAGATATTTTTTACTTTTTTTTAATGAAGGGCCTTGCAGTTTCCAGCTGTGATGTGCTCCGCAGTTCTGCACACGACTGTACACCTGCCAGGCAGCTGTGACATGCCGCATGGCACTCTGCTGCTGGAGGCAGGGACACACATTTATCTCCAGCCCTGATAGACACATTGCTATGCCCTGTTGAGGCTCAGGTTTAACCAGAACTTTGGCTGCTGACTCATTCCTGTGCCAGCTTCCAGCTGTGGTAACCAGCCCATGAAGTAGCTGCTTCCCCAGCAAGTTGGCTTGCTGTAGATAAACTTTATTCTTGCACCCTAACTGGTCTAGTCAGTTATAGTCAGGGAGCACTTGACTGACTGCACAGGTACCCATCAGCCAGGCTGAACACAATTTTTAAGTCTGATATCTCCCAAAAGCATGACTCTTAATGCAGCCAGCCTGTCCTGTGGATGTATATGTGCACAGGCCTGTTATGGACCTGCTGCCCTTTAGCAGACCTCTGCACAGAAGTTCCATTGGGATTATTACTACTCTGGAAAAAATGCAAAAGTTAGGGGGCCAATTGCAGGAGAAAGAGAAAAGAACACCTCTGCAGCGATCCGGGTACATATTCTGAAATAGTATTTTTTCATGACACCGTGTTGTGCTAGATATGTGCACCAGTTTATTTAGAGACTGAGAGCACAGTGCTTCAGGCTGTTTGCATCTCCTCAAAACGCTAGGACTATCAAAAAAATAGTACATTAAAAATATAGCATTTGTTTAATTAAAAGAATAATGACTACAATTGAATCTCTAAAATGATCAAAACCATGCTCACAATACTGTTTTCTTTTTACATTACATTCCAAGCTATTTCTAAAGAGTCTGCAAAATGGAAACAATAACATTACATTAATTCATAAAATTCAGGAAGTGAAGATGATTCTGTCCCCAACCTGAAGGCTGCCTGTGCTGACAGACTCTTGCACTTCCAAGATGCCTCAATGACATTAGCAAGGTTCTGCACAGCCACTGAGGATCATTTGCATGACATTCAGAACAAAACTGTAAGCTCCAGGTAAAACTGAGGTCTTAGCTGAGCACTCAGTACTTTAGAGAAAATAATTACATTCCGATCATTTTCATTTTAGATAAAAATTTTCAGCCTGGCAGTAGCAAACAGACTGCATTGGGGGCAGATAAATGTTTCTTTTCTTCATAGGTTTGTTAGATAAAGCTCAAGTATGGAAAAGGCTTTGGTTACACAGGGTAGTCTTTTGTTCTTGATTATTAAAGAGAGAAAAATACTAAATGCTAAAATAATCTAGGTAAAGACTTTTTTCATCCTTGTTGTTGGATTCAGCATAAGTCCAGTTTTTTTTTGGGTTTTTTCCTGTACTAAGATCAAGCAAAGCAAAGCTGAAAAGCAGAGAGGATCACTTAAATCGGTTCTATAATTCTGAGTTACTCGTCTTTCATTTAAATCCTATCTATATCTCATCACAGTCATCGATTTTGGTGAGGATGCATTTGGTCATTCCAAACCTGTCTGTGTTGCAGCATACCATGAAAGCAGTTCCTGAGTTGCAAGGAGCCCACTGCCAGTACTCCAGCCTCCTGTGCTCCACAGTTTGAATACACCAGGGTGATTGTGAAAGGTCTTTCTATTTGTCCAATCTGGGCCACCAGGTATTTCCATTTCACCCTAGAGGACAACAGAATGCTATCAGACATGCACACAGCTCACTGGAATCCATGGAGTCTCTAGCATAAAGATTCTGCACTGTATCAAAGAGAAGTAATAATATCCACGTGGGAAATGGATCAATGAATGCAAATAGCAAGATAACAAATGAGTGTTAATATAAAAGAAGTGATGTTCAGCCTACCATGCTCATGTTAGGTTATCTTTGCTGCAGAGCCTATTGCTAATGATGAATAGATCCAACCATTTCCAATGATTCTTAAATTGGACTTAAATTATCACCAGTTTTGGACACACCACACCCCAATGCATGCTATCCACATACATGGTTGTCTGCGGTTTGCTCTTGAAAGTACAGATCAACCAAGCAGCTGCACAAGTCTCTGGATCTCCTCAAGCCAGCACTGACATTGTATGTTCTGGAAGTAAATGTCTGGCCCTGAATGTTTCTTGGTTGTGTCAAGAAAGAAAACCTTTATCTGTGTGTTGGCTATCTGATTTTCCACCTTAGCAAACTACAGTGCACCACAAAGCAAGGGATAGAAGAGAAGTGATGTTCCAGGAAATGCAGATTACTCATGCCGTTTACATTTCACTACAGAGCGAATGCCATAACCTCTAGACTACAAAGGTTTCTCAATTGAGCAACGCTTGTGGCAGTTTGGAGAAAGACAAATGGTCCCATGCACTCTGATTTTAAAGATGGTTGTCAGACATTAAAAGCTAGAGAGAGATACCAAAAGGGAATTTTTGAAGTACTTCACTCAAATTAAGTCTGGTGGAAGTCAAGGTATCCAGGTGTCATTTAAAAAACACAGCAGGATTCTTAAAAATATTTTTACTTTACTTTTGTTTCCAAAAACTGTTCTTATACCTTATGCTAACAAGACAGTAAAACACAGTTAAATCTATGTGTTATTATTTTGTAAATGAATTGTTGCAAGGATGATGAAAAAGGAATCCTTACTCTACGCTCTTTTCTGAAAATAGTATCAGACAGAGATAATTTTACCCACATTTACGCACTGCTGATGTTACTGGGGTCACTCCAGACCTAAGTCAGCGCCAATGGAGTAATAAGGAGGCCAGGCCACAGTGTTAAGAGATGTTGACCTGCTCTGCTCCTAATATTACTTTTCATTTAGGAAATGCCTTCAGCTGCCATGAAATGGTCATGTAGCCCTTGTCCTGCACCAGAAATACCTTAGAAGGTAACACCCAGATTACAAACACATCTCTTCTGGACTCAACATAAAAATCACAGACCACCTTATTTGCAACTTGCAAAAAATCCAAAGCAGCTTTGATTTTTTATCACCCTCCTCTTGCATTCTTCTCTCCCCAAACCAATTATATACCTTTGTCTGGATATTTTACTATCCCTTCTATGGCATCTACCCACCTTTCACTTTCACAATTGTACACATGCATAAATACACACAGACAACCTGGACTCATATGAAATTGATCTCCTCTTATCAAGATGACCCTATTTCTTCTATTTCCTGTCCCATCATAATATATTCAGTAGATCATTATAATTTAATATATCTTCAGAAATGTACAGCCCTGAATTGCAACAGCACCATCTCTACTTCCCCACAAAGGAGAACAACTGCTTTGCTTTCATTTTGTATTACAGTGCAGCTTCAGGAACATCCAGTACCTATAAATATATCTCATAAATATTCTTATAAATATATTCCCCCTGCCATACTGTGGGACAACATCCAAGACCATCCAGCACTGATCCAGAACTGAGTCACTTCTACTACATGATACAGCTTTGTTCATCACTCCACTGCATCCTGTTGACCGCAAGAATGAATGGGCCATAATCAAATTGGTTCAATGAGCCAATAAGGGTAAGGACAATCTTTAAATCTTTCAAATTTACCTATTAGGCATACTAGACCTGCTAAGCACTGATGTATAGTTCTAGTACCTCTACCAAGTTACAACCCACCCTCCAGCTGAGACATCATGGTGTTGCCGGTGTTAACACACCACTGAGTGCAGAAACCTGTAGCACACAGCCTCTGATTCACAGCCAGTGGTACATTTAGTAGTAGCAACTAAAGAGCCCCACAGCTGAAAACAATGACTAGTTCAGCTGCTGCACCTTAATCCTATATGCTTTATGACCCAGACACTTTGGAACTTGCTGTTTATAGACTGGTATATCCAAATAAAACTACTAGTCATCCAAGTCAATAAACCAAGCTCTGAAATGCCATGAGTTAGGAAGACACACTGTCCATTCTGCCATCTCTGCTGGGAGAGCTGTGGTATCTGGCAGAAGAACAAGGCCACCATCTTAAGCCACTATTTCTGTGAATAGGCAGCTCTTCTGAGTCAGAGCACTAAGGTCCCACAAAACATCCTAGTTCTGCACTGAAATATCTCTGGTACTGTCATTTACTCCACTTATAACACCGCAGAAAAAGCTGTCCAGCATCCAAATACTGCAAAAATGACAAGTAGCTTTGCATCACACAGAGTGCTTTTGTGTATGATGTCTCTTCATCATCAACGTATTCCCCTTCAGAGAAAGCCTCACTCCCTAGATCCAACTGCAGCAAGATTTCTAATGCTGTAAATAATTACACTTCCTTTGCTTGGTCCCACCATTGAAACAGAGGCTAGTCAGAGCCAATGTAATTTTCTTAATGGAATCAGGAATGAAGCCCATTGTTGATGCAGCAGAAGATGGATCATTGCAGCAGGCTTCCAGATAAGCCAAGCTTGGCAATAACTTTACTATTGATTTTATGTCAAAGCAGATCTCAAGCATTGAGGCAATATTACTCTTCTTCTTAAAAGAGATGTTAAAATTGATCTGTATGCATGGAAGAGCTATCAGGGTCTGACATAATTTTGAGAAATTTGCATGGATAGAAAGTTAGGAGTTGCAAGCTATCTAATGCTTAAGGCAAGAGAACTCAAGATTCACCCTGCAAACATTTAATTCCAAATTTTCATTTGTAGTGTTCACTTTGGGTTTTCACTAGCCTCTCAATCTTCTCTGCTGAACAGATGTTTTCCACCCTCTTCTTACCAATCCTTTCTATGATGTGATTTTTCATATCCAACAAAGGTAACTGACAATTAATTTTAAGAAAGATTTAATGTAAAGAATAACCATTTCTTCATTAGGACTGAAAAATGCAATAAAGCAGAACACGAAAGCTGAAACGTTTTCTAAATTAGGAGGACTCACTGCATGGGTTATTGCACAAAGCTGCGTATCCTAGATGCTTCTAGACTCAATCAGTGAACATAAAAATTAGAAGTTTTACATTACTTTTATACACACAGGAAGCTGTTGTCTGCAATCCTCACAAACATCCAGTGCTAACCACTGGACTTAAAAGGAAACAGAGCAAGATACATGCCTACCTCTCCTGCCTTCACCAAACTGTGAGAGGGTTATTCTTTGACCCAGTGTATTTTTGGGTGCAAGTTCAAGAGAGGCACAAGAAACTCTAACTAAATCATGCTCCCAGATTAGTGTTCAAAAATCACAGTCTTATATAGCAGCTGGACAGCCTCACCCTTTCTAGACACGTTTTTTAATCAAAATGGCTCTGCTCATTGTTGTCAGCATGCATTCAGGTATTTTCTGAGAACACTTACCAGGCTACACCCTTGTCATCTGTACAGCAAGAGAAGTTAAATAACTTTAGTGGATAAAAACAACCACATTAGTAGAACAGAAGTGTCAAAGATGGCAAGTTTCTACAAGTGTCTCAGAAGCTAGTAGAGCATTCTATCACTACCATCCCTCTAAAAAAGAGGGGGAAGACAAAAATCTAAGCAATAAACAGTTTTGTGAGGCTGGCTACCTCAAAACCCATGTGTGCACATGGCCATGAGCTTTTTGTTTTCTGATCTGCCAAGACTACTGTGGCCATTTCAGAATGAAAATAGAACAAAATCAGCTTGGCTTCTTGACTACAGAAAGGGAAAATACTATCCCTGCCCCAAATGATGCTTTTTAATTTTCACTGAAATGTGACTACTTAGAGTTGAGAGAAACTAGCTTCTTACTGAAACAGTTTTGGCTGAGAACACTGAACTAATTGTGATCCACAACAAATGCAAGGACATGAAACCCCTCAAAACCACACAGGACACAAGAATTTTCAGCTGTGGCTGGTTCTGGGTCTGTGTCATAAAGATGAAAAGGTGGGATAAGCAAAATAGTAAAAACATCTAAAAAAAAAGTTTAAAATAAAAAAGGTAAAAAATTTATTAGATGTGACCTGAATAAACACCATAACCATAACCCTGAGAAAGTGAAGACAGTTTTTTAAGTTAAATGCCAGACAAAGAAGGCTTGGCCTTGCAAGCAGGGCTATGGGCTCCTGATGTTTGAGCTTTACTGACATAATGAGAAATAGAATTTTATATATTTTTTGTAAATACATAGGATTTCAAACACCTTATTCTCTCAGCAGTTCTCCTTCTAATGGCAATAACTCAGAATATGCACCATCTATAGGTGTGGTATATAACAATAAACACTGTGACTTTGCAACTTTGCCCTACTTGTTCAGAGAACATGGTGCCCAAGGTCCATCTGTTTCTTTGTTCTTTCACTAAGGTTTATTTGTGAAAAAATAGTGGCAGCTTCAATACTACCAATTTAATGATAAATCCTATGAGTTGGTGAGGTGAACAGGACAGAAACTTTCTCTTACATGTGACATATATCCAAGCTTTTGGGGACTGTGTAGCTGATGGATCCTGAAGGAGAAAACACCATCAGGAGAAAACTTCTAGGTCCAGAAAGAAGACAGTTCACTCAAGTTCTGGTGCAGCTGGGGTTTATGATGAAGTATGGCTTGGTCATGGAATTGAGAGGTGACAAAAAAGGCCGAAGCAGAATTTCCTGGACTGTCTGATTATCTGAAAAACGTGCCACCTAGCCTTTTTTCTATGTCCAAGTTTCTACTCTGACCTGAAGACAATCCTTTGGCAGTAATTTTCACTGGTTACACTATGTACTACACGTAGGCATCTATCTCAAGGTCTCTGCTCATTGTCCTCCTTGTTCTGCTCTAAATTGTGCAGCAGTGTTTGGTTAACACAGAAAGGCTTGTAGAACTCCTACTCCCTGTGGAAAGTCTCTGTAAAATGAGAACACTTCAGGGTGGTCTCCCCTTGACAACCAACGTTGTTGAAATCTTAATCATGGAGAGAATGTTCATTTCAGGCTACCTGCCTAGCAAGAAGCAGGCCAATCACTGTGTTAGAAATAAATTCTCTTCTGCCTGCATGGTCAGGTTTTTTTAATTGCACAGAGATTTTAATGTTTCCCTGTAATGAGGGGGAAAAGGAAGGATATTTGACCTAACATGGTTCCTAACTTTGTTTCATGTCTTTTCTATCCCTCCTTTTTATCTTGATTTCAAACAGGATATGGTCACCTCCCCTGTTTAAAATCTTAAGAGTAAACTCTCTGAGCTTACCAGTGCTTCATTTCTCTAAGAAAAAGTAATACCAGTGTCTATGCCAACTTCCAGTAAAGCTAACTCCATTCTAATAAATATAAATGCCATCACTTTTAGAGAGATGTTAATCTTGACTTCACATAGAATTGTTTTGCAGGGCTCAAATAAGCTGCTAAACAACATTCATGATCCATTCCAGGGATGCTGCAGTGATTATCAGCAAAGCCTGGTCTGACCAGTAAGGTGTAGCAAAAGGGTATTTTATGAGTTTACATAGGGGAATGGAGCTGCAGCTGCAGAGGCCTGTCAAATATTCAAAAAGCAGCAAGGGCAGCTTTGAGTGGGTAAAAAAGGATATTAGAAACTAATCCCAGAAAATGCAACAGATTCCCGGTGAAATTGGCAAGAAGATGGGGAAGGAACAGTCAGGAAGGAACTGAGCAACAGCTGAAAATGAGAGAGAGAGAGAGAGACAGAGAGATCTGAAAGAAGAAAAAATAAGGTTTTTAGTCAAACTCTGCTATCTTTGGCTGACTGGGAGTCTTGGCTACAGATCTCCATGGCAGCCTGGGGAGTGCCAAAGAATTCAAAGAAAACAAGAACTGGGATCTATTGCTTAAGTTCTCCATGGGAGTCAGTCAGGTGATGGAAATAAAAAACTGTTATGTGTCTGACCCAGGTTCTTACAAGTCGGATTGCAGCAAAGGAAAAACAAGCACATGGAAAATGGCAAAATAAGATGACACGTGGACTTTTCTCTTCTTTTTTCCTGTTGTGATTTGTTCCCTTTACCCATTTCTCTTCCTTGCTGCATTCTGCTACACACAGGAATGAAAAAGTAAAACACTGGCAAGATCAAAGGGAATACAGGACAAGATCTGAGTCTGTTACACCTTCTTTTGTTTTCCTTCACCTCTTCTTACCTCTAGCCTCAGTTTTTTCCCTCCCTGAACTCTACAAATGGAGCACAAGTGGATGCTCCTGAACCTACTAGAAAGGAGGAAATGATTAAAGAGGTAAAATTAACCCCACCTCAACATGAGAACTGTGGCCCTTGCAGCAATTATAGGACCCACTGAATCCATAGAGATATCAGTCATGTTACCAAGGCAGTTTTTGGACTGAATGCATTTTACAGCTGCAGTCCTAGAATCGATGAAAGAATTAGTCACTCTTCACCCTTCTCAATGTGAGGGAAGAAGAGTGAGATCTAAGCTAGTGTGTTCTTTGCAAAGGGGACACACAAAACCTGTGTCTGTTACAGGCATCCTGTCAGGGGGCTGCGTGCTTCAGTCCTGACAGTTTTACCTTTATTTTCTGCTGTAATAGCAGCAGTGGCCTCAAGAAGATAAAAGACACTGGTAAACAGTGGCCTGGAAAAACTCCACTCTATCTTGCAATTCAAAGGCTCAGCAGTTGAAAATTGATTGTCTTACCTGGCATTCTCCTCATGGCCAACTCTCAGAGAAATTACTGTATTTTTGTTTGTCTCCACATATCTGATTTCAACTGTGAATCTCTGGAGGAGAGGAACAACATCCTGTGAACATATGGCCAATTCCAGCAAGCAAGAATCCAAGCTCCCAGGCAGGATGGGGCTTTGCAGGCTGAACTCACATCTATCTGGGAGCCTACTGGTGTTCAGGAGGAAAATGTCCCCTGTGAAGAGAAGAAAAACCACAACAAAACAAGAGACACACAGCATGGATGGAAGAGAGATAATAAGAGGAAAATGGATAAGGAATTTGAAGAAAGGAGTCATGAGAATAAAGGAAGAACTATACACAAAACCAAAAAAAAAAGAGAGAGAATAAAGTAAAAATTAAGGGTTTAAGCAAAGAAATGATAGAAGAAATGAGAAGAAACCAAAAAAAAGCATGAAGACATGTCCAACAAAACAAAAGCCAAAGACTTTGCCAGTCAGACAGCAGACATGTGGAGCCAGCTACGGCTTGTATAGGATTGAGTTTCCTGAGAAAAATCCAGTCTCTGTAAGTAAAAGTACCTTATCCCAAAATGGGGAGGTAGAAAATGAGTATATAAATGGGCTGGCTGTTTAGAGGGTACATGCATACACGACCGAGGCAGCACACGTGCATTACACGGCTCTTACTGACTCTCAGGCACTGATTGCGCCTTTGGGAGCTCTGCACCAGAGCCAGCATGTGGTGGTACTTTTAGTGACATGGGCCTGAGGCCTCAGCCTGCTGACTCCTGCTGCTGCCACCCACTGCTGCAGCCAGAGCTGGGCAAAAGCAGGTGTCCATTCGGGGGGAACCGTAGCTCTGCCTACCTTCAACATCTCCACGGGAGGAACTGTTTTCCAGAAGCATCTGCTGCCTCTCCTGGGACACCAGGACACCAATGGAAGATAACACCCAGTCTGGTTTTCCGAAACTGTCTGTGGATGTCACCCATGAGCAGCTTGAGCCGATGATACAAGAGACTTCTGTTGTGAGAAACCAAAGGTTTCAGTGAGACCTATCCCATCTCAGGGGGCAGGGGTAACAGGAGCACATGAGTGACCAGATGTACAGTGTATGGGGGCTACACCTGCCAAGAAATGGAAGAATTGAAGAGAAAAATGAAATTTTGTCTTGGGCAATAACAACAAAATCTCTCCCAGAGCAGGTCAAGGAACATATAAGAATGAAAAACTAACCTGCAAATTCTTGGCAGATGTAAGTCAAATTCCTCCCATTGATACCAAATTCATTGGTATCAACAATGAATTTATATCAGTGGAAGGTCTAGGCCACAAGTACTCAAAATCCCAAATGAGAATAATACCAATAATATCAACAATCAATACCAATAATCTCAACAAGGATATTGAAACTGTATGGATTTAGCATTTTGGCAGAGAGAAAGAACTGATACTCAAAGGTCAACCCTCTCTTAAGCAATGGAAAGAGCCTGGCAGGGTCTCAAGCCAAATAGGTGAGCAATGCAAGCTTAACAAAACTTTTAGTTTTGATCTTTTTTAAACAGTTTTGCTTTCCTCTATCAGGATGGATAAGAATACCTTCTAACAAACTCCAGAGTCTGCTTGCAGCACTAAAAACACTAGATCATCTTGGCCAGAATTTTTCATAATCAGCATATTATAAACCAGACAAGAAGTAATTCACTGTTCTCTCATCAATCTAATATAAACTCCCTGAAGGGATGTTAGCTGCACAAAGCTCTCCCACACAGAGTGGAGCTGAATAGAGCTGATATTAATTTGCATGATATTTATTTTCAGTAGTAATGATAATATTACAGTAATAACTGGAGTGTCCCCAGGCCAAATGAGAAATAATGAGAGACTAAACATTCATATTTCGGATCCTGATGTTCAGAGGGTATTCAAACCTTGCAACCATGAATGACACAAAGTTATCCCTTCGGTAGCTCTATTCCTGTGGAGAACAGGCAGGTAGGAAGGACAGAATTAAGGTCAGGGATATAACAAGGAAGTGTGGCTGCACAGGTGGAGCAAAAATAAAAACATAAGAGCCTCCAGAAGATTGCCGATACTTCAACTTAACTTTCAGAAAAAAGAAGAAATGGAAACATCTTTTGAATGCAACAGCAAAAGCAGACTAATTTTATCCTAATTATTGAAGTTAATTGTAACTTCACTTTTACAGAACAACATTCATCGTGCAGGGGGAAGAGAAACACGGACATTACAGGATGCACATAACTGTGGGTTGGCACAGGCTGTGGTCTTCCACCCAAACACTTCTCCTCCTCCATTCCTTTGGACACTCCCCAACTCTTTCTGGTCTGCTCATACTGGAGTTTGCTACCTCTCTCTAACTGACACCTGGGCGAACCATCCAAATATCTTCTTAGCTCGATTCATCAAATGCATACAGCTTAGGAAAGGTCTGGGCAGTGTCCAGCCCACCATTTTTACGTGGAAGCCACAAGCAGATGAACTGGCAAATTGTGTATATGTGTGTGTGTATGCAATACCAGATTCCAGCAGCACACAGGAATGAGGACACCAGCCACTCTCCTGGCTCTGTTGGATCTAGGGAAAAACATGCACAGCTCCAGGCTACAGTTTGATGATCCAGTAACACAGCTTTAGGGATCTCAATAGCTCAGAAACTCCATAGCTGTGTGAGACAAAGCAGAGTCCTGATGCAAACCTGCTGTGCTGTTTCAAACTTATTGAAGTTTGACAGTTAACTCAGTATCCACAGACTTATTGTCAGTAGAAGTAATATTTTTATTGGATAATTTTTTTTATTTGGTCATAAAACCCAGAAAGCAATTTCTCTCACAACAGCATAACAGTGAAAGAGACCAAAGTGAAAGCTCAGGAAAGAAAAAATTCCTTTTTCAAATAGACAGTTACTTGAAACTATTGTTTATGACAAAATCATTTCACCAAACCTTACTAACACCTCAGCTTGCAGTGGCAAGGACTGCACCAACGCAGACTTAATCCTTTGAGTGTGTCTCATGTGACAAGGTGGTTCACAGCTGAGATAGGTGAACACAATTTTGCCCTTGAAAAGCACCTAATTCCTAACTCTCTGGGCTTTGTAAGGCCTGTCTGCCACAACCTGAGGCTGAAGAAATCTGAATACCTGGAAGAGTCCGAAACAGATCAGGAAAGTTTTTGACATGCAGTAAAAAAAAGACTGTTTTCTCTGGCAAGAGATCACATGCATTGCATTGTGATGGATCAACAATAAGCTGGTTTTTAGCACAAATCACAGAGTAAAAGAACTGTGATCTGTGGTAACTGACTGTGAGTACAGTTGTGATCACAGTGAAAGAGAACACTGAAAGCTGAAACCTCTAATGCCACTATGTACCACCTTACAGGTGTTTCATATCCAGCTTTGCTTACGAACCTGGAGAACCTCAAGTACAAGTCACCAAAAAGGAAAAATAAGACAAATCACAAGAAAAAAAAAGGTATAATGGAGAAATAGATCTGTATTACTACAGTCAGCAAAGGACGTATTTTAAGATATTACAGAAATGGTCCGAAGAATATTGGATTGAAAAAAGCTCATGGACAGTCCAAGGTATGTCAGAAAGGACTTTAAAGAATTAAATACCATCTGCTAGATGTTACTATAAGGAACATTCCTCTGGCAAGGCTAGGTCACCTTGCCACCTCCTGGGAGGAACGTGTGGCTTTTCTAACACCCAGAGGCCTTTCTTTATTGTTTAGCATCTTCATTAACAACCTGAACAAGGAGACAGAGTGCACCCTCAGCAAGTTCACAGAGGTTACAAAACAGAGGAGCAGCTGACACACATAGGTCTGTGCTGCCATGCAGAGCAACCTCAACAGGCTGGGGATTGGGCCGACAGGAACCCCTTGAAGGAAAAGCCAAGTCCTGCACCTCGGGAGGTATAACCCCATACACCAGTATGTGCTAGGGACTGACTAGCTGGAAAACAGCTGAAGAGAAGGACTTTGGGAGCATGGTGAGCAACTAGCTCCCCGTGAGCAAGTAGACCCTTACGACAAAGGCAGCCAACAGCTTTCTGAGCTGCATTAGGAAGAGCACTGCCAGTAGATCAAGAAAGGTGATCCTTCCTCTCTACTCAGCCCTGGTGAGACCACATCTGGAGTGCTGTGCCCAGCTCTGGGCTCCTTAATATGAGAGACATACAGACTTACAGGAACAAGTCCAGCACAGGTCCACAAAGATGACTGAGGGACTGGAGTGTCTTTCATAAGAGGAGAGGCTGACACAGCTGGGACTGTTGAGTCTGTAGAAGATTATGGTCAGGGGGATTTTATCAATGTGTACAAACACATGGATGAGAGGGAATGAAGAGGAAGCTAGGCATTCTCTGTAGTGTCCACTGACAGGACAAGAGGCAGTGAGCACAAGTTAAAAAACCTCACAGCTCACTTGGTTTTCACAATGCCTTGAAAATAAAATTCCATTTGGAAAAAAGCTTCATTCAGTATCAAAAAAGATAGTTTGTTCTGTAGTAGTGGGAAAGCAGCTCCACTAATTAGCTTTTATTTCAAGAACTCCCAACCCCAAATCTGATGGATTTCAGTGTGCTGATGGAGATGATTTTATTTTTCTTTCCTTTTTCTTTCTTTTCCCTTTTCCTGCTCTATTGTGTCTTGGGTTTTTTTGGTTTGTTGAGGAGGGAGGAAATTAGGTTTCTTTTGTGGAGGGTTGTTTGGGGTTCTTTGTAGTTTGGTTTGCTTGCTTTGGGGTTTTTTTTGTTTTGTTTTTTTTTGTTTGTTTGTTTGTTTTTGTTTCATACAGAAATAAGGAATTTCCTTAAGTTTACACTGACCTTTCTGAGTCATTGCTCTAGTTCCAGTCAGAAATGCAGTGTCATAGCTTTCTGGTAAGAGGTGCTTGTGACTGCCAGCATCTATCTTACACCTAGATTCTGAAGGAGAAATAAGAAGGATGTAAAGAAGAGGACTTGTGGTACCTGGTTTAGAAGGCTGATGCAACGAAACCATCCTATTTTTTATCAGGGAGAGCTTCTGAGTTGGATTTGGTGAAGAAGAGTTTTCTTCATGTGATCCAGAACAGGAGACAGCAGCTATAACAAAATAAAAAGAAGAGGGGATGTGTTTGATGTTGCTGTACAAAACTGTGCTCCCGTATTACAGAGCATGAGCATACATATGACAAAGCCCCGCTACATTACTCTCACCTTCATTGCAATGCATCAGGGCAGTGCCATCCTGATGTCTCCAGAACAATTCATACCAATAGCAGCTATTTTATTTATTTAACCTGTGCAAGTGAAAGTACACAAGTCCCAAACTAAGCATGCAGTAGTTTATGTCTAAGATTACCCCTGGCCTTTTCTAGAAATCATAAAAAATTGGCAAAAACAAATGTATTTGTTTTCAAAAGGTGTTCACAGGCAGCAAGACGCAAAATGAATTGCTTTCAAACCTTGGCCATTTGGGTTATGAGTTCAGAAATATAAAATGTCAAATCATGTCAGAGGGGACAGGAATCTTATTCACATGAATTGCATTTTAGACAAGGATGTACAGACACCCCATTGATAACATCTAAGATATTCTCAGCAGAACTAATCTGAAGAATAATATTATGAAAACTTGCATCAGTTTCTACAAAAAGAAAAACCCCTCCAACATGAACATATGGTCATATGTTTCACTCACCATTGCATATAGTTTTTCAGCAATATCTGGTCTGATTTTAAACTGCTATAACAATTTTCGTTTTATTGTATATGACAACGCATCACACAATAAGTAAAATGCTGTGAAATGTTTCATAGCATGAAAATGCTGCATCCTTCCATCTTTTATTATGTTACTAAAGACAGTCATTCAAGGGGTTCCAAGGAAGGGTAATTTTAGAACAGAACAGCATCATGCTGCAGCAGACACATGCTGTACTGATGACAGATTTGCGGTCTCCACAGACCAGTTATCAAACACTAGGTTTTTTCCTGCCTCTTTTTGTAAATACATAGGGACATTAATGTTGGAAATGTTGATTCTGAACTGCATGTAAGACACAGGCACTGCCTTGATAAGCAAGGTACCTTCAATAACAGGATGAAATCCTCAAAAAGAATGGGAATTATGTGGCCAAAGTTTAGCCAGCCTTATGAAAGTGTTGCCTTATGAAAAATCCATGCTAATAAACAATCACGTATTGCAAACAAATCTATTTCACTATATTAAAAGAAATTCTGCTGTTGAACAGGCTTTTGACAACTAGAGTCCGTTCCTCCTAACTTATGTTCTGCGTCTTTTGAGACGTTGCTCAGTTCTCTATCTCCCATTCTTTGCTAAGCACTGCTGTAGCTTCAGTATTTACTTCCCTCAGGGCTTTCTGTAAAGTCTGTTCCACCCACTCGTCTCCTCACACACTCCAAGCTGCTTGTATACTTTGGAAACAGTCTGAGTATCATGGGACCCACAAACATAGTACAGTCATAGCAGAAGTTCTGCTAGAGACATTTGTCCTGATAAAACTAAAACCTAAGCAAAATATTCTATGCACTCACACCCCACACCCCCTCCCCAAAAACACCTTTGGGATGTTCCTCTTGTTTCTCATTAACAAGCACAAGATCCAGTGGCAGATTACCGTGAACAGAGCCCCAAACTACTTGAAACATGAATTTACTCCCTCAGTGTGGGAAAAACCTCTTTTGCCATTGGTGATGGCTGAGACAAATAACATACAAAACAGCACTAACACCCTACTTAATTTTGGCAAAAAGCTGCAAGGGCTCATTCTATTGTGTGTAACAACCCTATTCACCTACCCTAGGAAGATGTCACTTACCTAACTGGACATCTGAGAGGAAGGAAAGGCAGTCATTACAGCCGAGTTCACTGAAAAAGTATACTTGGACAGAAGACCCTAGACTCAGTGATGGACAAGGAATTTGTTCATAGGCACCCACAGAAATACATCCCCATTCATTCATTTCCTCAGGGCAAAGAACTTCTGTCTATGGTTGAGCAGAAGAGGACTCACAGTAACAGCTTAGCAGCCTCTAGTCCAGCCTATACTCTTACTTTTTATCTCAATTGTTTTTCTTTCTCATTCATTCAACTTGTTTGATTGAATTGAAAATCTAGTGCACATAGTCACTAAGATGCTTCTGATAATCCAGAGACACTTCTGATAATCCCACATCATGTCCTCTCACACATATTTGCATGTAATTTTTGTATGACATAAATTTCAGCATGAAAAAAAAGAATAATGACTATAAATTTTTGCCTCCATGATTTCTCTATTTTGATCAGCAAAAGTCAATTGTTTAAGTGAAACGAAATATAAGATGGAGAGGAAGGAGATTCATGATTTTAAGTCTGTAATCAAGGAACATAAAATGATCAGGAAAAAACAGAGTAACATATTCAACTGTCACAGGAAAAATATGGGATCTTTTAACAGCACAACACAAATCCACCTCTTTTTCAGTAAAATAAGAAACCTCCAGTACTGAGAAGGTAATTCCATTTCTTCCACTATCTAACAGAAAAAAAAGCATTAACATACCTGCAGGGCTGATTGCTCTCCTGAATCCTGACGTTACCTTGCAGAAGAGGAGAAAATTACAGAAAATACTTACAGAATTCATGAGGGGAAATCAATTCCAGACCAGCCAAGATATCTTTCTGACAAAACAGGAATTTCCTTTACAGCACTTTCTAGTGGTGTTCCCCATCTAATATCAAAATAGCAACTCAATATTTCTCACTGCTTCTCTGAGAAGATAAACTAATATACAGACTAATAGATCTGACTGTCAGGAAGTCACACTAAGACTAAAGAAGAGTGTCTACTACCTATCCAAGTGTTTTTCAATGATCCTAAAACTTCCACTTTCAGCTCAATCAATAATCTCTGTCCTTCATGAGTATTTACAGCCTCAAGTTATTAACCTTGCTCTTTGAAAATGTCACTGTCAACTCCTGCTGCGTGCTATTAAACTCTCTTATTCTTTGCTCATTAGTTGGTTCAACCCCAAGTTCCTTGCTTACTTCACCACTCTCGTTTGCAGATCTCGTGGACAGATTGCAAGCAATGGTCAAAAGGGGAGCAACGCAACAAAATACAGTTTTTCCAAAGCTTACAAGGTGCTGCTTCAGGATCTTCTAGAGCCTTCTCCAGTTTTTCAGGGAAAAAGGCAGAAAGGCAGACATCAGTGCACACTAATGTCATTCTATGCAGAATGGCCATTCTGCTCTCTCCTGAGATCTCCCTGTTAATCCATGCATCAATCTCATCAGACATTTCAGCCAAAATGAATTATTTTAGTCGATAGTCTACCATGACATCAAGTCTCTGTGACATATTTCCTTCCAGGACAGGTATTGCAACCCTCCACTGTAATAGTTCCCTTGGGATACCTAGTTCCATTGGTGACTTGAGCTCTGCCTTCTTTTTTCCTACCTTAATCTTTAAGTTATCAGCAGATCATCAGTACAGTTTTAATGCTGTCTTCTAACTTATTCCTAAACTCCTAAATAGAACATAACCCAGAACTTACGTTTACAGGAAACTTACAGGTAGAGTTAATTAACAATGATTCTTGTTTATACTTTTGTATTAAACCAAAACCTGACACAGCAATTCGTACCTGGCACTCACTTAAGTACACGTGTAGAGTTATCAATTTAAGACCATGACTGAAGGGAGAATGTCCTACAGGACTTTTGTCAAACCGGTAAACTCATTTGAAAAACTGACACTGCAACAAGATGCCTTTTCAAATAAGCCCTTTAGATTAAGAAGTAATTATAAACCCTTTTCTAGCTCTTTGATCCTATATAAAATACTCTGATATTTTTACCCAGACTGATGTTAAGGCAGCAATCTCCATATTTCCGAGCAGTCTACTTTGCAGGAGAAGAGCAGATGTAATTAAGTACCATCATCCATCTTATTCCATTTACCCTTTTTTTAATGCAGTATTAACTTCCTTCCAGTTCTGCGGAATTTCCTCAGTATCCTGACACAATTACTGAAAACATCAACATGGATGTCTTTCAAAGTTCCTTAACTAGTTCTTTCAAACTTCTTGAACACAAGCTGTCTCGACCAGTTGTTTTACAAAGTAGGCATTTTAATAACAGTTTTTTTCACAATATTTTTTGGTTGTTAAGAAAGCCATTGCATTATTTCTATGTGAGAGTGAAAAATAAATTTTTTGTTTTATTTTTTCCTAGAATACTAGTATTTACTGAATACTTTTTCTTTTTGTCTCTGTTATTGACAAACCTACCACACACATTTATGACAGAGTCATATAGTGCCTAAAATATTTTTGCTACTAAGGCACTTGGAAAATTTCCTTAGACTTCCTGCTGATTTTTTTTTAATTTCTTTTGCTTTTTCCATCTATAGCTAAACTTTCAGCTTTTCAACTTCCTTTTAGTGTAAATAATGTGGTATTTTCCTTATTTTTTATAACAGTATAGCCTCCCGTATCAGCTATAGGCTTGTAGCTTTCTAGCTGTTTGCACAAGCAGCTCAATTATTATCTGAATCTTTCTGTCCACTGACTTTCTTTCAACTGAGCTACTGTGGCACTGTTTTAAATTCTGGGAGATTTACCTCTTCTGGAACTACCAAGATATAACACTTTCAAATGTTTTTTAGGCAATAAAGTCCCTTTATTTGAATATCTCAGCTGAAGTACATATCAGACCACTTCAGATTTTTATTCTATTTCAAAGAAAGGTGTATTCAAGCCACAACCACTTCCACTTGTGAAACATTCGAGTTTAGTTCTGAGCTCAATTCTTATCTCAATTCTTTATCTACTGAGAATGGATCCAAGATATTATCCTAACAAGGGACAGGGGAATTTTCATTCTGATACTATCATCTATTCAATATCTGCAAATATACTACGGTACTAGCAGAATGAAACCACCAATATGCCACTTGTGTTGAAGGCTTCGCATACACATACACACACAAGGAAAAAAAATACCTTTTTCCCTCCTCCCCTTACGCACAACAGGCTAGTTATTATCTCATCCAGATCTTAAGTTGGATTTGACAGTGTATAGCAGTCATCAGCAACCCATAAACATTTATTTTACGTATTAATTGACCTTCAAGATCATTTTGTTCAATGGCTGGGGGAAAAGGCAATGTCATTTTAGCCATACAATGCTGTTCCAAACTTACTTCCGTCCTTTGATTCCAATCACAGGAATTCTCCCTCCTAGTCTGAGAAATTTCAGTTTATCAGCATTTAGGTTTAGAAGTAAGTAATTGCATTCCACTGCCACTTGCTTATTAGCCAGCCTCATCACATTGGTAGCAGGCAGTTGAAGAATTCCTCTTTCAGTCCTTGGGGCCTTGTCTAATTTTATTCTCCATACCTTGACTCTCTGATAAGCAAGTGTTTGTATTTCTTGCTTTTCTATCATTTCCTTGGTCGCTAATTTAACACCATGTGAAAAAGCCTGTCCTAACAACTCTGGAAGATTGCCTCCTCTCCAGTGAGCTGGAGGCCAGTCAAACAGCACAGTCTCTTCTCGCTGGAGAATATAGACGTGCATTTCATTGACCCAAATCTTAAACAACTTGTCTGACTAGCAGAACACTTATAGACTTTTATTTATTTGGTTGGTTTTTAACTTCCTTCCTGCTTTATGTGCAGAACATGAATGATATCCAAGAACATACCTTGTTCGTCCTTCTTTGGAACCATTACAAAATTTCTAAAAATTAGTTATATTCTACAAAATTACACCTAGTCATTTATGCTATGGACTGGACTTGGTAGCTGTCTTGGTACCTTATTTACTTCAGAGAACCTTCTCAGATGTTGCAATCCCGTCTGGCATCCTATCCACAAGAGACAGAATGCCACCTCTGTGCCTACCTGCTGACTTCTGACAAGAATCTTCCTTGAATGGTGGTAAGTGGATCAAGCCAAAGAGATCTTCACCACCAGTAAGTCCCTGTTACAATATTTACTTGGATTGCAAAGATCATCTGCCGTTTCCATGACATACTGAATGACTAGACATTTATGGTCGTATAAAATTTCTACAGTCCCCTCTCCTGCTGCTCACAGCAAGCTGCTTCCTGGCTGCCCCCAGATACACAAAATGCTGCTTTGTCTCACATTTCCTCGCTTTCTTTATTCAGTCACTCAGTGGCCAGTTCCTTCCCTGGATAGTGGTGTTTCCTGAATCATTTTGTGCAACCACTCTTTATTCTCCCCAATGCTTTGTAGAGTGCATCCTCATCCCTTCATGCATCAAACACTTGTTTCTAATAAAATCACTGTGCCTCCCTTGAAAAACAAAGACTTGTGAAGCTCCGGCACTAAACACAGTGCACTGCAGGTTTCCACCCCTGTGCTACAGCTACTAGACAGAACTCACCCAGAAAAAATTTTGCCCATGCTATCTGTATTTTTCTCACAAACCTCACCTACTGAATAGGATGCAAGATGAAATTCCTGGCTCCTCCTCTCGATACTACTTCCCTAACTTGGCATATTGCCTTTGAATAGCAACTTGCTACTTATGATTTCTTATTCAGTTTTCAGTGTACATCTACACCTACTGAAATAGATCTGAATTTGTATTTTACTTACTGTTGAGAAATAGGATGCCAAAAACACTTGTTGAAATCCAAAAATACACCATCTACTTTGTCCTGCTAGTTGTGTACTGTACATGCACTTGCTTATGTGTGCACATATTGCCACATTAACTTGGAAAGATTTCTCTTTTTATAGCAAAGCTGCTCAATACTCATATGTCTACTTTTATAATACTAGCTCCTCATTATTCACAGGTAATGAGGGCTCGGTTTTGTATTGTGTCTCACCTCTCTTAAGGCTGCCCAGAGTCAATCATATGCTGCCCAGCAGCACAAAGGCTTTCCAAGGACATTCAAGATACAGTGTTTGGAAAAACTCCATTCTGCTCCACTTTTTACTTTCTCTCCTCTGTTCAGGCTGGGATGAGTGGTAGAAGAGGCACCTACTTCACTCCTGCTACCTGTGTACAGACTTGATCCTGACAGCTATCACAGGTTGTATCAATGTCAGTTCTGAATAGGAGGGATTTGTCCACGTGACCTACAGCTTCCCTGGCAATCAACTTTTGTTCTTCTTGGTAGAATTGCATTGGCCTGACTACAGCCTTGCATCTTGTTGGACCTTGCTGGGGTGACATCATGTAAAAGGCACACCTGTGTCAGAGACAGCAGAATTCCACATCCTGAACTCTTAATCTGGTGCCTTTTCCTCTCTTCCTCCTCCACTCACATTAACGGGGAAAAAAATTTTAAATCATTTAAGAGATTCATAACTGTGTTTTCCCCTCAAGGAATATGGATCCTTTTGGGTTCTTGAAAACTGGCCAAAAACAGAGGTGGGAAAAAGAAGAAAAGTAAAAAAAAAAATTATCAAAAATGTTAAATGAACCAAAAGTGACATTTTTTGATTCTTCAAGAACTTTTCTTTCCTTTTCAAACCTCAAGATACTTTTTCATTTTTCTGCTATAAAAACACCATCCATTCTTAAGGAAAAATTTCCTTTCTCATTGATTAAGTGTTTTAGATTAACCTTTCAATATTTTCAGTCTTGTTCACATCAGGCCACACTGTCTGTTGCCAAAATCAGAAGGACGACAAGCTGGGGAGAGAGGAAGGACTCAAGCCTTTCAATCTGGCTTTGTCATTTGAGAAAAGAGATACGAAATTGCACCCTAAGACACCTGTTTTACAGCAAATTGCTGGAGAGCCATCCTCCCAGAGGGAACATAGCTTGGATAACTGACTTACATTAGATGTATTACTCTGAAATGAATAAAATTCAGGAAGATGTATCCAATTCTTAATAAAGGATTTCAAGCAGCTACAAAGAACCAAGAATACACGATGGAAATACATTTTGCCTTCCAAGGGAACAGCTCTTCAAAACTGTTGTGCTCTTGCACATAAATGTAGAGGAAGAAATATAATTGGTTTATTCCTTTAGAACAGCACTCACAAGGTTTTTCAATTGCAGCTTAAAAGGAGGTGTGTGTGAATTCACACATGCAGGTGTGACAGACATAGTCACAAGGGAGGGTGAAGGAAGATATGAAGCTTGTGGATACAGAGACAAAAGCAGAAGGGATGGGATCCCTCAAAGGTTACCTGAAGCCTCAGTCTCTGCTGATGACAATAAAATGCTGAGTGACCGTTTTCTCATGGCATGTTTTTGTACGGAAATGCCAGTTCCATTACTCAATAGGAAATACTAGTATCTTCCAAATAATCACGTGGAAACTATTATATCATTTTGTTAAGGTTAAACATGTCGTCTTCACTCCACAATCTGTTCTGAGTTCAGAGTTTTTAACATTAATGCAGTAAAATGATGTAATTCCTAGGAGGAAAATACTTGAATGTTCTCAAAACAGACTGTTTGCCATACTGAATGACTAATTTTGATTAAGTCAAAGCATGAATTTGGAACAATTTGCTTTGTGAAAAATGTTAAAATTTTGAGTCTTCATCATGATTAGAAATTTTAAAAGATTTCTGAAATCAGCTTCCCATGAGAGAGAATATCTAGTTTTCAACAAATTCGTATGCTAAGATGCAAAAAAAAAAAAAATCTGCAAGTTGCCCAGAGCAACCAACAAAATTAGGTGAGAGAGAAACAGAATACCTAATTGCTAGACAGCTGTCCTTCAGGCAATGCTCAGATGCCAACTTCAGTATGCCTCTGCATTTTGTAGTCTATGAAAGGACCTCTGTCTCCCCATCCTTCAACTTCCATGTAACAGCAGTGCAACATTACACAGAAAAAGAGGAATTGTGTGCCAGCAAGAAAGTGAAAGAAATATGATTTTCTGATCCAAGTCTTGATTTAGTTATTACAATGAATATGAAATTGATCCTGTAGAATTCAATTTAGTAAAAATAAAATTATTTTCAATTACTTGATTTCACACAACATAAGCGGGGAGGACAAAAGTGACTTTGATCTCTCCTTGAGCTCCATTGATCTTCGAGGTTACTTAATGTCCCTTTCCATCTTTGTTTTACTAGTAAGAGCCTTAGGAATGCTCTAAATATATGCACTGCTTTAAGAATCCCTCTGGGGTTGCTTTGCTCACAGAGGCTACCCAAGCACAAAGGCACATTTCCTGCACTTCTTTTTTCTTGATCTACTTTTGACACAAGTATGACTGTCAACAGCTCTTCATCATCTAAGGATTCCCCTTTAAGTACTTAACCCTTGCACAGCAGTGCAAGACAGCTACAAGGATGTCCATGTATCATTACAAGCAGATTTTTTAGATACACTCCTTTGTCTGGTAACACTTCCCAGACAGGAAAAGAGGCTCTTAAGGTACAGCATTGTCTAGCAGACACTACTCAGGAGAGCAGGTCCCATTCCCACCCTGCTATTAATGCTCTGAGCCACTGTGTGCAATAATACAGATGATGGGATCAACCTCATGGGAAAGGTGCTTTTAGCAAAACAAAAGGAAAAGTGTGATGCAAAGACTTGGTTACTGTTGTCTCATCAGCTGTCCTGGTTCACCTGGACAAGGAAGAACTATCACAGACAACACTAATTTCCTTTTCCAGGTCTTTTGGTCATTAAATCCTATAAGCTTTTCTCCAGCGTTTAACTTCTGATGAATCTGTTTGGAGATTATTGAGGGATCAAAAACTAATTCATACACAGCAGATAATTCCATCCCCTTTGTATCAGAAACAATGTCATCTCCTAGTTTCATTAAAACCTCCTAAAATCCATTCGTTGCTGCAGAGCACATGGCTACCAGTGAATTCCGCAACACTGAGAGGGTCCTGGTAACAGAGAAGAAATGCCTAAAAACCTGCATGCTCCTGAATGGTTCCCATGTTAATACTCAAAGCCCCATGCAGAAACTGTATGCCAAGTGCTTCTCAATGGTTTTACCTTGAAGAACTCATGCACAGTTGTGCACTCTGCCTTCACACACAAATGTAATACTCACATGCACAAAGTCATTTGGACAAGTCCGCCCAGCAGCGAAACCAGAAAAATAATTCACCACAACTCTTTTTAACAATGAGAATACATGCAGATACTAAATTAAATACAGGATATATAAATCAACCAGCTCAACACATACAGTTGTTTCTAAAACATGGCAGTGACAAATGCAGCCCCTTTGGGAAAGCATCAGATGACATGTTTTAAGCTGAAAAAAGTCATGTTTAAGCAAAAACAAAAAAAAAGGCCAGACTAAAACACATGATGCCATTTTTAAATACTAATTACGCATTTCATTTGACCATACCAATCTTTAAGAATATCGTTTGGTAGTTTCTTGCTATTGAGCATACTCGATTTTCTCTTCTAAATTACAAAATCCTCCTTATGGAATTAGTAGTAATCATGTAACACTTAACTTCCTCTAGCTCCTTTTCTTTCAACACCCTTACTAATAATTGACTGCTTTTTAAAAAGACTGGGTTATCATTGCCTTTACCTATTATTTTAATAATCTCTCTCCTCTCAGCTTCTTTTAATGAGAAACAGAGACAAAAGAAGAAGAAAGGGTTATCCGACCCTGACAGAAAGATCAAAGATGGAAAGAGCCCGCTAGTTAGTTGCTTCTGCTGATCTTTATTTAATCACTTCAGAGACTTCCCCAGAGATGATGTTCATCTCAATCCAAGGAGGAGCAAGGGATTAGGAAAGGTCTAAATAAACCTAGCAAAAGTATAACTCACAAGTATTGCAATTCATCATTAAAAAAATAAATAAATCAAACCCAAGAAGCCCCTCGCTCCCCAAAAGCAACTTTAAAACAAAAAATAAACCAACAACCCACCCACCCAAGTACAACTTGAGCGGAGTGGTTAATAAATGGGGAGGAGATGCAGAGGTACCAGATAACTGATTTTTTTCCTAGGAGACCGTGGAAAATGCTGTTAAACTATTAATTCTATAAGGACACTTACATGGCTACATCTAACGCTGTGCTGGTACATGAAGAACCTCTGTAAAGAAAACAGAAATTCTTGCAACAGGAAAAGCTCCCAGCTACAGTCCTCCTGACAGTACTGAAATGTAGTCTGGTATCAGAAGCACGATGTGTGATTTCAGGTACTGATCTGAGTATGAAAGTGTAACAATGAGGCTCAAAACTCTTATTATAATGTAACACAAATACTCTTGATAAGAAAAGCATCCAAAGGAGGAGTCAGCAGTAGTTACAGACCATGGAGTGTAGAATGAGAGAGATGATATTACTGGTTGTCTTTGGTCTGATTCTGGTAGAGATCTGTTTGGAAATGTTACCTACTATTACTGAGCTACTCCTATCAATGTTTTTTCTATAGCAAAGTCTCACATTAGTAACAGAACAAAGCACTGTAAACTGCATTTTAATTACTTTAGTTATGGCTATGGTCTCATTTCAGTTAATTAATTTGAACAAGAATTTCAAATGTACCAAGGTTAGTTGAACAAGTAAGTATTTTGACACGATAGTTATTGCAACATATCATACATCACTTACCAATCCAGGCTCACAAAAGAAAGGAGAATGCAATTGTTATTGCCTGTGCTTGATGTCTTTACACCTAAAGAAAAGTGAACTGGGAGGTAGTTAAAATATTAACATGCTGGGAAACCAGAACAGTAAGGCTTCACTAAGAATATCACTCAGTTCCCCAGTTTGCAGAAGTGAGTATCAGAGTTTTCAAGACACAGTCAATAGCAAACTTTAAAGGGTAGCAACTGTATAATTCAGATTAAAAGCAAGTGTCCAGGATTTTTAAGAGATCATTAGGCATTAAAAAAGCCAAAGTAAACTCAAGGACAAAACAGATTTATTTTTCTTGTAGCATCTAGAATGCTAAATACATTGTGATACTTGGTGATCCAGACGGTCGGTCAGTAGCTGCCAACAAAAACACTTGTCGGCCCCAGAAATAACCCCCAACTGGGCTGGAAGGGGTCAGGGGACAAGAAACTGTGTGAAACCAAAGTCCATATAAGTTGTTGGTGTAAATGGAGAATGAGGAAGACTCACGCTGCTTTGCCAGGTCACTTTCCTGACTCTCCTGTATTCTGCAAAGTACTGGTGTGTTAGTTTATGAGTGAGAAGTTTTATTTGCACTGTTTGAAAAAAGAAAAATAGCAATAGTCAGTAGGATTAGTTGTTAGTCATCTCTTTCATCTAAAGGCTTACTACCTAGCACCAGGACAAAAATTGGCCTTTCATCAGCTCTTTCATGAAATTTCTCCTTTATCTCAGCTAGATTCATTGGCAAGTTTCCTACTCTTTCCCACAGCAGCATCAGTGAGAGTTTGAACAGAATACCTGATTTCAAAATATTTCACCAAGGCACAGCTGCAATGTCAGCCTTTTTTGTCAATATGGAGCAGCATACCAGAAAGGTAACATACCCTAGATAACAAATAAAGAATACAGGGCATTAAAGTTCAGGGAAAGAAGAAGATGTGGGTAACAAGAAACTTGTTATCCAAACACAAGTGTTTCTATAACCAGGAGAGGAATGTGAAAAGCAACCAGTGTTACTGTTTTATTTACTTTTTTCCCTTTTTCCTATTTGGTCACCCTTGTGTGAAAATTACTCTGGGCTCTATGACTTCAAAGGATAACATCTTGTACAAGAGGAAAGATACTGTCACCATTTGACTTGTAATTTAATATTATGATAATGTTTTCTTTTAATGAAAGAACAGAGTTGTTTATTTGAAAGTCAGCTGCTGGCCACATCTTTTTAAGCTATATGAGACTGGTTTCTTAGAGCTGTATGAAACATCTGTTATGAAATTCAGGAGGGGAAGAGAAACCCTTAAGACCTGAAGAACTGGGTCCCATTCTCAGCTTTTCCATTGATTATTAAGAGTGTAAGCACGGGCAGAAGCGCTGATCAATAATATATTCCACAGAGATAACACAGATAAATAGAATCAGGCTCTATCTAATGTAGAGGAAGCCAAATTCCCAGCTCACACCTCACATTCTCAGATAAGAAACAATGAAGAAATAGCATTGCAAATAAAGATGCATGGAGAGAAGAGGAATAAACACATATGAGAAAAGAGGCATAGGTAACTGAATTGCGCTCAAATACGAAAATTTTTTGTTTGTTTGACTTTTAGGGGGGTGTTTTTGTGGTTTTTTTGGGGGGGTTGTTTTGTTTTGATTTTAAAAACCTGGAGAAATAAGCTATCAATCTCAGGTAATGCCAATTGTTTTAAGAATACATCATTTGGGTCCCAAAGCGAATAGTCTTCAGCTGTCACAAGCTGTGCCACCAATTCCTGTTTTACCAAGGAGAAGATATGGTACCTGCTGGAAATTACAGACCGTAACAGGAGTGTTAGTGGTAAAGTATGCTTAATAAAACTGACTGCTATATGGTAGCAAAGCTACGTTCTCATTCACAAGCAGCCTCTCATTAGGTTCTTATTTTCAGGCAGCCAAAGGCTGTAGCTGCTAGACCTTGGGGAGCTGTGTAAAGGAGTACAAGACCTCTGCCTTGTACAGAAGAGCAGCATCTGTATTTTGCCATACAATACTGACTTCCTCAGAATTATTTTGCTCAGAAGCCCTACCTACCACTCTTTATTAAACCCACTGATAAGGGAAAAATGTACCACGCTGTAATTATGGTGGGCTTCCACACAAGAAGGCAGTATCTGAGTGTGTATTGTTACTTACAGTTCACGCATTACTGTAGCCTTTACCAAGAGGTATCACTGAGCACACATGTAAATATATTTATGTGTGTGTCTGCATGCACTAGTGATTGAGATTCTATCACCTTTTGCAAAAGAGAAAGTAATGAAAATATGTACTTAGGCAGAGGCTAATTTTATTCATGTGATCAATTTTCTCTAACCTGTCTTGACGGTTCTTGCATTCAACACATAAACCAAGACTGAATAAAGGTTCTTCTGCCCATGCTGCTTCTATCATTTCCTGTAATATGGCTATTTGACACAGGGGAGGAACGAGGCAGATCAGTGAACATCCAATTGAACTCACAGCTCATAGGGTGGGGATCAGCAAAAAAAGCACATCTTACTTTTTCATTGTATTATGCCATTAGCAGAGACATTCATGGAAAATATTGTTATTGGTATTAGGTCCTAAGCCTGCTCTTTCTTTAGAAATCAGTCTAATAACTGAGTTACAGAGGAGCAAAGAAGGATGACCCTAATTTCTTTATTATCTTAAAAATCAGGGCAGCTGGCATGCTGCACAGTTAGTACTTTGTTTCCTTGCTGGTAGGACTGGTATATAGAACAATTTGGTTGGAAAGTTTTAAACCAGTGTTTTAGAAATTAAGCAAAGTAATTTCCTTTCAGCATATTCCACTAGACAGGAAGAATCTTAGCTTGTGGGTTACTCTTACTTAAGCTGTCCAAAATTGATTTCAGATGTTCAGAAAAATCAAGCCAGTGAAAAGAACTCATACTATTACTATTACTTTTTGTTACTCCCACAATCAGAGCACATGTCCAGTTACCCATTCTGAAACTCCTGCAATACTACCACAATCTTTGTGACACAATTCAAAACAAATCACCATTTAATGAGGCAACTATCTTTTTCAGGTGGAATGCTGCAATTGGCACATGAAAATGAAATCAGATTTAATCCTTGGCTCTGGCACTTGGCCTGGGTCAGAAAAACCATCAGGCAGCTCTGCTCCATTGCCTCAGATTTGAGAGTTTAGAATCTCTGCCAGCTCTTGCCCTTTTTTTGCATTTCCAGCACTCCTGGCATTGGTTGAATGTTTTGTGGTCCTTTCTCATCTAAATTCTCATGACAGGGCTGCCGGGATCTTTGGCACTTTGTACTCAGTAACCCAAAGGACTCAGTGGGTCCTGTAGTCCTCTGTTTTTTTGCAGCAGACTTGGCTGCTCAAGTTAATCTGCTGTTGGTAAGTCACACACTTGAGGAGTCCTTGCCTTGGCAGGCTACACCCTCATTACATAAATCCATGTAGCCTGGCATGAACACCAAACCAGACAAAGAGCCATGAAGAAATCAGGCTGCAAGGCTGCTTCAGCATTAGTGACAGTTTCCAATGTTCTGCTTATTCTCAAGCAATAGATAGTCAAAGTGCCCTTCTAGATATGTAACATATTCCCACTTCCTGCAGAACCGACCCCCATCTGTAGGAGCCTTTCACCTCTCTACTGAAATCCAGTCTCAGTTCCCACCCATGGATGACATTTTTGTAGCTTTCTTTCTATTCTGGCTCCTTAGCACATTGTATTCACTTACAACCATTTCAGGATTAATTAGCTTCCACTGAAGAAGCCTGTTAAATATAAAAGCTTTTGACCTCCAGCCAGGTCTCCAAAGAAGTGAATTTGATGATTCATTTTGAGCATCATTATGATACTTCAGTGGAGCTAAATGCTGGGATTTTAGATGCTATTTTCTTCAGCTAATTATATTTCTGCTAACTCAGTTCACAGTACAGTAAGGACTGGGATTTATGCATATGAACTGATGTATTAAAGAGATTTACTGAAATGAGTGACTGACAGTGTGTGGATAATTACCTGCTATTAGTTAATTTTGGATTTTATAATGAGCAAACTGCAACTTACAGGGTATTACTTCCCTGCTGCTTGAAATATTGTGCAATATGTGGGAACAAAAGATTTAATTTAAAGAGAGCCATATCTTTCAAATACCAGAACTAAATTACATTTTTTCCCTGAAGGCTTCTGGGTTTTAAAGAACAAATAATACACAAAGCCTAGATCTATGCACTCTGCAGAGATTTTCTCTCTAAAAATTAGTAAGGAAATATTAAGAACAAACCAAGATATCGCTAGGCCAAAACTAGTTTAAGTTATCTTAATTAAAATCTAACTATAGCCAGGTGTAGGTCACAAAGAATTTGGATCAATAAATCAAATAGGTTAATGGTGGTGTCTTAAATAATCAAATTCTGAAATCACCAAATAAATGCATCAGCTAATCAAATCAAATCACAAAGTTAACACACACAGAATTGCTTTTCATCAATCCTCTACCAGGAGATTGAAAGTGATGGCTGTTTTCCTTTGATCTGAAGCTGCACCTTGGTTCTGATCTAGCACAGTGGTCGTGGTGCAGCTGTTCCATGTTCCATGGTGGAACATGACTTTCTAGGATGAATTTAAACCCTTAAACAAGTTTTAAGAGAGAGCAGCAAGCTTCTTTCTTGTATCCCATTGTTGTTACACAAATTCTTACTCCACTAGTCTCACTCCTGATGCTGTATACAAAACCCTGAATGTTTAATGAAAGTCATTATTGAAACGGGCCATTAGCTCACAATACTAGCTCTGGATAACAATTCTTCACCTCCTTACTGGTTTCCAAAAGTCCTATCCAATTCTCATTTACATGCAGGGAACTATTAACAGCATTGTTTCCCACCACTTCAACCATGCTCACACTCCACATATTTCTGTTGGGTAATGAATAAGGAAGTTTCTATCCCTCAAGGTTAAAGAAAGGGAGAATGAGACTTCAGTTTGGAGGGTTTTTCCTTGCCATCTTGAAAGCTTTGATGCAGATGACTGCAGTTATTGGTACCAAACAGTGCAGCAGCTTGTGATGAAAACAAAAAGAAGTAAAATGAGATTACCCTTCTCTAAATGGAAAACCGTCCAAATGACACGGTCAATATAGATGCTCCCTGTATATACACTGGGCAGGGACCAGTACCTCTAAAAAGCAATTCATTGCATGTCTGCCAGCAGTGGGTTAGTGACAGGATTGAATCCTCTCTGGACAGGCTAGGTGGGATGAATCTCAGTGTTTCAGGACTAAACCATTACACTGACATAACCAAGGACAAGTGTCTTAACTTCCCAGCCATCAAAAGTGAACTGGAAATATTTTTCTGCTGATAGAAGTGGTGAACCATGAGAAAGAGCCCCTCTTCCTAATAAGCATAATTTTTCTTTGAATAATAAGAAAAAATTATCAGGACTGGGGTTGACTTCCACTTGCTCAGGGATTTAGGAACCTTGTCATATCAAATCCAGGGACAGCTAAGTGACTTCTGCATCCTAGAAATAGGTGGTATGACCTAATTCTCTTCTAAGGCGCCTACTTTTGGCTACCTTAGCAGGAGTTTTAAAACACTTCTAAAGCAAGCAAAACCACAACACTTTGGCACTTACCTGTCAAAGCTTGGTCTGTCTCTCCACAGAGACCCCCAATGACACTGTGAAAAGAGCCCACAGTGCCATGAATGTGACAAAAGCATTATTCGGCTGGGGTAAACGGAAAACAATGTCAAGGATGCTCCTTTTCTTCTTTCTTTGGAGTAACAGTTGGACAGTACAGACAGCATGAACTTGATTTAAAAAGATCCCAGAATGTTCATAGCTGTAACTCACAGCTGAACCACTGCTTCCCATTCCTCACCCAAATTCATACAGCCTACTAGCAGCTCTGAAAAGAAATAAAACAACCTTCCCAAAAACTCATATACATGTTCACACACCTCTTAACCACCATCCTATCACTGCATCTGAGAAAATGAGGGAAGTAGAGAAAACCTCATCTGAATTAAGAGAGAATAAATTTTGCTCTCAAGTTTTTCAGCGTGTCATTTAATTTATGTAAATTAAAGTTTACCTACATCGATTCGGATAGGAATTATTCCAATTCAGTTGCAAATAAACTGGAGTAACAGCTAATAAAAGGAAATCTTTCCAGTTCATTTGAAGAATACTAACACCCACCACGGGCTAACACTGCTAGGAATTTAATGTAGCTTCCTGAATTGGCTACATATTTCTTAACCTTGATATTTACTTGTAACATCAACAGAACTGACGCTGACAAAATTTAGAAGTTTCTGTCTTTTTCTCAGTAATAAGTTGTGTGCTGAAGGTAAGATACAAGTTTTATGATTGCATGCTATATTATGTTTTCACATAATCATTTGTATACTGTCATTAAATATTCAGCAACTTTATACTGTTAGGCACAGCACATTTTTATGCTTGGAAGTATGGCCAGTTGCATAAAATACTCTTTTAAATGCCTATGTTAGATCATTTAGTGTTTCTTACGCTGCCATTTTCTCCAGAAACAGGTACTGCTGGAAATAGCCTTCTTTTCAAGTCTTCTATTTAAACTTGCTCCCATCATTCAGACACAAATTTATTTGGGGAGGGATAGGCAGGCCTAAGGGTTGGGAAGGACAGGATGGAGCACTCCTCATTACATGATGCTCCTGGAGCTAGACATCAGCCCAATCAACCCCAAATTTCAAACTCATGCTAATCCTTCCATTGTGCAATAGCTTGTCTGTTTTCAGGCATGTTTCTAAGACAACCTATGATCTCTACTCTCAGCAAGTACTTTTGTAACATTATGTTTGTTTTCTGAAATGTAGATGATATTACAGTATCTGTAACACAGATTTTGAGTGTTTAGTGATTTCTACCCATAAACAAACACGTATCACTTAGTCTCTAAAGTTTTCTTTCCTCAGTCTGGTCACAACTCTATTTTGCTATTGTCAATGTTTAAAGAATCTGTCCTCATGAAGAAGTCAGCAATTAATACTCTATGTTCCATTCAATGCTTTCCATTAAGTTCAAAATTACCCCAATTCCACAGGTTTTGTGAAAAATAATTTAAAACCTCACTTAATTTATTCTTTCATCAGGCACATCAAAGCCCTGTTGTACTATCAGAACTTCTTTTAATATAATTTTGATTATGGTAACCTAAAAATGAATATGCTTAGATGTTAACATGCTCTGTATTGTTGTCTTCTCTATTTAAGGTCTTATTGCTAATTCACCTGTTTCCATATAAACTGTGTATTTTTGCAATATTTCTGTCACAAAGTACAGCAGATGCTGTCTAACCATTCCCCGTCACTTTTAAGCTTCTTTGGTGGCATGTTGCAGCACAGAATTTAACATTCATTCTCTTCCCATCAGTTAAGAATTAACATTCATTTCTGTGTTGGACAGCTTGTAGTGATCAGACTGTTCAGGTGTTTTGATGCACCTTAGCAACTGACACAATTCCAATATCTATGTGATCACATATACAACAGCTGTAAGGGCTATCTGACAAATCTACTAACCTTTTTTCTTAACCCCTCACCTTTTTCTTTGCTGATGCCTGCACAAAACTTCCTTGACTGATTTTAAGAAGTCATGGTTGATGCTTTTATTCTCATATGACAGTGATATATATCAGATAACCACAAGGATATAGATGTGCAATAAAATAACCACAGCACAGAAATAAAAGAAGTGAATACATGTTCTCTAATACAGAGGAGAAAGAGAATCTGAGGTCATTCAACAAGGTTAGAAGTATCGAATTATTAACAGATATCCAGTGAACCAGCAGCTGGTGTATCTGTCTCTGTAATTAGTTCCTGGGTACACACCTTTCCAGAACCCTTGAGGTATTAGGGAAGCTGCTGTGAGATTATGAACCTGCATAGGAAGGAAAGGCTCAGTTAGAAAAAAGAAGAGATGAATCAGTGACATGCTATATAGCATCACTGGTGCCTCAGATCTGGGAGATTTGAATGCACTTGGCTTAGTATTAGGTAGCACAGAGCACAAGAGGGAGTAAAGACATGAATATTTACTAAATAGAAATCATAAAATTCTCAATAATGATGCTGAAAATGCGAATTCTTCCATTAATAGAAGATTCTGTATTTACGAGGGGAAAAACCTCACAGTACATAAATTCCATGTAAGAATATAAGAGCACTACCTCCTCAGGCATAAACAGTTTAAAAATCCAGAGCTTGAACTCAAAAGTTCTTAACAAACTGGCTGGTGGTGCCTCAGCCATAACACTCATTTTAGAAAGTCTCAAAATGCTGAAAGTATGTCCATATGCAAAGAAAGGGAGCATTTGCTTGACATTTAAAAAAGGGTAAAGGGGGAGCCAAATGATATGCTGGATCTTGATCACAGTCTTGAAGAAAATAATGGGAATATTGTATTACATTTGAATAATTAACAACAGAAATATAGATAAAAACCCACTGCTTCATGGAATAAAAATTTGGTTTAAACCCACCCTAATCTTTGGAGATTATAATGACATTGTCCACATGAACATTTCCTACAGATCCTGAATATTTTGCAGTCTTCCTATACCCTAAAGTTGCAACAAACCCACCAATTTAAAATCACATCTGCAGCTGGTGATTTTCTAGTGACAGGGACATACTCCACCAGCTCTCCAAAATATGGCAAAAAATTTACTTCTGAGATCTTTTGGGTTAAACCTGTATGAAGACACATTCTTGCTTACTCGTGATTTTTCTTTTTAATGGCATTTAGTAGTTCACTTGTTGGCATTGCATTCTTTATGATCCACTGTCTGGTACAGATATTAAAGAACACGCTAGGTCTCCAGGGAATAGACCAAGAAGTGTTAAGGCAACAAGATCCTGCCTTCCACAGTGGCGTTCAGATGCTTTTCATGTAATAGAAACAAATAGTAAACTGATGTCCTTTGACAGGGACCTTCCAGCTCTGTTCATGGACAGCGGGTTCCATACAGACTTTGCATTTACTGTTTCCTATTTTTTTAAGAGAATTCTTTGTCATCATAGTTGAAACAATTTGATCTGATCACTGACATTTATGTAATCTTGTCTACACTCTGTGCCAGACACAGATTACTGATAGGTGCGCAACTGATTCTAATACCAGGGAAATACAGCTCATATAACCTTACAAACAACTAATTTCTTTCTAGTGCCCAGAATATTTTTACCAGTAACTTGCTTCATCCTACTTTTCCCTTACAACACAAGTATTTCAACTTTTAGCTTAACTTTCCAGTTAACATGTCAGATTTACGCAGCTGTACAAGAGCTTGTGGTCTTGTGGTTTCCCTTTGTCACAAAGCACCGTATTTCTCAAATTATATTTTTATACGAGACTATGAATACAGGATTTTTTTGCTGAACTTCATCTAACAGTATGCCTACCACCAGTACCCTGGCAGCAGCTATGTGGAGCAGCACGGAAGATTCCATCCTCTATTATTTCTCTGCAATACTGCCAGGAAAACACAGAAGCACTGCCACAAGTCTCCTCTCAGTATTTGCCAAATTCCTTTCCAGAAGGAGAGATTCCAATTGCTCCATGCCAAAATTTAGTTTTCATAGGCATAAGTTGTTAAAAGGTAGGATGCACAAGAATACTGGTAAGAAATTAAACTATGTCTTACCATAAATTGTCCAGCAAGTATATAAGAGTGGGATTTACGACTTCAGGCACCTGATACTTGGGTGTTAACTCTAACCAAGCTAACAGAGAAGACTAGCTTAAACTACTCACTTCTGAAAGGCTCAAGTTGGCCCAAAGGAACTCTATTGTCAGTGCCATGCAATGAATCTATTTGTCATGCATTCACTGTGTACCTCCTAACATGTGTTAAGAGCCTCTGATATGACCGTAAAAACTGATGTCTGAAACAGCCCTGTGGTGCCTAAACTAGGTTGCAGGAAAGCACAAGACTAAAAACTGAATCTTCTGTCAATATCCCTTGCACTCTTTGTTCTCAAGACCTCGGATTAAATTCCCCAGTACATTACCAACACTCTGTGTTACCTGGGGTTTCTTCTGTTAGAGCCCAGACTACCATCTGTAAGAAGAGGGCAGAAGAATTTTTAATCCTGCTCATCCTTTGATGTCTCCTGTAAATTCTTCAGGGTCACATCCTATTCTTTTACTCCTTGTATTCTCCTCCTCCACAAAAAAGTCAGGACATCAAAAAGGGAGAGGATGTTTATATTATGCTGTGAAGAACTTTGGCATCAACTAGTAACTTTGAAGAATAATCCTGAAGATAAAAGATACAGATGAAGGACCAGACCCTGTCCAGCAGTCACATGGCATAAAAAGAATGGTTTACAAGGAAATGGATCTCTAGGGAGTAATTTGAAGTTAAAAAAAGATTTCTACATGCAGCCCAGGGAAATGCGGAGTTTTATCAGCATTGGCACAGTCCCCAGCAGAGGAATTAGCAAATGTGGAAGAAATGAGCCCACATAATATCCACTCAACTGTGACTAGGCTAACTGCAGTGAAAAGTGTTTCCACTTAATTTGCACTGACCCCTAACCACCTAATGCCTAGGACATTCCTGCTTATTGAATGGAGAGAAGTAGACAGAAATTATATAAAGGAGGAGACAAATCAATATCATGAAACCCAGTCATGACAATTAACAAAGAGACATAAGGAAGCAAATGTTAAGCATGTGTGCATAAACTGAAAATGGGAATAGAGTCAGAATAGAGACTCCCTGCATCAGACATCTATTGATTTCTGAAGGAACACTGCAAGGTAGGTTATGACTAAACCAAAATATGTGAATTGAGAAGAGGGATGTAAAGATATGATGAAAGAAGAGAGAGGAGCTGTTTGAAGTTTAATAAGAGTTACTAATTTTCCAATTTTATTTGTACATAAAAGCATGTATTTAATTAGAGATGCAAACGAAACAATGTAAGACATGCAAATAATATACCTGTCAAACAAGAGGACAGTTCACAATTTTTTAAATCCCAACCCTTGGCAAAGTAAGAATGGATATTTTTTACTTTTAATGACAGAAATTATCTTCATACCATGGCTTGCTACTTCAGCCACTCTCCAGACGTGGCCATGTTTATATGAATTATAGTTAAGAAATTGGAGGAATATTTTGCACAGTCTAGCACAACTGACAAAAAAAGCACCATAGATAAATTACAGACCATGTCACATTAGTCTTAAATGCCACAGATTTAACTGCAAGGGAGAATTAGAAAAAGATACTTGAAAGGCAACAAATAACTAAAACCACCAGAAAGCAATGGCCATAAGGCAAAAAGAGATATGAGGATGAACTACTAGTTGGTAGTTTTGTATCATCACAATATATGCTTTCAGAAGTAGAGAGCAGAAATCAGCGCACCCAAAGTATTTAGATAACTCCACATGGTCATGGTGTGCTACAGCCCAGAGGGGAAAAAAGATGAGCTGAGCAGAGTGTAAAAAAGGGAGGTGCCAGGGTACACAAGCTGCCCCAGGCCATGCTGCCACGGCCTTGGACACAAGTGCACTGAATGCAGAGGAGCAAGTCCGTGCACAGCTACTGAAAGCAGCGGCAAGAGCAGCAACTACAAGAGCACCAAGTTACAAGGTAACCTCAGACTCAGCAGTGCAGGCAAAGCTGAAGACAATGACAGGGCTGGGGCAGGCAGGCGCCAGCTCCAGTCTAAGGAAGTCAAAAATTAAGAAGGTAAAGGAAAGGTCTCAGACAGAGGGAGGAATATGTCAAGGAAGTACATCAGAGACCAAGAAGGCCCTCCGCAACAGCAACAGGACAAGAAGTACGAAACTGGTTTAGATGTCCTTTGTCAGTGAGAGGCCTGACAGGCCACAGTGGCATGGCTAGAAAGCCACTTTCTAGGGTGTAGTATATATGAGGTTGGTGAAACCTCTCTTGGAAAGAAAAACTGTGAACTAGCAGGACCTTGAGAAAAAAGGTAAGAGTTGGAGTAGTCATCAGGAAATCAATCTGTGCAGACAGTGCTAGGATGCTAACCTCAATCTCAGCACCAGTATAAACAGTCTTCTTCATAGTGAGACAGTTCAATAAGCATGGAGACTGATGGTATGCTGAACATTAAAAAGAGTGATGGTTTCATTGTCCACTGCTTCAGAGTAGCATGAGAACCAAGCCTTCTGAGGAAGGTGAGTCTGGGTAGTCTCCTAACATCTGTACAGCTCTCTTATGGAAAGGATTAGGACTAAGCTCATTCCCACCATTCAAAGCATTTACCATCTGAAAGATGACTCTCCAGTATGAATACTTCACTCACAGCCAGTACAATGAAAGAGGTGCAGAATCCTTTTTCAAACTCCAATTGGAATTACTGTTGTGAGCAATGAACTTTGTGTAACAGAATTCAAGTGGGTGGGACAGCCCTGGAATTCAGAACTTCCTGAAAGGACTAAAAGTCAGGGGTGACCTAGACTACTTTATGGCTCTTTGGCAAACTGTTTCTTTATTTTCAAAGACACTTCTGTCGTTTGTGCCAAGACCTGAACTTTATTTTTTGATCCAAAAAAATCACCCTTGTGTTGAAAAAATATGACACAGTTTTTGCTCATGGCCTAAAACAACATAACCAAGATGCATGAATTGTACTACTCTGTTTTTGGTAGGAAACTGACTTCGCAAACAGAAGAGCAACCACCTGCATTTCAGTTTTAGCATTTGTTTTCCCCACTAGTAAAGAAATGTAGAAGGCAGTGGGGATGATAAGTCAGATGTTCCCACTGCTCTCAGAACACAAAAAACAGAAGACAAACAGTTGTGTTGTAAAGAATGACTAGAACCCTGCATATCTTTACATTTCATTTTATTTGATCCAAGAGAGTAAGGTGTGGTTTAGAGAGTGAAGTGTGGTTTAGAGATGAGGTCTTTGGGCTACAATACTACACTTCCCAACTGGAAAGCAGCTAAGCTGGAATATTTCCTATAAAGGCTTTTATTTTACTTCTGACACAAAGTCCTTAAATATAATGAGCTGTTCCTTTCCTTTAAAGGACCCCTTCAGAATCAGTGTCAAAATAGAAATGGTGAAGTTGGGAATGTCTATCCCGCCAAGGAAGAGGGCCTCAGATCACTGTCTTTCATTATTACAAGGGTGAGCTTGAGGGTTTGACCACTTTATGAATTACTCAATAGGATGGCACAGCCAACACTATTGTGGCTATTCTGACACTTTTATTACTCACAAACTGCTTTGAAAATATCCCCCGGTTCTTACATTCAGATGGCTTTATGGAAAGGAATGAGTAGTAGAAAATCCAAATGACTTATAGGTCATAGACCACACCAGCACTGATCTGATCTGTTTTAAGACAAGGGGGCCTCTCATTCATTCCTTTCAAAGATGTTTCAGTCTATCTTAAGCTTCATGATGGAGATGAGAATGTCACAAAAAACCACCACCCTGGTGAGAAATCAGTGCAAGAATATCAAAGCAAGAGAAACCAGAATGGGTATCTGCAAAGAAACAAAGACTCTTGGAAAAATCTCTGACTTCCTTTCAGACCATAGGTAATTTGATTAAACACTAATGAAAAAAGTAGTGCCTGAAAGAAAATGACTGGGGACAGTCCTGAGCTATTTCATTTAGAGACAGTAAGGAAACGTCATTGGATGCATTCCTAGATATTTCTGGAAAGCGCTTATTTGCATGAGAAACAAGCACATAAAAACCACTGGATACAAACAGAACACATAAATACTGAATTGTCTGGATATCTCATATCAGGCTTTTATGTTTGTGCAAGAGAAAATAAAGCCATCTCCTGTTAGAGTGAATTCATGAAACACTGTGGGTGCTGGAGGCCAGACCTACTTCACCACCACTTACCTTCTGATGTACTAAGTTCTTTTGGACTCACGAGAAGAGCACTCAGTCTCTGGAGGTGATAGGAAGGGAAATGGTAGGAGATCATCAGCTCCTCTCAGCTTTAACCAGGCTTTTATCAGAGAATTATGAAAGATAATACATATTCCAGTAGAGTGTCCCTAAAGATCCCTGAAGTGTCTGACTACTGCTGGCCTAGGGCTACAGTTTCTTCACTGACAAAGGATCAGTCCAGACCTGTCCACGCAAGGGAGAAAAATCAGTTTTTTATTCTCCAGTCCTCAAATGAGCAGCCTAAAAACAGCAGACAGCCTTAGTTCTTTGCTCCCAGGACACCAGCCAGCACAATGAGGAAAACAAACAGCATGAGGTCAAGAGCCTGTGCAGTTTTCTTCTCTGTTCATCCTCATTAAAAGCTTGAATCACAAGTCCTAAAGCAAATGTGCCCCCAGGGCAGTACATCAACACGGAGTTCTCGATAAAATACTCGAGTCCTTTACTCACAGTGACATGTAGTTTATAAGAGTTAGCACAGACATTGCCTGAAAGGCTCTTTAACTCCACACAATTCCTACATTTCCAGGGCACACTCTTCTGATATCCAGAAAGGCACTACCAGGCCAAGGATGGGTTTCTTGACTTGTCATGCCCACCAAGTGCAGCACACCTGTCAGTTTCTGTACATTTAGACCATGCATGGGCTACTCATCCAGCATATCATTTTGCCTTTTCCATTCTAAACAGCCTGAAATTGTAGCTGTAATTAGCAGATTATCATCCACAGGAAAAGGCCAAATATACATTTGAGTAGTACTGGTTTTTTCTGTATGTGATTGTCAAGAGTTCTCATTGCTCACTTGGTACTCCACTAGATATCATCCCAATGGAGGAGAGAGTGTTCAACAGAACTTACTCTAGAGTTCTCACAGAATCACACATCTCCAAACAGCCTTTCTGTACCAGCTCCCCCTGAAAAAGTTTCAACATCTCTGTGTCAGGAAATGACACAGCAAATGACACCGTAAATACCAGAAGTGTGCCAAGAGCTTCCAAGAATCTCTATCACCACAACAGCCAGCTACATGGTCAATAAAAGCTATTGCTTCTTTGCAAGCAGAGTATGAACGTCCCTTTATTTACGGTAATGAGAAGGTGTGACAGAGCACAGCATATGCACTCTGAGGGAACTGCACAGTCAGTAGTAGACAGTATATCCTTTTGGAAGCACATTTTGAAGCATCTCACTACAAGAAAGACATTGAGGTGCTGGAGCATGTCCACAGAAGGACAATGGAGCTGGTGAAGGGTCTGGAGTACAAGTCTTACAAGGAGAGGCTGAGGGAGCTGGGGTTTTAGCCTGGAGGAGGCTGAGGGGAGACCTTACCTCTGTCTACAACTACCTGAAAGGAGATTCTAGTCAGGTGGGCTTTGGCCTCTTTTGCCAGATAAGAAGTGACAGGACAAGAAAAAATGGCCTCAAGCTGTGCCAGGGGAAGTTTAGACTGGACATTAGGAAAAGTTTCTTCACTGAAAGGGTGGTGAGGCACTGGAACAGGCTGCCCAGGAAAGTCGTGGAACCACCATCCCTGAAAATGTTCAAAAGATGTGTAGATGTGGCACCTGGGGACATGGTTTAGTGGTGGACTGAGCAGTGCTGGAGTAACAGCTGGACTCAATCTTAAAGGTCTTTTCCAACCTAAATAATTCTATGATTCTATTTACATTGCCCTCTGTTGCAAATAAGTGGTTTGTGCTGTTTAAAGAATCAGAGTTAAATGTTTTGGCAAAAGGCAGGTTTTCATACGAATTTGTAACTTTAACAGAGTTCAGTGGCAAGTTTCACTCTACTACTGATCAAATGAATGAAACATAAAAGGGAAAATCAAATCAGAATCACAGGACATAAACACAAAAGATGAAGATGCAGAAGGGTTTCGCAGCACTTAATCATTAACTGATTTAACAATTATAACGCACTGCATCCAATAGGATTTACTATAATTATTACAGAGACTTAATTACAGATTTACATTAACAACACTCATACATAATCAAGCCACACACAAGCACACAGGCAAAGAAATGTATACATCTATATCTATGTGTGTTCTTCCACACAGGAAGTAATTTCATCCTGTGTTAAAAAAAAAACAGTGTCATGTACCCTGCCGTAGTGCCATAACCATATCTGAAGTATCCAAGCTAGAATCTCTTACTGTATCCTCTTATATCTCAATATTTTTGGACAGCTGGGTAGAAGTAGTTGCTGTTGGGACACTGAATATCTACTTCGCTGTCTTCTACACTCAGAGCCTCCTCAGAGAAGACTAGGTTTTGAAGTTACTCTCAGGGATGATGGGAAGCCAGCTTCATTCCCAGGACACTATTAAGGCAGGCTTCATTAGGACGACCTTGTGAAGGAGCAGGCTGCAGCATGCAGGGTACGGGGAGGCCTGCGCTTGGCTTTGAAGACAGTCACGGGCACTGCACATCAGCATGTTGAGGGCACACAGTGCAGTGCCCAGACTCGTGTGCCTGAAGAAGGTGCAGCTGCTCCACCAGTGAAGGTGGACAAACACCCACCCCTCCTATAATCTCCCCAGCACAGCCTTGCAGCTCTTGAGTCAAACACCTTTCAAACATCTTCCTCACAGTCTCAGCTAGAAATTGTTGCCAGCTTCCAAGGTAGGGACCACAGCTTTGCCAACAAGTACTCCAGCAGCGTGTGGAGTCTGCCAGTGCCAGCTGAGACTCCCAAATGTGCTTCCTAACAGCTGAGCCTCTCAATGCCAGCTGGACTCCAGAAGAGGAAAGCAGTCAAACAAACACTTGGAGGAGGCTAAGAAGGTGGAATGTGAAACTGAGCACAAGTTTAAGCAGTGTATTAAACAGTTTGTCGGCCAAGATTTCAAATGTCTTCCTTGCATCATGGCTAGAATCTTCTGCTCCTGTAAGTAAATGCCTGCCTCCAAAGCACACATAGCCAGAGTAATGTGTGCTTTATTCTGTGCATACACTTAATCCTTCCTCTTTATGCATCTGGGAATCTGGGCTTTGAAAGTAAAGGCATAGAGACATGAGGTGATTGTTTCGCATTCTTTTAAAGCTCATGTCAGGTGCGAGTAAGAAAAGCAGAGAAACAAGCTGTGTACTTCTTACGAGATGGAGATGTAAAGACACCCGTGCAGCCTTCACTGAGCTCACCATGCCAGGGACTCCTATCCACTGCGTGTGAGAGTTACCAAGCCACATGCAAAAGAGCGAGGCAGGCAGCAGGGCTGAGGAGGTGCAGGGAATTGCGAATGGATTTGCATAGCACACAAAATAGCCAGAAAGGTTCCAAAACCCATAAAACTGAATTTGACTTCGGAAATAACATTCAGAACACAGCTCTGTCAAAATAAGGCAAAGTGAGAAAGACAAGCTGATTAGTGTATTTTAGTAGCATTGACAAAATGCATTTCCTTCGAATAGAGCAAGCATTTGGTTGCACCTAGAAAACAAACACAACCAATTACAGCCATCTTCTCTCTTCTCTTTCTTTGTAAGATGAAACTATACTCTGAAAATTGACTCGGTGTCACAAATGACAGAGCTGGCATGAAGAATGTCGATCAGGTCACCAGACAAAAAAGAGGGAATTTTACATCTATTCGTCAGTGCTGTGCCTTCTCAGGAGCAGATAAGAATACTTTATGGAAAAGTAATACAAATGTGCATCTTTAAGGAAAACACTTTTGTGCCCTTTACCAATAGAAAAGCCAATACTGTTAGAAAACTTAATCAGTAACCCAATATTCAAAGTGAAAGAATAATTTTTTTTTTCAAAGCAAATTTCCACTGAAATGGAGTTATAGATTCTCCTTAATTATCTTTTACTTTTAAAAGGAAAAAAAAAATCTCTAATTCTGCGCACTGGGTCTATTTGAAGGAACTAGAACATATACTGTTTTATATCTCACCAGATCTGAATAAGGGAGATAAAATAGGTAAAATAGGACAAGGATTAAGGCACCAAGGCTAAGGAGTCTTCCCCAAATCATAGAGAAAACTTGTGGCTGAAAACCAGCCCTCAGAAATCTGACTCCCCTTACCATATTGTAAGAAAGGTAGGCAAAGAGAGCTTGAAGGTTGCATTGCCTAACTTAAATACACATGAATAGAAAAAATTGATTTATTTTATACATTTACTTCTAGTAGTATGTTAGGTTGATTGAAAGAATGACAAACATCTCCAGTGCTGCCAGTGCTTATAATTCTACTCTGAATTCAGTTCTCTACAGTGTTTTTCTTAAACATGCAGTTTCTGGAGCCATGTAATGACATGAAAATTACAGCAACAAAAATGACTTAATAGTTACCCAGGATAGCAAACACAAACTGGAAAGACTCAGAAACCAGATGGCTCATAAATATGTTTAATTTGATGATTTTTAACCCTATCTGTGAAACCTGAGCTTGGAGAATTTAAAAAACAGGAAAACAATGCTTGCTATATTTTTCCCTTTGCCAGTCTCAGAAAAACTATGCAAAGGTACTTTGACCAGTTTTATTTCTTACCCCTTCATGTATTTTTGTCACAAAGAATGAAAGGGCATGCTAAAGAATACTCTTGTATGTAGCTGATGTTTCTTTAAAAGCTCACGGGAGCACTTCTGTGTGTGCTAGAGAGTATGAAACGTTTTGTGCATAAAATTTAAGTCTGGACTCAAAACTTTTTTACTGTCTTCCTTTAAGATGATAAATGTAAACCCCCCCTCTCCACCTTCAGAACAGTTTCAGTCCTATCTGTAAACGTTTAAGAGCACCTCCTCTTAACAACACTCTGTACACGGTATGGGGCAAAGTTGAAAACAGACTATTTTGTCTGAAGGGCTAGGGGGAGACTTGAACAGCACACATCATCATGGTGTATCTCTTATTCCTCAGTACCATGGCATCAATGATAGGATTCAGACTGTCAGCCCAAATTTGTCCTCTAGAGCTGTTACAAGTTTTGTTAACTGGATGCAAAAAACTAACATGTTCCAAAAATAAGAAGCTGTCAAAACCAGAACTAAATGATAGCTAAACCAAATATTTTTCTAGTTAGTAAAACAGGATTGTAGGTGTTTTCACAGGGGTATAAATTCCTAAGGCAGTTGCCAGCTCACTGACACCGAGCCGACAAGGCTGGCATTGTGTACTTGCTCCCTTGCAGAGATTGGAAAGCAGGCATCCCTAAGTTAGATCAGGGTGTATTCACATAGACTGAATTCAGGTGTCTAATCCTACAGGCTGGTTTCACAAGATACTTATTTTAATGACTGTTGGGAAAAATTCAGAAAAAAAACCCAGCAGAGTTTCCCAGAACAATTCCTTCTGCCCCAGCCCTCCTTCCTTTTGGCCCCACTGTGAGACTGATCCCCTTCTTGCCCTTGTGCAGCAATCACCATACCCTCAGTTGTACCTAACACAAGCTGTAAAGGGTCACATCATAACTGAAACATTAAAATTATGTACAAAACAAGAAAGCTTTTAACCTAGATCATTTCAAAGCGTCCCTGCAGTACGACTGACACAGCTGAGATGAGACCATGCTACCACTTGGGGGTTGCCTAGAGAGGTTGAGACAGGCATGCAAGCTGGAGAGACAAGCTAAATATCACACCAATGTTGACCTCCATGTTCACTCAGTCTCAAGAGCCAAAGGAACCAGCAGAAGAATCAGCACTTCTATCTCAGATGTTCTGCATTTACTTGTGTGCTGGCTTTGGCTGGGGTAGAGTTAATTTTCTTCACAGCAGCTGGTATGGGGCTATGTTTTGGATTTGTGCTGAACACAGGGTTGATAATATAGAGGTGTTTTAGGGTTTTGCTGAGCAGGGCTTACACAGAGCCGAGGCCTTTTCTGCTTTCCATGCTGCCACAGCAGTAAGGGGACTGGGGGTGCCTGGGAGGAGACACAGCCAGGACAGGTGACCCCAACTGACCAAAGGGATATTCCAGACCACATGGCATCATGCTCAGCATATAAAATGTGGGGAAGAAGAAGGAACAGGGGGATGTTTGGAGTGATGGTGTCTGTCTTCCCAAGTCTCTATTACATGTGATAGGGCCCTGCTCTCCTGGAAATGGGTGAGCAGCTGTCTGCCCATGAGAAACAGCAAATTAATTCCTTGTTTTGCTTTGCTAGTGTGCACAGCTTTTGTTTTCCCTATCAAACTGTCTTTATCTCAACACATGAATTTTCTAACTTTTACCCTTCTGATTGTCCCCTCACTCCAACTGGTGGGGGAGTCAGTGAATGGCTGCATGGGGCTTCGTTACTGGCTAGGATTAAACCACAAGAACTTGATACAATTTACCCCTCCTTTCTCAGTGGAAGAATATCAATAACAGTATTAATTGGGCTGCTGCTTCTCATCAATCCTTCTTCTTCCAGCCACAAAGCAATTCCTACCAGTAATAAAATAACTTCTCCAGCTCACTCTGCATGTACCTTAGTACAAAAGTGACTGTAATTTCTTCTGAAACTTAATTGAAAAATAACTATTGGCTAGATTTACCAAAGCTAATAACCTGTACACTCACATGCTGCACAAATCCCTGAAAAATGGTAATCTCTATGTAAAATAGGTAATTAAAATATTATCACACAAAATCACAAGCAACCCCTGAGTATTGTACAGTTTTGGATAACTGCATCCACTGAGGGAAGACAACATGTTTAGATCAAAGGGGTTTTCCACATATTTTCAGGCTCTAAAATAAGTTAAAAAAAATCTGAAAAAAAAACCCAAACAAAAAACCCACCAAAAAACCACCATATTTTTCCTTTCAATTATTTTCACACACACATATATATATATACAGGATGGCACACAAGAGAGGAAAAAAATTGTGTGGGAATCAAAATACGAAGGTAAAAAAACCTATGCCCTGTCCAAAATTTAGCAAATAAAAAATGAAAATAGCTTTTGAAAGGGAAGCTAAATGCTTGTGTTTCACAGACCAACCTAGCACAGCCCTAGATGAGGTGAAAAGACCTAGGTCTGCAAACATCTCCCAGTTTTCCATCCATCTGAATAGCTAGAACACAAGCCCTTTTAACACAGCTAAATAAAATCCAGATTGGTTTACTCATCTTGTTTTGCTTATAATTAATTCACAAGTTTATTTTTTGTAAATTTTACTGCCTTTTTTCTCTAGGACTGCAACAGACTGATAAACCCAATGTCAAGATCTGGGAAAGTTTAGACCCTTCTAAGAACCTGACAGATCTTGAAGGCATGTGGGACTTCACAAAAGTTGAAGAAAATTAGTGATAGCGATGACTATGCTATCAGGGCTTATAAGATTCATAAAGTCCAGTGTCCCACTAAGCTCTAGGCTGAACTGTTTGCCTGCATGGGGTTAAAGAAACCTTCCTTCAGAGGTTTTAAATACTATTTGAGTTCCTGCAGTAACTATAAACACAGAAAATGCTCCTGTTGTGAACTACATACTTTAAAAGTGTTACTCATGTAAGGAGATCTGAACTCCAGCACAGAACACATCAAAATGCCACAGAGAAAACTCTAAAAACATGTTAAAAACCATGGAAATTTCAAGCAGTCATGCTTTTCTATGATTCTATTTGCTGAATTCAAAGTAATAAATAGGTCTTTAATCACTCAGAGCTCAATAGGAAAAAAATATAAAGAGCAAATATTTGGAAAATTTAAACTGCCGTTAAATATAACAACAGAAACAGAAAATTTTAAAATATCAAGACATCTAAGGTATTAGAAGTGTGTAAGCATAATTATCCATGCTCCTTACATTGTCTAAAATATTAGTCAGGGCACATGGGTCTGCAAAACCACCAAATGAATTATCCAGGGAAGCAAAGGCATTGTTCAGTTCTGTTCCAGAGTGAATTCAGCTTTGCCTGAGGTTGCTTGCGTTCAGGCTGACAGCTGCTAACCCTTCTTTTGGTAACCCAAAGCCACACTGGCTGGGGTCCTTGTCTCCATTGGAAAAGAATTCCTCCATCCTGCTCTGCCGCCCAGCCTTGGCCACCTCCTATCCTCCCTGTGTATCCCCACAGTTTCCTCCTGCCTCCTTAAGGCCAGGAAAGCAGAGCAGATACTGTAAGGCAGAGCTACAAGGGAAAATGCAGGAGCAGAGTTCACCCTCAGCATATAGAAAAAAGGTCTTAGTCACAGCTGCAGAGCCCCTCAAACCAGCCCTGCATCACTGCATGGAAGCAGGTGCTTCCAACAGCACCTCTGATATGAAAATTGTGATTTCAGCCAAGTGTGACTCTGAACCAGTAATCTGTCTGGTCCAGCTCTCATCGAAGTTCCAACATGACCCTCAGTTCTGCTTCAAGGCAGGAAAAAACTTCCACTTTGGGTTTCTATTGGCTCCTGAATAGCACAAAAACTCTTCACCAGAACAATGTAGGAACAGATACTTCTCACCTCCTGTACTTAATTCTTTGCAACAGAACACCATCACATCCTTCCATGTCACTTACTACTGTCACTCTCAGTTACTTTATCACTCCTGTATCTTTAATATGTATATATGTATCACCATAAACAGAGACATAGAGGAGAGGTGTGGATGCTCTAACTCCAGAAAGTTTGGCTGTTTATGCCCTCAAACACATGCTGCGCTACAAACTGGGGGAAAAAAAAAAAAAAAAAAGCTAACTGAGCAACTGAAATACATGAATAAATGCATCATTCTTGGCTGATAAGCCAAAGCTTGTGGGATTTCAGATACCAATTAGCTGAAAATCTGTGATATCTTATTAAAAGACACGGTTCTCCCATTAGACAGGGCAAAAGTTCATCTGAGTTGCAAGGATAAATCTGTGCTTTCTGAAAAGAATTCAGCTTTTAATTCTATATTATAATTCTATATTTCACTCTTATTCTTGACTAACTCTGATGAGGCTGCTGTACAGTAGGTTTTTAAACTCAATCAGTGCCAGTGTCAGGGAGGTTTATACCTTCACAGGGAATAGAATAGTTCAGTTAGAAGGGACCTACAATAATCATGCAGTCCAAATGCCTAAAATAAATATAAAGCCAGCTGGAAATCTTAAGAAGTTTTTCACCAACAAGTGGAGAATTGCGTAAAGTTTTATGTTTTTACAGCCAGCTTTGTGTTAGGGAACACATATAGAAAATCAACCTGAAATTCTCCTAAAAAGATAACATTTGGCCTATGGGTGAACGTCTCACTGAAATTCTGAGCTCTTTATTTACTCAGTACTTATGGCAGAGCTGCTTTTTCTAGGTGAGGAAGACTGGAATGTCTCTCTCTTTCCTTTTATGTCATTTCCCTCTGTTTCCATTTTTCCTCATGGCTCCAGTTGTACTGGTATGATACAACTGGGAGAAGCCACAACATGGAGGTACATCCCCTTGAGGAAAGCTCTTAGGGACAGCACTCCTGAGGGAAGCAAAATGCTCCAGTGACACCCTGCCACTTGCCTGGAAGCTGTAATCCTTTAAGCACTGCAGAGGCCTGGAGAGGTCCTGACACCACATTTGCTTATTTGTAAAGGTTCTACACCTTGACTTCCCTCTTGTGCATCCAGCACAAAAAGGCAGGAAGCTGACATTCCCCAGGCACAGACCCTCCATAACCCAGGGGTGCTGAACAAGTCACAATCTGAAACAAAGGCTCTCCATGTTCCTTCTGCAACAGGCAACACACCACTGTGATCTGTTACCACTCCCATAAGGGAGCTGTTCTCCCTACGCACTCAGAGCACATCTGTCAGCTGCAAGTCACCTCTCATCAAACACTACGATTCACCCCTTTTCCAAGCTGGCCTGCTCTCCTGCCTGCCATGGGTTTCATCTTTGTACATGCTGTTAGCAGGCCACATCAAAGCACTGGGTTTGTTACATGCCAGTAGAGGAGAGAAGCAGAGGAGCAATTATAATGGAATGGGAGGAAGAGGAATTGTAAGAGGAAGGACTGATGCTGAGAGGCAGGAAAAGACTATAAGCCTGATCCAATTAATTAACATAATTAATGTCATTATTTTCCTCCTCTGATTTAAGGATTCAATACAGGAATCATGCTTACTCGTAAGAGTCTCAGATAAAAGTCTCCAGATACAGAAGGCAAGATGTTGCATGGCTGTAACTGTATTCCCATAGACATCCATCACTTTACGTTAACTACGAACCCTGTGGGTTCCTTCCTCTCCATATATTTCTGGAAAGAGCTCGCCTGCCTCTGCTTTCAGCAGCCACTTTGTTCCTCTGCTTTAACTAAAGGTTTGCAAAAAGTTATTTTTGTTTCTTTTATTTCTGAGGAATTTGATCCAATATCAAGCTACAAACAGTACAGTCACTGTCTGCGTGTAGAGTTATGAGCATCAGCCTAAGGACAACCACCTGCATGCACCAATCTAAGTACAGATTGAAATGTGGTATTATAAAATAACTGGACAGTTTTAATTCAGGATTTTCCAAGTTACTGGCAAGCCCAAAGAAATTCTTAAAAACCAAACCAAACAAAAACCTGTCACAGGTCAATCTAAAAATCTTCCAGATCAGAAATTTTATAAAATTGCACAGACCAACACATTTCAGGGAGTGCTGGACTAGAGCAGTTCGTGACAAAACTAAACATTTAATGTCAAATCATGTTTTGTGCTTTTTAAATAAATATTTCAGATTTCTGAATGCAAGACTTTTCCGAGCAAAAGTTTGGAAAAAAAAAAAAGAATTAAAACATGCAGATATATTTGAATGTCTCAGCATGAACTAACTGGTGCACACAGAACAAGTGACCAAATGTAACAGCTCAAAACCTAAACCACTTTATGAAGCATTTTAGTGTCACACATCAGCAGTTTTCACTAAAATTAATTCAAGATGAAAATTTCTCTCTTGTCACAGACATCACAGATGCACTTCTCCACACCAGCACAGGCAGCATGCACTCTTTCACATATACAAGCAGGCTGAAGACAGGAACCCTCCTGTCCCTGTCCTGTGTATCTGTTTAGGACTTCAGGGAGTGGGAGAGGAATGCTTTTGAAACGTCACTGGAGTGAGGCATCCTTTTCTCCAACTTTGATCTTATGGACTAATTAGAAATTGTGCAGCTATGTGACATGGACAGAAAGATGGATTTCTTCCATGGCTGCTCATGAGACATTGCCTTCAGCTCTAAAGTAACAGTACACATGGCTCACTACCTGATTTCTACCTCCTCCAACTTAGTCCTCCCCCCGATGCAGTTTAGAAATCCCTGGTGTTTGTCTGCATATGCTCCCTTACTGTGGGATTCCCGTAGATTTATCATACCCTTTTCCACTGTATTTCAAAGAGTCCTTGACTTTGTAATGTCTGTGACTTAAAAAGAACTGTCTTGTTTTCATTTCATGGCATCCACCCAATATTTGACTTTCAGTGACAGCCATAGTGCCTTGAACTGGATATTCAGACTGGCACAGTATATGGAGCCATGCTGTCATTTGCACAGTAAAGCACTGTGGATACAATTCCTAAGACAAATCTCAAGGATCATTCGATGCTCTTCTGGCTGGAACCATTTAAGTGAAACCACTACTGTACCTGTGTGCTACTTTAACTGAGCAGAGATAGGCACAACAAGAAGAAAATAAGAGAGAAGTTCTTGAAGGAAGAGACAAAAGAGAACACAGGGTTCCCATCCCCTCCATGCTTCACATGCTCTCCTCCAACAAAGGGATACACAGAGCACTAAACGTTTGTCTAAGTGAAATAGATGCACTGGTTTATTTTAAGTTGGCTTACAACAAAATAAGGTACTCCTATAAATTCATGCTTGTGTGGACTGACTAAACTTAAGCCAATTTATACTCCTTCTACAAAACAGGCCAACTCAGTTCTGAGAGGCAGATAAAGCCAGGGAGAGAAACAAAATGTTTGGGGCTTCTGAAAACTGTTTGTTAGACAAATGCAAGCATCCAGGAATGGGGCGTTCATCATTGCCATGCTGATATACCATTCCACAAACAAAAAGCTGGCTGTCTTACTCCTAAACCTGCCATCAAGCTTCCTATACTTCTCTGCCTTAGAAAGGATTCAACAAAACCCAAAACCATAACTATTCACCAGACTGAAATTAAACATACGTTACCCTATTCTGTGACAGCTGCACTTCAAGTGCCGGAAGGGACTGTAAAGAAATCCTGACAAAATGCCTCTACTAATATTATCTCACCGACTGTGGTTATACTCAATAGCTAAACTCTGAGTAATGACATAAACATGACCACACATTTGGAAAGGTGCTTGAGGTTTGCTCAGGATGTATGCTATGCTGTAATTTTGCAGATAGTTGGCTCTCCACATTCAAAGGCAAGAGTATGACATGTGGCCAAGCACAGCCTGGTTTCTCACAGAAGAGAAAAGGACTGACCTACCCAGCCCTCACCAAGCTCAAGGAATCAAAAGAAAATAATCCATTATGAAGGCTCAAAGTAATGCTGGTGCTTAAAATAAAAAGGAAATTGTCCCAGACATTCATCTGGTGGCTTTTTTCACCTTATTCCTAACCACCTCCTGAGACCTGAGGTTAGTGTGCAACCTCAGCCTCCAAATGACTGTGAAGTTGCTTTGACACTGAACAGTGCATACCTGTGCTCTGAGTCCTTTCCTGGTTTTGTTACCTTTGGTTTGGTGGTTCTTTTTCTGAGGGTTTTTTCCTACTGTCATTTTCTACAACTTCCTGAATTTTCTCATAGTGTCTTCATTTTTGCACCAAGAGGAGTTGCAACATCCTCCAGTGTTTCAATGTGCTAAAAAATTGTCAGTGGATGGGAACTCTGAAATCATCCTTTTATGATAGAGCTCATTAGAAATTCATGTGCCAGCCAGGAAAATAAAAGATAAAAAAGAGGACCCACAAATTCCCTCATCAGTCAGACCTTGGGCTTTCCAAATAAAAAAAAGAAATGTAAAGCCACTCCCAGAATATGCTCCAGTAAAAATTCTGCAGTGGAAATACAAGTGGTTTTTAAACTAGTTGACTATAGAGTCTGAGAGCTGACCATAATACCCCCCACAGTGAGGCAAGGAACCCTCATGTGAAGATTGTGACAGCAGCTACACAGTTAAATACTCGTACATTGAAGTCTCACCCTGGGTGATTGAGATTATTTTTGGCAGAAGATGGGACAGAGATCATAAAATGTACGTTTATTTTCATTTAGCTCTTTACTTACTCTCTCTGTAACACACCTTTTTTTTTTTTTGTCTCTTTCCTAATACAGACATGCTTCGTATCATAGACTTGGATATATAGCATATATAATTATTGCTCCTTACATTAACCTGACTTGCATGTTGAAAGCCACTCCACCAAAAACACTGCAAAGATATTTAGCAGTTCTTGATGAGACCACATGCCATAAAAGCTGAGGCTTTAGGGACATACAGCTCTGCTTGCATGAGGCACACTTGTCCTGGGACCCTTCAACAATAAAACAACCTCCTTCCTCCCAACAGAAATAAAAGGCCAGAAAAAGCCTGAAATCAAAGGCACTGTGCTATGCCTTAGCATACAATTATAAATAGAACTAAATCGTGGAACCTGCTTAGAAACTAATGTCGCAGTGTGTCTTCATATAAAAGTCAATATATACAAGTTCATCATTTAGCCAGAGAGAGAAGTGCGCTGCGCTAGCATGAGATAGCTGTAGCGGCCGACAACTTGTTTACCTTTGGTCCTTCCTGCCTGGAAGTTACATGATCTGTTACACTGAGAAATACAAAGTGTCACTATATCTACACCGGCGGTACTATTGTAACTGCCGCTCTCTGAGAAGTTCAGCACGTCCTGATAGAGGCTTTTCTTTCCTAATATTCATAACAAATTTGCTTGCCACTGTGCACACATAGTAAACGTGTCCCACTCCTACCTTCTTCTCCCATCATTGGTTGCATGCATGCTGCCACCTCCCAACTTCTCTCCTATTCCTGCAGCTTCCCTCCTAACATCTCTCTTCTTCTCTCCTACTGTCGCTTCTTTTGCTGTACTTCAGAACCAAAGCTGACAGTGGCAAACAGAGCAGCACAAAGATTCCTTTCAAAACTTAGCCTGAGAACCACTTTCTAGGTGGGAGCTCATAAGCTCATCTTCCATAGTCTAAGTACTTTTTTCTCTCTTTATCTCTGTCCCTCATCTCTCTGCTTAGACAAAGCATCGTCTCCAAACTACACCTTTTCCTGTAAGCAACCTTCACTACTCCTGGAGCATTACTTTCACCCATCTCTCCAAAACAGCCCCAAAGAAAACAATCCAGTAGCCAGAGAAGCAAAATGGTCCTAGGGTATGGCTGTTAGTTTCATGCTGAACCCTTGTACAACGACTGCCTGCATCCAGCCTCAGAGCGTCGACAGCAGCAGCTTTTCTAAAACTACAGATCGCCTATTCATTTCAGTGAACAAAATTTACTTACAATCAATAACCATCAAGATTTATCTTCCCGCATATCACCCACTTTATACATGTTTCATGCCAGCACTTTCACTCCTCATCCCCCCTTTTTTCCCTACTGTTCTGAAAAGAATGCTTTTCTGGTTTTAAAGGTGAAAGGAAAGGGGCAATGAAATAAGTCTGAGTCTCTGAGTAGAAGAGGGACTTTGCAAAATAAGGAGATGAGGGGGAAGAAAAATAAGGTCCTTACCCACTGTGGTGACCCACAGCACCAGCTGTGGTAGCCGGTTCATGGCTCTGCGGGGTGCGGGCTGGTCCCACCCGGGAGATCGGCTATGGAGGGGACGTGCCAGGCTCTTCCTGCGGACTCCGCTGGAGCTCTGAGACCGGGCTCGGGCTCCTGCTGCCTTGGAGGAAAATTCCCACCTCCTGCTCGGGAAGGCTCGTATGGGTCCTAGAGCCACCCTCCCTTCCTTGCCTCCTCCTCCTCCCGTTTTGCATACTGCTCCTGCACGATCAGCAAATCCACAAGGCAGTTTCTTCAGACACGAACACATCCATCTATAAATTTTCAGGCATTAGTATTCACTAGGACAAGATGAATTCCTAATCTTACTGGGTTGTTCCCCTCTCTCAGTCTTCCCTTGCAGCTGGCTCAATGACACACACGAGACCCATGCTGGACCAAACTCAGCTCATATTTAAGATGACAGAGAGGATCCTCACAGCCTGGAAGTGTGTTCACTGACTGCCCTGAAAGAGGAATTGGACCTATTTACACAACCTGGATACCCACCTTTCTTCCCTTCACTTATAACCACTTAACTCCTGAGCAAGACAGCCTCTGTTGGAGACACGCAGTGAGGACCCGTAGCACAGCAAAGTGTAGGTACTCCACCTGTGAGCTTGGGCATTTGCTCTTTAAACACTTTACTTTAAACTCCTTTTGCTTCTGGACCATCAGCATTTCAGTTACACTAGTTCACTCCACCTTCAGTTTCTTTGCAGGTGTGTCTTTCCTTCATGAGGAGTTTATTCCAAAATTGATATTCTTTTTATAATCAGAATGCATTCTTTGTGACTAATTCTCCATGTGGATACTCTTACTCTGGATTAGGGGCGCTTTAGTCCAAATTAGCATAATTTATTGTGGCTGTTGTGAATTTAACAGGTAGTACCTGAGTCTTGAGTACAATACCATCCAAAATGTAGGAACTGTAGAGATTTGTAGCTGACATGAATTAAAGCCCTTATAGGTTTGGTGGGTCTGGCACTTCCAAGGCAGAAGCCTGCATTCCATGTTTAATTGTGGTTCATAGATTAGACTAAAAATTTAATTAATTTACTTAACCTTCTCAGAGTCTTCCACCAGTATCTATGCAGCTCTCAAGGGTAGACTTTATTTTTGTTTCTTAATCATGTATTTGGATCTACAAACTTGCTTTTCATTCAGCAACACACTGCTACTTTCAGCAGATTTACAGAGGCATATTTTTGAACACAACCTGGATGATTTGGAAGTAAACATCATTCTGAAACTTTCCTCTATGGCCACATCAATTACCAAAGTATGGTAGCAATAAAGAGAGACATTATTAGTTGCTTACTAGCTAAATTTTTATTAACTGTCTCCCAAGCAAAGTAATAGACCAAGACCAGAAATTTAAAAAAAGAAAAAAAGCTGCCAGCTTTCCATCTCTTCATAAATAAGTTTCTTGGCTGAGACTCTGGGATTGCAAAACAGATAATTTTTTACTCCTGATTGGTAAAAAGTAGAGGCACCTCAGGAAATTTCCATACTTATCTAAACCCTCCCATGAAGAGAAATGTAAATAATCTGTATCTGCAAGGAACTGGTAGCAGCAGCAGACACTGTTTCTGTTAATACTCTGTTTTAAAGAAATTCATATTTTACGTGGTTATGGAACTGGTTTTCATTTAATTTGGCCAAGACAGATGAATTCCAAGGCTCATTACAGAAATGTGAGGCATTTTATAAAAAAGAGATACATGCATGTGATGCTTTTAAGCAGAGGGTAAAAGCAGAAGATAAGGTGACTAATCTCAGACCAACTGCCTCATTAGACACTTTTGAGAGGTTGAGTCTTGGCTAAGCAAAGTAGACCTTGGTCTACTGGAAGGCCCATAATTAATCCTCATCAAGATAATCCACATCTGTGAAGCAAAGAATTCACCCAGACCAGACAAAAACTGTTGTTTTAGGGAATCAAAGATTTTAAAGATAAAGGACAGCATCTGGAAAAACAAATGTTTCACAATGAAAAACATGAGAAGATATACAGAGTATGAAAACAATAGAAGTCAGAACAATGCCCAGCATTTGGAAGGGGCACAGAAATTACAAGCAAGACTCACTCACCAACAGCATGCAAGTCGTACAAGAGCATGCACAGAAAGAGAAAAAGCCCAACAACAAGAGAATGGCAGCAACACCACTAACGCAGAGGAAACCTCTGTAGGAGTAATTAGGAGCAATGAACAATGCTGCATCATCAGAGAGCAGAAATGTCAGTCTGCAAGCAACTGGGACAATCACAATCTTTTAAATTGGGCACTTACGCACTAGAGCACTGCCAGAATCTGGACACTAGCAACTGAAAAAACCCACTGGTCTTAAATAATGGTACCATCTTTGGCTCAGCAACACGGGAACAACCTACTGGAGCCGAGGAGAGGGAAGCAGATGTGCTTATGCTATTCTTACATTCATCTGAGGGCATCCACTGTTGCAAACACGACACAGAAATCTAACCCATCTCAAAAACATTTGGAACAGGATTGCAAGACAAGTTCCCACCATGCTACCAAGAAAATGCCTCAGAACAGAAGGGAGATGAGGCACTTAGCTGCTAAGCAAGCAGAGCTTCAGCAATGAAGGTCTAGTCAGGACCGGAAAAAAAGAAGGAGTTTTCACTTACATGTACACTCAGGAGACAAAAATTATAAACAGTGGGAAATATTTCCCACATAAAATAAGAAAGCACTGGAGTGGTGATTGATCCCAAATGCGTTTCTACATGGGACCCAAAGCAAGGCAAATGTTCAAGTAGCTCCAACACCACCTTTGAGAGATACAGCTCCCTCTAGGGCTGCGTGGTGCATAGAAATGTGCACCACATTTTTGATAAAATATCCGGTACAAAAGTCTGTATCATGACATTTTGATCTAAGAAAAATACGAGAAAAATGCAGTCAGAGATTTCATAAACCTTGCATGAGAAACAAGCTGTAGGGCAAAAGCTAAACAAAAATTCCTTATGATGGAAATAATATCCAACAGAGCAAGGTGAATGGGGTGAGATGGTACAGACTGGGCACACTAAGGTGAAGGAGTACAGACTCATTTGAAGCAAACACAAAGTATGTAAAGAAATTTGCGCTCAGTCAGCCTGCCTTAGCATACTGAATAGTGGTCTACAAAAGTCTTTACAGACATAGAATTTGACAACTACAAAAACATCTGGAAACCTGAAGACATTAACCAAAGATGTCTCAGTGACAGAAACGGTGTCTAAGCACAACACTAACTTGTCCTTGGACTCTTCTACTGAGAATATTGATGATTTTTTTAAAGTTCATATAGTCAGACTTTGAGACTGGTCACTTATCCATGAAAAAAACTGGGTGTTAGTGTACATAAATAAAGGAAGAAGATTTGGCTTTACTCCATAGCCATTAAAGCTTCACATCTTCATGCATGGAAGAACTGTGTGAGCTACAATAGATCATAAAACTCTTTACAGGCTAAGGGACCTGGAAATTCTCAGCATAACCTTTCCCATAAGCAAAAAAGCTACAGAAGTATTTTGGTTTCAAATATACGATTTCAGTGTTCCATAAAAACTAAGCAAGATCTGATGATGGTTAGACCCATGACCTCTGGAGTACTTTACAAAGGAACTATGAAGAAAATATATCCAGAACCAGATTTTATGTCTGTTGCACACACAAGCTCTTTAAGAAAAAAATATCTATCTGGTGTCAGACAAAATGTGAACTTTGATTGCTACAGACATTGCTGAGGGCACACCCCTGCAAAAAGTGATTTGGGCCAGTGCCACAGATAACACAGTTGCTACAAGTGGTGCATAAGAGCTAAAAGTCAGGCTTTACCCCTTACAATTATAATAGGTTAAAAAGGGTTAAATTTAGTGAAGTGTGACTTTGTTTCAATGCAAATGAAATCCTCAGACATCAGAAAAAAAAGTGTTAAAAAGGACATGCACAGAACCATTTACGGATTTAAAAATCTAAAAATAGGACCAATGATATTTTACACCAGCCTCAGATAAACAGCAAGTTTGAGGATATTGTTGTGATGCTTGTTGCACAGGACAGAAGGAGAGGTAAGGATGTAGGTGGTGGAAGGAGGGAAAAAAATCATGATGCCCTAGAGCAAAGGCAGCATATATTTTTCACTGCTGCTGAGAGAAAACAAATTTATTTGTGTCCTCGACAATCAAATTCATTCCTATGTAGGAGAAAATCTAAGATGTCATTTGTCCATGACAGCACTATCCTTGCTGCATTTTAGAGTACCTGTGCTAGTAATGTCTGACAACAAGACACCTTTAATGAACATGAGATTTAGCAGTCTGCAGCGAGGTACGTACGAGGCATGTCACTATAAGTCCCCATTATTTCCAGTACAACAGGTCGGTAGAAAGCAGTGTCAAAATAATAAAGCACCTACTAATGAAACAGATAGAGGCCATATTCAGCCCTGTTAAACCAGAGCATGGCACCAGCAAAGCATGGCTTGTCATTTGCTGACATTTCATTCAGTGGAAAATTGAAAACAAGAGTGTCTGTGCTATTAGGAACGGATGTCAAGAGCCCCTGGGGACTTGTAGCTATCTAAGGAGATAGATGAGGAAAACCAGCAATCCAAAAATGACTTGGAGTACCTGGAGCCCGTGCCATTTGCCCAAGACAGAAAACTCATACCTGTGAAAGCAAAACAACAGAACGGATGTCAAGACAGTCCAAAAGTTACAGGAGTATGTCACACAAGGAAGGCCATCCTGTGAGTCAGATGCCATGTAATATTCCCAAGAAACTGTGTTTTCTGAAGAGCCTGCTACATACATTTAGGATTACTGACGCTATCCGGCAACACATATGACCAGAACTTGCTAAGAGCCTATGGATTCAAAAGCATTCTCCTTTCAATAGCACCTTAGGCTCATAGACACCTGAATGACTCACAACTTCTTACTAAGATCCTGAGTTTAAATCACAAGTCATCCCCCACAACGATGGCTAGACCATCTGCTCTTGCAGCAACATCACAAGAAGGCACTCAGTGTTTCCTATAAGGGCCTGATGTTATCTAGTAGAGAAGCCAGTTATGAGGGATAGCTGGATCTCAGTAAAGTACCACAGCCCAGCCACTAAGCAACTCTTCATTGATCTGTAGGGGAATTCAAAGAGTGGCACGGGAAAAAATATGCAACCTTTTCTTAGATCAGGACACCACCTGACCTGGTGTTTTCACTACCTGCCTTGGTTTTTTTTAAAGAAACTGTCAAGATATGCTGTAAAAACTTTTAAAGATGAAGATAGTGACTATGCAGGGACTATAAACAACACTGGCATTTTAATAGCAACATTAGTCGAGTGGTCTTGTTGATTGATGGTGTGGATTAGACAGGTTAAATGAGTTCAAAGAGAATGCGTGTTGCATTTTTATTCTCTATAATATAGTCACAAAATTTTATTCAAATTCCGAATCAGTCATTTCTATAACCACTCATATTACTGTTCAAGTAATACATTTTTGACAGTTTCAGATGATGTGGTGCCATCACCCTCCTAAGTTAATAATTTATTAGTGTTTCATGCATATTTCCAACATTCCAGCATGCTAATCTATTGTTCCAGGTTTGGATACTCTTGAATTGATTCCATGTGTTACTACTTATGCAGGTAACTGAATCATAGAATACTGGATGGGACCTCAAGGATCACCTAGTCCAAACTTTTTTGGCAAATGCATTATCTAGGCAGGACAGCCCAACCCCCTGTCTGGACAAATCTAAGAAGTGTCCAATGTTGGGGAATACATCACTTTCCTGAGGAGATTATTTCAGTGGCTGATTGTTCCTGCAAAAAGTTTTCCTCTAGTGTCTAATAAGACTCCCCCCGCTGGAGTAACTTGTACCAATTATGCCTCATCTTCTTCATGTGATGCCTCGTAAAAAGAGAGTCTCTCTTGTAAAAAGAGAGTCTTCTTTTAGCCACCCTTTAAATACTAGAACACGGTGATAAGGTGTCCCCTAAGCATTCTTTTTTCAAGGCTGAACAAGCCTTTCCTTACACAGCAGGCTTCTCAGTCCCTTGATAATCTTTCTGGACCTTCTATGGACCCTCTCCAGCCTGTCCACACCTTTTTTGCATGGCAGGGACCAAAACTGAGCACAGTATTCCATGTGTGGCCTGCCAGACCCATTTAATGTCTTATTAAATCCCATGGGTTTGATTTTGATACGTTCCTTTAGGTCTAAAAACACATACAAGATTCAGCTTCTATAGTGAAAAACCCACAAAATTCTGCGTTATAAGTGGATAGCACTGAAGAAGTCCAAGCAGTTGATCAAACCAAGCTTCATCAGCTCAGACTTTCTCAGTGAGATTATCAACAGCAAAGTATCAGAAGTAATGCAGACATACAGTATCTGTGCCTGAATTCAGAATGCCATGGAAGACCGAGATGTAAAAGCTCCACTTGGAGGCAGAAATCAAAGTCTTTGCTGTCTCCCCCTTTTGATTATGAGTCCACCTGTCTGTGTGCCTCTCCTGGTTGAAAAATGTAACTATGAGTGTGACTGACATTTACACATTGGAGTCCATGGAAAAGCTCCTCTCATTTGCGTCTGATGATTTGGGACCAAAAGACAAAAAAGGGCTTTCAAAAGATGGTAGGAAAAAGGGCAGGCAGAGAGAAAGGATTTTATAAATTTGTTGTTCTGAACTGATCATGTGGCTAAGGGGTGTGTAATCGTGCACTGTTTTAGGAATCAAGACCAAAATTTTCTTGAAGAATCACTACTAATTTCTGTCATGTCTGAATTCCTCCAGGAATTCTTCTGGTATTTCATCTCTGGGCTTTGAGGAGGCAACTAGCTGCTTCATTCTTAGGTGTGTGGCTCAATATTTGTAGTTGAGTCATTAGCACTCAATCTGCTGCACCATCATCATGATGTGCACGGCTGTGCCAAGAGACAGATGTGGCAGATGATCAGTATTCACATTGCTTTGCTGAGGATCAACACAAAGCCCAGCAGAAAACAGTGAGGGCAAGGATTAGTTATGCCCTTGCCTGCTCCATGTCACTCCTACCTCTTGAGCTAGAGCAAGATGTCTAACAGTGATGCCTGCCTCTTACTAGAGAGGCTTTCAAGGGTGCCGTTCAGGTGACTCCTGGAGATGTCTAGAACACCCTGCCTCAAACAAGTTCCTTCAGCAGCTTTGGTAATATACACAAAAATCTCTCAGCCCTTACAAGCTTTTTCCTCTAGAGGCTGTTAATGCATCTATTATTATATTAAGCATCCATCATAACAATAGTTTCTATGCAGACTGCTCATTAGTCACCTCCTAATGATATCATAAACCAAGTCTCTGCATAGGCAGAGATTTGTTATCTGTGCAGATTCCTTCAAAATCTTTTCTTTTCTCCTTTGTTTCTTTTTGTCCTCCTTCCACCAATGATAAGAAATATTAATAGTCCTCAAGAACTTTGGTGTTTATATGTGGGGTAGGAAAGTGCTTATTGTTCTTTCTTAGAAGAAGCAGAAACTTGAAGCACAAAGATATGAACAAGCAAGTCTTAAAGGCATTTAGATACCTAGGCAGACAGATACACAACTAGTCCCATTAATATCAACAGGATTTGGGCCTTAGAAAAGGCAAACAGTGAAAACGGTCCCTTCAGATGTTGCTATTGTCAGTTCATGGAAGGACTCCTAGATTTCTTCCAACTTCTGCCGGATCTTGAACCAAAGGATGTTGGATTAATAGCCTGAGAGAGAGTAGCTCTGGAAATCCTGAAAAAGGATTTACCCTCCTAGACATACTTGAACAACACTAGCATCTTACGACTTTTGTGACATTTGTGACAATATGGCACAACTGTTAAGAGTGATCAGCAGTCTCTGGGTCCATCCAACCACTGGCCTCTCTCTCTGCCTACTCTGTAGATCTGTTGTCTTTTGTATCATATTGAGTTGTTACTGTGTTTTTTTAATCAGTCATAGGTATGTTTTATATTTTCCATCCTAAATGTAAGGCACAGCTCTGCAACCTGAAATTAAATACAGGGAAATATGCACATTGAGGGGTGAGGAATAAACTCCTATCCAGCCATGCCATTACACTACATGTCCAGTTCATCTTCTGGTTCAGGGTAAAGGATAGAAAAATGTGCATCTATTTGCATTGCACAGACATCAGATGTCAATAGATTCCAGTCAATCCTGAAGTCAGTTCAAAGCCATCTTCTATACTAATCCTTTAAGTTTTTTACGTTACTTCTGAGGGATGCAGAAGTACAGAGAATACATCTTATCTCTTACAGAATTTCTATAAGAAAGTATTCTACACACAGGGCTATTTTTTGCAGCCTGTGAGTGCAGCTTTACACTTAATTCTGGCAATGTCACCTTTAAAACAACTGATTTTTAAGTGTACACTCACTTGCCTCTTGTAGCGCTGAGTCACTTTTTGGTTCCTAAAGCATCTGCTTTAACTACAACAATCACATGGAGGCTCAGAAGGTCTGTAGAAGTTCCTAGTGAACTTCACAGCTTGGTATGGTCAGGAACATGCTCTCATCTACACTGAAAATTAATCCCTTGCCAAAATGATCTTGGATCTTGCTGCCTGTGGTCTTGGCTTCACAAGACCTCCTTGGGCCCAGCTAAGCATGTAGGCTATGTGAGCAGGTAAACAACAATGGATAAAAGGCATCTGCAGTCCTGGAAGGTTGGTTTCTATTTTAGCATTTCTGATAGAAACGTTAAATCTCAAAATATCACTTAGCAATATTAATCCAAATACCATGAACACAAGCACCATGATCATCATGAATGCAATCATAATGACTTACATGTAGCCTTTGATGATCCCATTCCAATACAGTGGCACCTGCAACCCTGAACAGGATTCAAAAATCAAACTAGACAGAATATTTTTGGTTATAAGTGTGAAGTCTTTTAAGAACTGCAGAAAGAAACAGGACACAGAGACAAGCCCTTGTTTTGAATACTGTGCTATACCAGCATAAAAGTGCATATAGAGAAACAGATTAAAGAAACTTTCCACAGAATAAAATTATATAGGGCAGCATGATAAATTCAAGCTAAGGAAGGCATCCAAAAGCAATAATAGCTCCCATCATTTCATCTGTCCCTGTTTGATGCCATACATAGGTAGGTTTTGGCTTATAGAGGTGCAAGTGGCAAAGCTGTCACCAAGAAATGCTGTGATAAATCAGGGTGGCGGAGGGGAGAAAGGGGCAAAAAACCCCTAGGCTATGTAAAAAAAGGCCTGATGGTTACACCACAGCTTGTCATTTATGCCTCCATTACACTGAGTTGTACTGGATTTCTGCTGGTTGGTTGTTACAGAGCTGTCAATGTTTCATTAACATTACACTGAACCATGCAGAAATTCAGTCTGATGTGCAACAGAGGTGTTCATGGCTACTGAGGACACAGCTTTTCCCTCCCATGAGGAACAACTTTATAGCAGTACTCTCTGTATTCATAGCTATTAAACTACAGGTTGTATCACATGACTCCATGCTAAATATGCTGTCAAGACAGAGTAAGATACTCTATTTCAAGACTGAAGTTCTACATCTTTTCTCAGTTGATCCTTACTTCAGTGTTGTCAAAGCTCCCTCAAACTTTGTGCTGTGTTAGAGATCTCCTTATGCCCCTGCTATTCTGATGGGAAGAAACGATCCTACTTGAGAATACATTCCCTGTGGATTCCAATTCTTGAGTTCAAGTCTGCATAGCACAATATAGACTTTCTTGAAAACAAAAACAGATACTGAAATGCAATATAAACGACTGACAGTTGACAGTTGTCACTATTTATACACACAAATCATACAGTGGTAAGTTTCAGGGACCTACTCTTTTCTCCATGATTACTCTGTTCTGCAGCAACTTTCCAATTTGTCAAAAGCTAATTACCACCATCCTTTAAGTGGGCTGCAAACACTGACCCTGTTGTCCTCCATTGTAGGCCTCCATTTTTCAGAGATAATGACATATCTCTCCTAAACCAGAGGAGAAACCAGGAAATACATGGAAAATCAGCTATTAGTGTAGATTATTGTAACATATTCTTAAGGTAATTCTTTACAGCACTCCTGAATTACAAGAGACACCAATAATTACTCTTGGATTTCAAAAGCTTGGTGAACATAATGACTTACATTTGTATTTTACATGCTTATTTTACCAAAATGAGATTCTCAAGCTCATTAAATAAATTCCAGAATTTTCTATCACACCAGGAAAAGACTTAAGTGTCAAAAAGAAAATGTAGCTGGCCATAAGGCCAACTTCTGTTATAAAGTCTGTTTTTTCATGATTTTCTATTCAACTTCGTTTTCAGATATATTGTAGAAAATGAGTGCTAAGGCTGGTTTGTACTTTGCACAGAATAATCAGCCAGAGTCTTTCCCAAAAGCTGTGAATATAAAGCAAGAAATCATTTGGCCAAGCGTCAAACACTCAACAGGTCTTTCTCCTCAAAGAGCAGGATGCCTTGCATAAGAAATTCTTTGGCATAGATTCTGGCTATAGCAAACAAAAATTATTTTTCAAATTCACATAACCCTGACTTTATAATAGGGCTACTATGTGTTCTCTTTTGAGGACCATAAACCACCACCCCACTACCTCCTTGGAATTCTCTCACAAAGCAAAGCCTGCTCCAACTCCAACTTTTAAAAAGCGAGTTTCTGCATACTCACAGCGATTACAGGTGTTTGTATTGCAAGTGTGGTCACACTGAATTTAGGTGTGCACTAATAATACTTGTTAAAGGCGACCATCTGATTAGCGGGAAGCAACAGACCGACATTCATGCAGAGGAACCACAAACAATAGCTTTACCTCAATATACTACCTGGTGTAGGTAGCCAGGTGAGGAAACATGTGCATTAATAAGGAAGTACAGTACTGTCTTCTACATCTTCAAATGCTGGGAAAAACAACTGTGGTTGCAGGAAGTCTTCACAAACTTTTTTTATCTGCTTAGACTATATTTACTCTGAGTGCTGTAATACCCTGGGTTAAGTGTTTCCCTAAACACTTGGAATTGTACCTTCTTCATCATTCCAATCCAAAAGGCCATGCACTCAGACCCTGTAACTTCTTGATGACCGTGTCATATGCAGATGGCAGTGGTTTGGATACTGTGTAGGTACCAAAGTGACAGGAGAGCTCCTGTAGTATTTTCAGTCATCATGATTTTCCAACAGGGAGTAAAACTTATGCTTAAGAAAATGTTTTGGGGGTTGAGGTTTTTATTGGGAGTGCAAAGTTTATAAGCATTGTTTTTAAGAGAGGAAGGTGATCTGGTCATTTATTTCTTGGTCCTTTTCCACCTAATACTCAAAATTATAACCACATGTTCTGAATGTTTAGCATTTGACAGATGGTTCTACTTTAGCTGGACCCACCTAAGTATTATCCAGTAACTAATAAAAAAAATACTGGTTGGGTTTTTTATTTCTCCATTGTCTCCAGCTTTCTCTTAATTTCTCATTGTTCAACAAGAAGAATACAATAACTTCCCCAAATCATTAAACTCACTGTTTAATAAATGCTTAGCAGTAGTAGGAATCTAGGCTGTTTATTCACTCAAATCCTCAATAAACTATTTGTAGCAGTTCTGATGAGTTCCATTAATCTCTGCAAATAAGCTAATTTTACTTCTACATACTTTTGCATTAAGAAGAAAAAAATGCCAAAATTCTGTCAGAAATGTCCTACTTGTTATTTTTCCTGCACCAAGAAGAAGTGGTCCACCAAAAGTGGCTATCTCCCTGGAAAACCTGGTCTTATGATCAGGTCAGTCAACTTTACATTGAAGACATTCACCTGTCACGGATTTGCTTCCAATACCACTGCGTACTGACAGGCCAGCAGCATGTGAAACTACTTTCTTGGCAAATATTGTTTCTCTTGTAACTGGATTCTCAGGTGTAACAAGTCCACAAATGCTCTCTTCTGGCATACCAGGGCTCTTTTCATTGCTACAGCATTCAGATGCAGCTATCTGCATTTTCCCAGACTGCAGAAATATCTAGGTTTGGTGCCCAGGGCTAGTGATCCAGAGGGAAGGAATACAGCTCCGAGGTTCCAGCCAGGTGCCAAGCTTCTCCAGACATCACTGAGGGATGAACCAGATCACCAACATAGTCCCAAAAATTAGTGGGGTGCAGTAATATAGAAATACCCAGGATGGTGTTTCTAAGGGTGGACAGTATAGAATAACTTTTGTTTGAAAGAATATCTCTCCATTTCTCACCAGCAAAGAAAACATCAGTGCTGGAGAGCAGTGAACTTAAGCATTTTTGTTTTATGAAGAACAAAACATTTTGTGCAACTAGCTCCAAAAGCATTTTGCTCTTATTTTAGGCCTCTCTCAAATCTGTGCGTGCTTTGTGTTATCTTCTGTAATAACCACAGAACCTCTGAGGAGGTAACAGCTTCTGTCCTCATTATAGCAGTATCAGAGCAACAACGAGTGAAACAAAGCCAAATATTATGTAGTCTGGTCGTCACAACAATCTTGTGGGAAACTGAGTCACACTTTCAAAGGCAAATACAGGATCTGAACTTGAGTCTCCAATGTCTCAAATGGGAGAGGCAATACTACCACCTCCAGCATCTGTTTCTTCCCCCAGACTACCTGACTTAATTTTTAATTTTTATGACTTGTCCAACCTTGGTTTTTTAATCTCTCTCTATAGACTAAAGATAATTAGGGAGCTAAGGTGCTATTTATGGAAACCTAAGACATATTCCCTGTTGAATAAAATACTTGCTAAAATAGAAAATCACTCCAGCTAATGAAAAGCGAGGAAATGAACTGCAGCCAATTAAAAAAGAATGGGAGAGTGGGAAACAGGCCTGAGAAGGCATACGGAAAGCTTTCATCATTCAGTACATTATTAATCAGAGTAATTAAAAAGTAGTTAACAGTGTAGTGCCCAGTTTTGTATGCTTTTGTTAGTCCACAGAGAAAGTAAAACATGATAGTGCAGATACTGTCAAGAAATTAAAAAAAAAAAAAAAAAAGCCCTTAAATTCTTCACATCAGGCATACAATGTTCCTCTCAAGGAGGGTAAAGACACTGTGAAAGGGTTGGTGTTAGAGCCAATCAATATGGCTGGGAAGGGTCCCTTCACAACATCTCCCTTCTCCCCTCGAGAATCCCCCTCTGGAAAGTTCAGGGCACAGAGAAGTGTGCTTGTGCTTCAGTTTCACAAAAAACTTTTTTCACTTTTGATTGCACTCAAAACAGGCATCAAAAAATATAGTAGCATAATGGAAAGGACTGGGGAAATCTCACTAGAGAGCCTTGTTTGTTTTCTCAGGTCTCAGATTTGTAAACACATCTGTTTGCAAGGACAGCTATACTTTAACTCCATGACACACAGGTGCTGGAGCCTGTAACCTTTCCTGACACCCACAGTGCAATCCCCAGAACACAGAATTAAGTTTAGGACCATTTCTTTTAATGAAGTTCTGCAGCAAACACAGGGTGAGCCGCTAGAACCATCTAACACTACCCTGAAACTATGTATGATAACAATCTCAAAGACAAATCTGAAAAAGGAGACTGCGGTTAATACAGGTGATGAAGGATTTAACAGATCACTTCAGCATCAACAGGCACTGAAAAATATGCTAGAAACACAAAACAGTTTTCCATCTTTGTGGACTCAAAATACATCATTTTATATATGTGAAAAACATTACCAACCCTACAGCTGTTTTCCTAACTTCTTTCTTAATTTCAAATCACATCTGAAGCCAAGATGTCAGTTATGGCCCCGAGACCTGAAGTTAGAACAGAATCCCCAAAGACTTTGAGTTTGGGCTCACATAAGCATGTCCAAAAAAGAAGATCCTGAATCCATGGGATGGGGGCCCGGAAACCTACAGCATGGAAATATTCATGGGTCACATGCACTGGAGGCTGTAGAGTTTCCCAAGTCAGACCTTGTTGATTTGCCTTGTTGATTTGCCTGAGAAACTGAGAAAGATGCAATGGAGTTGTGGCCACTGAAAGCCCAGGCTCCCTAGCAGCCAGTCATGAAACCCAGGAGAGCAATGTAGGGTCTACACAAACACTGCTGAAATCAGCCACCCAAGAAAGGAGGTTGAGGTGATAGCACTACGTTCATCCCCCCCGAGAGACGAAAATCACAGCCATGGGCGCTGTGTGTGCTGCTGGCAGGCCAACAAACACTGCAGCAGCAGTCCTAAGTGGCAGAGTTGTAGGGATGGCAGGAGGGAAGACTGCTGGGGTCAAAGGGCTCTAAGGTTATGCTGCGGACTGTATACAAGAGGCTGTGTAAGCCCCTGGGAACAGGTGGAGTTGCCAAGTACCTCATTCACCTCCAGACAGGCCTCCCTCTGCCAAGTGCAGGTGGAGAGCCAGTGCTAGGTTTGGGGAAAAAGAAATAAGATAAAATAGCACCATTCTGAGACAAGTAGCCACCAGAGCCCTCACTGACTGCAAAATCCAGATTAAGGCCATGTATACAAGAGAACCATAAAGCTCAGGCACTTGAACCAACCTTTGTGATCCAGGTCTGAAGATCTGACTTTATTGTGCCTGCAACTTTAGGTATCTCTTTCCTTTAAATGTGGTTTACAGAGGTGAGGACACCTGCAGGTGAAAAGCATAGGACAAGCATTATGATTTGCAATAAGCAGGAGCTAAGCAGAAAATTTAATCGATCATTCTAAATAACCCTCCCACCTTTTTCATTTAATGCATACCTTTTCCAGTGACTTCTGCTGTAGGGTAGTATTTACACGGGAAGTGTGCAATTATGAGCTCAGAAGAGACAAATGAAGTCACCTACTTAACTTTGTGACAATTACATGAAAATGTAGCTCTCAAAAATGCATGTCCTCATATGAGGTATGTCCACGTTGTCCAACACCATTATAGAATTATTTTCTTCATTGAACCTTACAGTTTTTTAAAAGCCTGTTAAATTGCAAAGAATTTGTGCGATTTTTGTTGTTGCTATCCCACAGGTCCTCCTTTTACTTGAAATTTATCTCTAAAGCCGAAATTATGCTGATTCAGTTATCTCATTGCTCTGAAAAAAAAAAACTTAATGGAGCTTTAACAACATACTGACATGGTTTCTCAAAAAAATAAATTCTCCTTTTTCACCCTAGTATCAGTCTGCATTCAGTGGTAGTTCCAAAAACTTCATCCATGAGTCTTTTAAGTTATTAACCCATTTGCAAAACAAATCTCTCAGGGGAATGCTTTGCAGAAAGCCCGTGCTCCAGAGACACACAGACAGTTTTCTGGAGGATTCAGAGACTATGGATGTTCAACAGCAAACTAAGTTGCAAATTATGTTTGTGAGCTGAAAACAATGTTTCTAACTGAGGACACTTTTTTCAGCCACGAGTATCTTAGACACAATTGTAAATCTCTACCGACAAAAGCAGTCCTAATGAAATCAGATGCTTTCATTGGAACAACTTTATGGAATTAGGACTTAAAATCTCTTTAATTTAAAATCTATTGTTATCTTCAGGACAACTGTTAATATTGGCCAACATGTTCACTTGGTGAAACTCAAAAATCAATACAACCTTACTGCTAACATTTAAAAATCCGGTTAACCACAATTAATCAAAGTGAGATACAAACAATCCTTCTTTCTTTACAAAAAGATGGCCATCCAATTTTGAAATTGTGGCATTGTTTCTGTTTTCTTAGTAAACATTTGTGACCAGGTCTAATTAATTTTTAACATTATGTTTGTATCAACATTTTTAAAAAGATGCATCAAAAAAGAAAGTTCCTGCCACTCAAGTCAAATAAACAAAGAAAAATGTATGTATAATATACAAAATCTAAGGCTTTCCACAAGCTACTGTCTTCCAATGTCAACTACAGTTAAAGCAGTTACAAAAAACCAATTCTCTGATACACTACAGAGTGGTGAGCATAGTGCTGCTATACCAATACCAGACACCAGTCATAGTTCAAAATACATTCAATAGAAGAGAGAGTTCCACTATATTATTTTCCAGTAGCAGGTGTGTCTGTAGAGGAGGCTGAAACACCAGACAGCTCAATAGCTTGCAGACATCAAATAAAGCACACCACACAAATTGAACAAATACAATAACCATTCCTCAAAACCCCCAAACCTCTTAAGAGTGTTTCAGCAATGGAAGATTGCCGGCAGAAAGTTACTCTTAAACTCTGATATTTCCCCTGTGGTTCAGTAATACCAGTTTCTGAACTGGAAATGCTTTAGCCAGTACAAAGTGAAGTTCAGCTCAGAGCAACGGGCACGTTCAAGCACCGCAGTTTGACATTTGTCCCAAAGGCACATGGCAAACTGGTGTCCAGAATGCAAATAACTTAAGCCTTCCATCGTCTAAGCTGCTGCACAGTCTAACCTGTTGATATTTACCCTTGGATGCCCATAATCAAGCAATCAATCATGGGATGCTCATCTGCTCATCTGAAGCACAGATTTTCCAGACAGCTACTTTTTAAGCTTCTTCTCATGCTGACTACTGCATCTTTTGCACAGTTTAAATACAGGGTAGTTCTGTGGACCTTTGGGGGAAAGAAAAACTCTGACAAAAGTACTTGCTATATATAGCAGAGATTTGCCATGAGAAGTGTAGATCTCAAATGCGCTTCCAGGAAGGAAAATTCTCCCACCACTACACTCAGTGAAAAATTTTTCTGTCTCTGACTTGTTTATCATTTTGAGACTAAAACAGTAAGCTCTATGCGTTTCTGCTGCAGTGCAGGCTAAAACCAATATGTTAGCTTGTACACTAAGTATCATGCCTGGTTTGACAGTGGAGCTGCACACATGAAAAAAGACAAAAGCTATTATGAAAAACTCCCTAAAAAAGTTCTCCCTAAAAAAAGAGTTCTTCCTTTTAGGGTTCTCCTTTAAAAAGTATATCTAAGCTCATGCTGTGCTCAATTCCCTTGTTACCTGAAAGGCTATGCATACTGTTATTTTAGCTCTTGATCATAAAAGACTGTCTCCTATGGGTTTGAGATGTCAACTCTTTCTAGGAAACATAAAAATATTATTTCTTTTATATACTCATTTAAAAGTTAATCTTTAGCAAGGTTTAAAATTAACCAGTTACTACACACTGCAGTTAAAATTGTCTTCAGAGAGGCACATTCTCATTGGCATGTGTATGACTTCACCCTTTAGAAGACATTTCTGCTATTTGTCCAAATCCCTAGAGGCATCGTCATGACAAATAGGAGTGAGCAGTGACATTTCTCAGTGGTTTTATTCAATTATAAGTAATGGAACTTTCTTCAAACATGGGGTTTATTTAATACTGGCTATATCAATTATTAAATCCTTCATGGAGATGTTTAACTCATTAAATAAGAGCCCAAACCACACATAAATTACTAATTTTTTTTTTCATTCAGACACAATCCAATTTCCTTTATTTTCTTGGCAACTGAACAATATTAGGAAACTGAAGTGCGCAAAACTTAAAAACTTAAGCAAGCCTCAGCTCACACTACATACTGACACTCTTTCTGTCCATATAGACACCCTCTGCAAAAAGCAATTAAGTTAAAATCAGTCTTGAAATCACAAAAAGAATCACAGTTGAGCTTAGTGAGTTAGAAGGAAATCACAGCATCTAATGGTCTTCAGAAAATCACATTAAACAAAAATTGAAATTTATGTGACCTCCATGAAACTTTGTGAGAGGTCTTTTTTATCATGGAATATTTCTGATGATCACATTACAGAGATGTTAATTCTAAGGTCAATGTTTGTATCACTTACAGATTTTAGGTCTGAACATATATTTTAAGAAGATGAGTGTTTGATGCAATTGTCCAGTTCCATGCAGTCAAAGTAATTAAGGCACAAATGCTTTCCAAATATTCATCCAACGCTACCAGTTACAAAGTTAAGCATGACAGCCAGTGGCAAGAACTTTTAAGCAGCAGTGAATTAGACAGGACAGACCATGCTTCTGGAATGGGAGGCACAAATTGCTCTCTCAGCCCAAACACGGCCTCAGTGCCAGCAGAGGCAGAATCTTCTCCCGTCTGCGAGCTGAAGAGGGAGTGCAGTGAAGTACATGACCACTCCACTGACACAAGAGATCCAAGGCAGGAAGCAGACAGCTGAAAGCACTGCAATCAGTGGACCATTTTCTATACAGATGTAGAAACCGCTATTCTCTTGAATCCTTTCCCTGAGATTAATGTATCCAGAAAATATAAAAGAGACTGGTTTCCACTCTCCTTCCACTACTTCTGCATCTCCTGTGTTGTTGGAATCATATCTTGTAAAGAGCAATTCTTTAGCTGTCCTTGAATCACACAAGCACCCACAAGCATCACTTGCTCATTATTCTCTAGAGCAAAAGGCTCAGTGAATGAAAAAGGACAGGCTGTCAAGGTAAAGGTTTAGCACCTAATCCAAGCTGTAACAAGAGCTGACAGAGAAGCTGGAGCCAGCAGCTGATGTGTAGAGCTGTGCCTTCCACATGCTGCGTCATTTCTCAGTATCTTGGTTTGAGAAATTAGCCCAAACTGGATGTTGATGAGCATGTAGATTAGCAAGGTTAATAGGGAGCTACTCTTCCTGATATTTTCTTTTTCGCAGAATACCATCCCACTTTGTCTTGTTTTCCCTACCACGCAAGCAAAAACATCTGTGAGAAAGCTTGCTCATTATAAATGTTTTTAAAACAAGTTATCAGGATCAATAGTGCCAGTCTTTGGATCTAATGAAACAGAACTTCTCAGCCTAAATTGAGCTGGATGGTAACACACTGCCTCTTATATACTTATAATGACTCTAACCTTGCCTGATTAGCTTTTGCTATTAGCATCAATGCAAGCTAGACCCAGTTTATTGCTGGACTTTTCATGCAGAAATTTTCACATGGCAGCCTATGGGAAGAAAAGGTGCATGTCCTGATTCATCACCATAGCAGTACGACCTAGACAGGACCAAAAAGCCAGTGAATTGATGGATTCTGATAACCTGGAGGGTCCTTCTTGAGTCCAGGAAGTACAGAAATGCTCAGGCACGCAGTTTGCCTGTCATCCTGAAATCCCAGCCATTCACACAGCCACCTCAATGCCAGCAGTAGCTGGCTCATGGTCTCGATTAGTTTACACCAGCAGTGTTAGAGCTGAATTTTTTATGCTGTTTGTACACAAGCAACTCAAGGCCTAGCTGTGTGCCAAGAGACAGAAGTGTACAAATGCTTAAACAAAGGTGCCAGCTCTCTGTCGGGGCTGAACCGAGTTACCTTTTTGCCACCTTCTGGACGACGATAGTGGTACAGCTAAAGACGTGTTGCTATTTCTTTTTTTTCCTCCTTAATTTTATGGGGCTAAAACTGATCTGTCATTTTCCAGTGAGATCTGAAGCCACAGCTGTACATTTTCCTGCACTCAGGAGTAGAAATGCCAAGCATTTATCCTTCAGGCTAGATACCTTAAGAAGCTGAGGAAGACTATAGGTAAATATAAACCTCATCGTCAGTTAAAGGTTTCTATCCCTGTTCTCATCAGAATTTTATCCTCTTATCACAGAAAGAAACCAAGACTGATGAATACTTTATGACTTCTCATACACCACAGAGAGTGGTAATAAAAAGACAGGTCATCTAAAAATTGAATAGCATATTTCAAGATCCTTATTTATCCTTAAGATCTCTATTAAGAGGATCACTAATAAATAACGCACAGGTAAAGGAGATTGGGTTAAATCAATCATCTTCCCGGCTAGAATTTAGAGATGGCATTTAGCCATTGGGACATTTTCAACACACTACTCCTCCAAAGGACTCCACAGCTCAAAATAATGTCCTGCATGAGCAGATAAGGATACCAAAACAAGGAGAGGTACATCCTACAAAGCACTGGCGCAGGCAGTTCCCACACAAGTCTTCAGCTACACCACTTGTTTCATTCTCTCTCAGTTATCCGCAGAGAAGAGGAGCAAGGAGGAGTTTACAGAACAGCCAGCTTGGCTTTCTCACTTTCTGTCTCACATTTCTGCTGCTTCCACTCTATTTATCTTTTTTTTCTCCTCTGTCTGTCTGTGTGCATGCCTGAGTGTTAAAACCCTCTCTTCTGCATTCTGAGAAACAGATCTTTTATATTCATGTTTCAGGACGATTGGCCCATTCACTGCTAATCACAGTGTGAAACCACTCTCTCCTATTCCTAACCTCTTCTTTTTATCATTCAAAGCCTTTATGTAAATCTGAAACTATTACTGATTTAAATAATTCCATTGACAGAAATGAAACAACCTGAGCACAGTTAACTCCTGAAAGTTGGAGGACATTTCCTAATCATTTAACACTTACATTAAAAAATTTTATGATTTTCCTCTCTTTTGACAAGACATTAAATAGAAGGAAAATACAAAACCATTTGAAAGTCCTCTAATATACTCTCTAAGTTATAATCACCTTCAAGCTGTTGGAGAAGAATCTAGAAGTAATTAAGGTAAGTTACGCCATTTCACAAGTATCTCTAGGATTCAAGGTTTTCCACACCTTAGTTCACCAGTGGTTGAGGACACAAAATGAGAATAACCTGATTTAAAGAAAAGAATGTGTCTAAATTTCAAGCCACTGTCAGAAGCCTGAAGAGGATTTTGCTTTAGGATACAGAACAGTTTCTTCTACAGTTGGGATACAAGTCAATATTAAGTTAGAGTGGCAAAAATAACATCTGAGGGACCTGCACCAGCTCTAACTCAGCTTAAAGGCAAAGCCGTGTTCGACTCAATACCGGTGCCCGTCCACAACATCCATGCAGTCCTGGTATGCTCTTTTAGGTTACTGGAATTAATGAGAGAATTTTATTCCAAGATAATGGGAAGAAATACGAATTCCATTATTAATAAAAACCAGTATAGGCAAAATACCTCAACAAAAAGCCACAAATGCTTTGCCTTTGAATAGACAACTTTTAGGCTGTACTATGCTACACATATAGAAAAAAACAGCTAATAGTAGTAATAAAACAGCTGTTTAAGACTTTCCACATGCCTGCCCTAAAGGAAAGTGGGCTTTAGAAAAAGCCTTCTTTTTTTACTTTAATGCCATGAAAATATTTTCCTGACATCCCTGACCACTCATTTAAGAGACCTGGAGATTTATTTGTGAGGAGGAATATAAACCAGAAAAGGTGCATGCTAGGACAGAAGTTTTGATTCATTCCAAGCTGATCATAACAAGATGTACTAAATAGTTTTCAACTATTTAATACCAGTTCTTAATTAAACACTTCTGGCTGTAACTGTGTATTTTGCAGGATAAATGCCCTGCATTTTTTCTTGGTATGAATTGAACAGCATCACTTAATTATGTTCCTGTATTTGGTGGATGTAGTGATGGGTCAGACTGGATGATGAGGGCCCAAACTGCAGATGACATCTCCTTTAAAATGATTCATGTTATCACAGGATTAGGTCACAATAGCAGAGCTGCAAATGCCACAGTGCTTGTCAGAATCATCTCTTGCTGCCTCCTCTCTGAGTGGTGCCAGTGACACATTCAAGACTTGTTCTGTGATACTCCACGTGTTTAAGGACTAGAAAATGACACATGGAATAAATGGACATCCTGGGGGACCATTAACAGGCTATCAGGCTTTCACTTTTCATTTCATCCTGACATCCAGGATAGGTTAATGACAATTGAAAGCCTTGGGAGAACAGCACTGATGGGTTACCCAAAGTACAAAAAGCCACAACACAAAAAAGACAGTCTAAATGGGAACTACAGTAGAATCTAAATCCTAAATAAGCCAGTTCATGCTCCAGACTTCCAGCTACAAAAACTTGTGTCATGAGTTGTGTACTGCCAACTGTAGGGGATTCTTAGGGAGTCTAGGGGCTACAACTAAAGGAGTATCAGTCACGAAATGAGATCAAGTGCTCTGATCCTGTGATGGTGCCTGATTCGTCCCTTGCACATACTGCCCCCAGTACTCTCCAAATTTGATAGGAAGAAAGTTCTGTTTGCTGACAAAGCACAGGTCTCTCTCTAGGTTTATCCGATGCACAGGGCAGATGTGTACGGTCATAGCTGGCATCTACAGGATGCCACATGATGGATTAGTAAAGATACGCAGACAGCAAAAGAAGCCTCCGAGAGAGACCTTTTGCTTTTCTACCAACAATATTAATATTAATATCGTCAGAATCCTTCCCTTGCCCAGCTGTAGCATGAATCTGAACAACTTCTGAGGAACATAAATGAAAGTTAGAAAGAAGCACAGAGGTACTGAGTTTTGTCCATTTCCTAGGCCCATATGCCTTGGAAGCAGAATACTTCTTTTGCAACCTTTACCCCACTGGCTGTGCTGCCTTCTTTTATTGAATCTATGGATTATTTTGTGTAACTCTTAAAATCAGATATACACTGCACAGTGGATTTACACAGTGGGTTTATATGCAGACATATTTTCTGCCTTGAATACAATTACAGACTGAAAATAAACACTCCAAGCAAACACAACGTAAATCCAAAGTAAAGCCATAAAAAATACCAATCAAAAAATTAAGACAAAATTATCAGGAGAGAGGGAAGAGTAATTTTAAGTTAAAAGCAGTGGACAAGAGCAAACAGGTGAGCAAAAAGTATATCTTTCAAGAGTAGAGGAACCTGTGATGAGAGATGAAACTGATGGGAGACTATGCAAAGTAGACATAGGCATGGAAGAATACAAAATGGGATGAGAGGTCAAGCGAAGGACTACTGCAGAAGTTACATGAAAAAGATAAAACCGAAGAAAAGCTCAGTATAAGAAATTTACAAGAACACATCTCTAGCCAAACAGCAGCATAGTTGTAAGCTATACAAAGTGATACATATATGCACTGGAAAACCAGCTCAGGAAAATCCATAATTGCAAAGCCACAACTCTCATTCACACACTCTTGTATGTGCCTCACCAAAAAAAAAAAAAAAAAATTGTTTTTTAAGGTAAAGATAGTCCTCAAAATCAGACACAAAATCACAGGGACACAACAGACATCCACATGAATTGAACATCAATACATTACCTGGAAAAGAAAGAACAAGTAAAGTCATCTCTTGAGGATGAAGTTACTTGATCTCTGTGACCTACAGGAGAAGCTGTTATTACATCTCCATAACATGAGCTGCTGGTGACAAGGTGAAACATCAATAATTCAGACAGTTTGCCCCACAAAGAAATTTAAAATCATTACGTGACAGCTTTCTTCTGCTACTGTCTCTGGTGAGGAACGTGGTAACATGCTCTTGCCCATACCCCAGCACTTCACCTGGCCTGAGGAAGTTATTTCTTCTCTCATTCAAATACTCTGCAATTACATATACTTACATACAGTTATGCATCCTATACACAATTTTCTATGCATAGCAGCCTCCATAATTTGTCTAAATGTTTAATTCCCTGCACACTGTTTCTGGAAATTGTTTGTTATTCTGTCAATGCTTTGAAGCACTTGCAGAGCTCTTCTCCGAAGACCGGAAAAGTTCCTTGTTTCTCATTCAATCAGTTTTAACAACTTGATATTTAGTATCAGGCCACCTTTCAGGCTAAGTCGCCCCCTGACAAGATGTCCTGTGAAGGTATTAAGTCAGGCAGCAACACGAGGTGGCAAGGTATGAACAAATGAAGCAAAAAAAGAAGGCACAACTTCTTCCAGGATATTTTCTTTGACTTTAGGTGCTCCTAAAGTCCAAGAGAATATGAAGCAAACATGGCTAAAGCAAGGAACTGCGGAGAAATAGTGACAAGTAGATGTTGGTGTAGCTGTAGTGAGGCTGTTTGGGAGGACTATTTGTTTTTTAAAGTAGACTAACAACTGCAGCATATTTCATCCCTCTTCCTCAATCACTTTACATTATCATTCCTCTGATTTTACCTTCACTGAAGTCACTAGGGAAAATGTTCCTGATTCACTAATCCATAAGAAAGAAGAGCAGCAGCACACAAGCAAGGCAGAGTACTGTGGCTTTAACCAGCCGTTAGGATGGGCTCAGCAAGCCTCTTCACAGCACAGGTCACATTTGAATGAAGACAAGACTCACAAATTTAGGTACAGCAATAGTAATTTAAACAAACTTAGAAACACAGTTGTGGTGACAGAGACAGAGAATGTAATTTAGAGTCCAGGTCTTGATCCAGAAGAGCAAGCTGAACTTCTCTCTTTTTCTCGTATTCTGAGAAAATACCTGAACAATTCAGATACCAAATATGAAATAATTGGATATCAGGCAATTCTTTGATATATTAAGTTTACTTTTCACTGGCTTTTACTGTAACTATCTGGAAAGAAAAATACTTCCTTCTAAATGAAACATTAAACTGTAGTCAAATTAAAATATTTCTAATACTAGTTGAGGGGAGGGGGAGAATCAAAAATAAAACTTACTTCAATCCAGTGCTTTGCTTAATGAGACTTAGAATTTAGAAAAAGTATAAGCCACTAGACCAATTTCTATATACTCCTTCTTAGAAACTACAGGATTACATAGGTTTACCATTGAAGCACCATGTACAGCCCACTGCACTACGGAAATGATGAGCAGGCTACACTGCTTTGGCCTCTTGTGATCCTTGTAACTCACAAGTTACACAGGCACCCCCGAACAGAAGCCACCTAAGTGACCAAAAGTAACACAGGGGGGAAAAATATGTTCAATCTAGCATTTTTTCTGCTACTGTTGTAACTATGCATTAGTAGGGCAGGGGCACACTTCAGTCAGCTTGCATATTCAGTGCCTCATTCAGTGCCCCACACTTGTATTATTTATGGGCCAGTTGTCAGCTAGATGGGTATTTAGTGCTACCCACCACATGTGCACTCTAAAGAAGCCAAGAAGCAGATACCACTGCTAACTTCTACTTGCTATCCACTGGGGACATAATTTGTAATCAGTCTTGGTTTGTGATAGTAGGAGCACTGCAATTTTTAAAAACCTCTGACAGGTAATCATGAAAGACCAGAAGATGCTAGGAGAGACTCTCTTTCATAGGTATGTTCAGTTGCCAGAAGCACTACCGTAAGAGCAGAGACATGATGGAAACAGCCTGCTGTGGCACAGTCAAGGACACGATCTGCCGGCATACAGGTGTCCTCTCTCACCTCAACTTCCACAAAAGGCAGTGCAATTCAAAATGGTTTGAAAGAGCCCATAGGCCATCTTCAGTAATTCCAAGAAAAACCACCCACCAACTTGGTGGTTTTTTTGATCCTGGCAAAAATATAATGGGAGGAAAAAAGGAAGAAGCACGAAGGCTCAGGAACGCACTGGTCTTTGGCATCAGCAGGATTTGGCTTCCACTCTGCTGCCACCTGGAATGAAGAGAAATTGCTTCCACTTCACCTCAGGATTTTCCATAAACAAGATACAATTATATATGAAACAGGCTAGAAAAAACAAAGGCAGCACTAATGGGGCTCTAAAAGGGTTTTGTTAAAGCAGAGAGCATGAGCGTAGCTGTTAATGGCGAAGCCACTGGAAACAAAATGTCAGCAGATTCACACCTGTCATTTGCTCTCCCATCCCATGTCTCCCTAGCCCCGATCCCGTGGAGGCACAGAGTCAGCAAAACTCACACAGGCACCGTGCTTAATTCACCCAGGCAGCTGGGACCATACACTTCCCAAGTCCTCTCTCTATCCCATTTTCTCCACTAAGCAATGATCCTGCTGGTGAATGGTACACGCTTCCGCAGGAGAAAAGCTCTTCTCTACTTGCTCTCCCCGTGCGAAGGGGAGAGCCTGAACAGTGAGAGCTGTCAGTTCCTATCTTTCTTTGCCACTCAGCTTATTTCCTGATTCCTAAAATGAAGCTGCAGCTGCACTGGATGGATGTGCTTAAATGCAAGCCTCCGGAGATGGGAAAGTGCTGACTGCTGAATTGCCCTCTTTCACCTTATTCTCATGTCATTCTCTACTCTCTCAACTTTTCTCCCTGTCCCCACCCCCTCCTGTTCAAAGGGGAGCCAGAAACCTATTTCCTTTAAATTTTTTGTACAAGTCGTCCTTGGTGAATGCTCCCCTATGTGCTCATCCAAAATTACATCAACTCCAGCTTCCTCAAGCTTAAGGGATTTGAAAGGCAGAGAATTAGGGCCTTGCATGTATGCAGTTCATTGTTCCCGTCATTCCCACCCCACACCAAAGAAACACATATGTGCTTCATGTATTTTATTCACGCTCGAATTATTTCACGCTACCCAAAGAAAGTCTTTGTACTGCAGCCATAGTCCTACAAGGCACCAGCCTTGAGACCAGACCCAGGTTCCCAGCTGTATCCAAAGTACTAGAGAATTCCAGTCTGACACCAATCCTTGCAAGTGATATGGCTTAGATCTTTGTCTGTAGTTTTACAATCATGCAGCAAAGTGAAAATTGTAGGCAACTATTTTTAAACAAAACCTGAACATTTTTCAAAGCTTGCTGGAAAATAATTATAAAATTAGCTATGAAAAGAAGGTTTGTTTTTGTTTTTTTTTCCCAGAACATAAGAGAAAAGGAAGAAAGAGAAATCTGGTCAATTCTACAACCTTTAAATGAAACCACATGAAAGTCAGGGGTTTTACAAAACCTCCTCTCCTGCCACTTTCCTACATAATTAAAATCATACATTTAAACAATCTGTTCTTCCTTCTTCCCTCCCCTCTGCCAGAAGATATAATTTAAAGATTTTGACTCCTGGCTGTCCAAACAAAATGTTGCACAGCAACAGCCACTACTGCTATCACTGGAGCAAAATAGATCTGGACCCTCAAATATCAAATTTCAACTTTTCCCTGTTTTCACGTTTTGTGTGTGAGAAATTCAGAGTCCACAGGTCAGACACAGCTTCCAACTGCATTTTGGATAGACACAGTATCAATCTGGAAAAAGTGAGCCCAGCGATTTCTTGTATTCTAATGAGATCAACTCAGGCTGTTACGTATGTTATGCTTGTGTATCAGAAAGGTCTGTAGGTACTACAGTAAGAGGCAATCTACCATCCTTCTCAAATAATCAGTCCCCTGTCCTTATTAAATACACACTCCAAATCACAATTTACAGTTTCCCATCCTAGAAATCAGTTCAGATTCCAAAAAACTCTTCTTGCTCTAGCAGCAAGTTATCCTAACCCAAAGAAAAAATGAGTGCCCCTCGCTACCAAGTGCAGCAGCCAAAAAAATGGATAAAGCAGCCAATGAACACCCACATGACACAGCAACAGCCTGGGCATCCCGTGCTCCCTCCCAAGCCTGAACAGCCCCCTCTCCAGTCAGTCATACGATGGGCCATCACCAGAATGGGTTGATCACAGTGTCCTGTCACACCATGAAGTCATGGCTGACTGGACTTTTGCCTTGGAGCTGGGGAGTGCCTGTCTCTTTTCCTTAGAGCACTGAGAGGAACATTAATTCTGTGAGTCACACTGGTAAATTTATGGCATCCTAAGCTCAAAAAAGAGAGGTTAATTCATGCAAAAAAGAGGAAATAAGTGGGTGAGAGAAACAACGATGACAGTAAAACTGAGCCTTGTGATCACGAAGCAGTGCAGGGACAGAAGGGTGCTCCTGGCATTACATTCTGTGAACCGTTCAGCTACAGAAGGCACCACTCCCATGTCCTTCCTAGAGGATTTGGAGTGTGCAGGCCTCCTCAGAAACATCCCAGAACCCCTCTCTTCTCCCACCTATAGTTAAAATCTCCCATCCTGCTTCTAGTTAAATCAGCCCCTTGCCTCGTACTTGCTCAGGTACACACATGTGCACCCCATGGCTCCTACACAGCTTTGCTCTCTTTTGTGAGTTGAAGTACAGCACCAACCTGTAATGTAAACTGCACAGTGGAAGGGCAACATTTTCTGGTTTTCCTCTTTTCCTACACATCTTTTCAACTGTAAGATTATACTAGGATTTTAAATGTAGCTCAAGATATCTTTTTACTCTCAGTATAAGTTTAAAAATCTGAAAAAATGTTGATTTACACATTAAAAAAATCCTATGATGAAGAAATGAAAAGCTATACTCATTCAAATTTTCTTCAGCTTTGGTTCACTTTATAATGAAATTGAAGATCCTGGCTTGGCAAAAATAACACAGGTAGAAGCACTGAAGTATAAAAAATAAAAAGGCCTTACAGGTACAGCAGCTGACAAGTAATATATCCCAAATAGCCTTCTAGAAGGGACACTACTGTACCCAGCTCTTAGATACATGTATCCAACAGGGCAAAACAAAATGGAAGAGATTTGCTTTGAGAGCCAAGTCTCTATTAAAACTTGATTGCATTAACTGAATCCAGATTCTTAGAAAGACACTTTGAAGTTATCGTAACTGCCGGCGACACTGGCAAAATTACACGCTTGTGCCTTCAAGTCAAAATTCAGGGAGCTTTATTCCTCCAACTCTTGTGCAAGCCAATACTAATCCCACTGTAGCAATACCAAATGAATATCTGACAAAAGCACTATGTAGATGACTACACAGCTAGGTTTAAGAAAATTACTGGGAAAATATATTTGATACCAGTATGAATCGAACTTCTCAGAACTTCCAATCACCTTACAAAGAGATTGATACAAAATACTGACACATCCAACCCTCATAATTGTGACTAGACTTCTCAAAAAACAGACACCCCATATTCATATACTCCGTCATCAACACATAAGTACAGTTCACAGCCAGAGGTTAAAGCCTAGGAATCTTATAGAATATACATAAAAAACCCCAATACGTTAATATTTAATAAGGAAAAACTGCTCTCAATGCCTGTTGGAGAGCTCATATTTTAGTTCTGTTAAGAAAATGGGAGTTTAAAAGTTAAACTGTTGGAAAATGAACACTGAATTCAATGTCTTGGAAAAAAAGAGGTGGTGTTATCTAAAAAAAAAAAAAAATAAATAAAAATAAAAAATGGGATCTTTGTACAATCAGACCCAACTTCAGATAAAGCAAAAAAATCATAGAAACCACAATTGCAGGAACCTGGGACTGAAAAGAGTTCTGGGTGTACACAGAATTGTCATTCCAAGAGCCATGCCCATATCAGCGGAGTTTAAAACTCATTTAATGCCCAGAGAAGACCTAAAATGGCTTCAGAAGTAAGAGAAGCTGTCATTCTACACAGAATAGATTTTGTGTTTTATGTGACAGTGACAGAAAAAAAGGGTAGCTACTGTAAACAGAAGCGCAGACCATTTGACTTGAGAGACCTCAGAGTCTGACCAAAACAGGCCAACCTGGTACTCACACCACACATTATCAGTAGGAAATTCTCTGAATCTCATTTCCGAGGCCTTTCTCTCAGAAAGTCATTAAGCTCTAATTAATGGCTCTGTGAGGTGGAGGGATCCGCTTTGGCATCCATTAGGATGGAGGCTCAAATGTCAGACCACCAAAGGCATTAGGCAGACTCTGGCATTTTGCCCAGTGCAGGATTAGCATTGACGCATTGAGCATCCTTTGAAATCTTCAGCCCTGTAAGGAAATCTGCAGGATTTCTCTCCGTCTGTGTGATGGATAATATCTTGAAGTAATCTGCTGGTCCATTACCAGAAAACACCACCCCAACTGAGCAGGAAGGAAGGATCAGTGTGGTCCAGTTGCAGAACCTCTCTCCAAAACAAAGTTAAAAACAGCCAAAACCTGAACCCCGGAGATGTCACAGGGCTGAAAGAGCAAGATCTTTACAGGAAGCACTGCCTGCAGTTTGGGAGCCGGCTAAGGAAGCAACAGAGCAGGAGAGGGAGCAGTAAACAGCTTAAAAAGCTGGGACTGAATTACTGCACTGTCAGTGGGCACCAGCAGTGAGAAGTTAAGAAGCACCTGACCGCAAGCAAGGTAGGGAAGCATGGAGGAACCACGACTCTTCTCGTACTCCATCTGGAAGCAAGCAGCCTGTTTTAAAGGCATGGGCTATGAATCACCAATTTGATGTTCATTTTCACTGAAACCTGACAGCCTGCCAGAAATCACTGTTAGGCAAGGTACTAAGCCAGACACCAGAATGCTGACAGCCTGCCCTTTTCCACACCAATCATGCTCCCTCTCTTCCTAGCAGCCTTGGCCTCCAGCTTCTGTGATCCATCCTTCTTCCTAATTTGCAGAATGTCATTACTAAGTCACTCACTTCTAATGAGACAGCCCATTCAGAGCTGCATATTGGACAAACCTAGATAAAAGGTTCACTTCTGCTCTCTTGAATAGCAAGCAAAGGTGATGTGGAATATATTTTTCCCTACAACCAAGATACCTCTGTAAGTGTAGTTCAAAATAACTTTTGTAACCTCTGTCCAAGCATGTTTTGCTCCTGGGTCTGTCCCATTCCCCCTGCCTGTAAAAGGGTAGGTCTACTGCATTAAGTAGCACATCCAAGTTCTGTAGACAGAGGAAGGAAAGATGCTGAAACATCACACTACTGATTCAGCTGGATCGCTATTAACTAAACCCAACAGGAGTTCTGTCCAGTCATCCCCTGACAGTGATAAAACAAAAACTAGCCCTTGTGAAAGTTAAGATGCATGACTGTGCATCTTTCTCCCTTCAGTGTCTCTCTCCTTTCAGTGATCTCAAAATACTTCCCAAAGACAATCACAAAGCAATGCTGAAAAACCACAGAAATACGTAGTTACATGCAAGGCTTCTACACGGAATTGAGGCATGGGATGAGTGGCAGTTCTTTTCTCCAGATAAAGAATGCAAGTGGTGTTTCTAAAGCAAATTATAGACAGATTTCCATATAAATCCTTTTTTCAACAATGATCAAAGCAGGAGTAGACCTTCCATCTCCTAACCCCAAGTCTTAGGTTTTAAGTCCTAAAACACTCTCAGACCTGAAAAAAAAAAAAGAAAAATTAGTTGTTTGGAATTAATGTCAATGCAAACATTTGAGAGTTTGAGAGTTTTACTTGCTTCCAGGTTTCTCGTTTCATTTCATGGTCATCAGGCGATCTTCGAAAGAAAACTCTTTGTCCCTTTGTTTTCTTACTTGTAAAATGTACCTCACCCGTTCTTCAAAGGACAAAGTACCTTTATTCAAATGTGAGGAATCACTGAGGGGGATGTCTATGGCAACAACTATCAACCTCTTCTAAACTAGTTTCTTCCTTGGGGAAGCTGAGCACCCAACTTGTCTATCCATGATACAGTATTTGGCAAATTGAAGGATTTGCTGTCAGAAGGACAAAAAAAATCTTCTTTCCACCATCAGGGGAAAGTATCAGAGTAACTGCATGGACATTTTGAAATTCAGTACAGTCAGTCTGACAGCTTCTCTCAGTCTGTTTTTTCCGCATGACACTTAACAACTGCAGAACTGGCTCAGAGCATTACCAGGTTAAACACCAGTCAAGTGTACAGTGGAACAGACCTCACAAGAGACACAAAAAGAAAAACACCATCAAAAGAAACCCCAGCATGAGATTGACCCCTCTGTTCATACCCTCTGCCACCACATAGGCCTTTCTCTTACAAGTGGAGACTTTCACAGCTTATGAAGAGTTTTATTGTTGCAAACAGGACACTGCCAGCAGCCAAAAGGAGGCATCATCCAGATTCATTTATTTACATCATTTGTCTGCCCTCCCCCCATTACCACCACTGGAAATAAATGTAAGAAATTAGACCAGGCTAGCAGCAAAATTAAGACCCTGGCCGTCAGATATGGATATGCAAATGCCAATCTGGCTGGCTCATTAAGCAAATAGATGCTGGCTGGGGAAAGGGCTGTGAGGAACAGGCAGAATGATTACTGCTGCACTCAGCGCAAGCTAGGCAGCCAGAGCTTCCTGGCATTCAGACAGACACCAGGCAACACAGGGAAGTAAGGTTTAACCTGGCAGGTGAAGAGCAGTTTTGCAGACTCCGTCTTTGGTAACTGCTGGTACAGCCATGGGACAGAGGCAGCGAAGAAGTGAGACTGCAAATGAGCTGGGCATTGTTTTAATGGAGCTGTGATCAGGGTGACAGTGAAGGGTAAACAAACCCACAGAAGCACCACTGGTACCTGATGCACAATAACTCTCCTCCACACCAAAAAATACCAAAACAAGCCAAGATACGAGAAAATTTGCGTGCAGTCTAAGCTTGCAAAAGGAGAGACTGATTTAGAACTTGAAAAATAGAGGTACACTGGCTTGAGGTAAAACAAGACCCATAATGAAACATCCCACAAAACTCAGGCCAAGGCTGTAGAAAGGTCCTGCAGAGTTTGGCTTTATGCTGTAGGAGTGATAACCTCAGGGCCAGAAGCAGACTGGACATACACCTCAGCCTAGGCATTCTGAAGTTTGTTTTGGTCTTGTGTGTTTCTTATGTCCGTTATCTTTTCCCTTTGTCATGCCTCTTCTTCATACCCATGCCTCAAAGCTGTAGCAGAAAGGGACCGACAAATTTAGCTGTGGAATAGTTTCCATGTTTGCTTTGTGAAGCAAAACAGGAGCAGAGATGTACAAAAAAATTGTTACCTAGCTGTATATTTTGAAAAATAGTTGCTGTAAGTTTGAGCAGCCATCATCTTGTGATACTATGTACATATTGATACGCAGAGGAGGAAAACAGACTAGTAATCAACAAGAGTGAGATGCAAAGCCAAAAAGAGCACAATAAGTTGAACTGCATTAAAAAAATCAGCTTAAAAGGCAACAGCTAAACAAACGGAACAAGCACACAACAGGGGGCACGGAAACAATAGCTTTGTTGCACAGCTTTACAAAGCAGATGCAGAGTTTGCATGATGTGTCAGAGACTGCACAGGCAGCAGCAAGGCTGGGAACTTGCCTATCTGCACCAGTCCCAGCATATCACCTCACCATTCAGCACTTTTCCCCTTTCCCACACAAACCGGGTTTCAAACCTGAAGTAGCAAATGCAAGAGAAACCATACTGGGAACCCATGCTCTCAAGTTCATTCTGTTACACAGGGGCGGTGTTGCAACATCTCACCTTCAGTAGGCATGAAAAGAAAAAGAAACCAAGCCATCAAACCTATTTTAGCTGCATTCCAGAGTTGTTAACAATGCGTGTCTTTACCTAGTCTTGGAGAGAAAAGTCATATTTTCTTATTACAGCAATGCAAACAGGTGAAGGCAATCAGCACTACAACAGGAAGCTGTGGCATAATGTGTTCTGTAGAGAGTGGACAGACAGTTCACAAGCTGTTTCCCACAGGCTTGAGGCTGTGTAGTAAAAATACTGACTTAGGCTGGACTAACTGACTAGCTTAGGCTCATGGGTGTAAATTGCACTGAATTAGCAAATCCAAGAGTGGATTCAGTTTCTGGCAATGAACACTTTCCATTTAAAGCCATCATGAATATGCCTTTAAGTGAGCAATCCTATGGACTCTGCTACATGAGAAAATTGTACTGGCTTTAAGCTAGCACAGGTCTTTGATTCACAAACCTTCACTGATCTAGAGATCACTTGTGGGGATAAGGGCAGGAGTTACCAAGTTACTACTGTACTCCCTACCCGTGATTACCTTTCCCACAGGAGATTCCACAAAATGTTTAGTGTGTCCCTCTGTTCTCAATCCTGAACAGATCAAGGGCAGCCCTATCGAGAAATACTTGGGGGTGCTGGTTGATAAGGGGCTGAACAATTAACCTTGCAATGATGTGGCAATTTACACTTGCAGCCCAGAAAGCCAAACATATCCTGGGCTGCCTCGAAGGCAGCACGACCAGCAGGGCGAGGGAGGGGATTCTACCCCTCTGCTCCTCTCTCATGAGACCCCACCTGCAGTGCTGCATCCAGGTCTGGGGTCCTCAGCACAGGAAGGACATGGATCTGTTGGAATGAGTCCAAAGGAGAGTCACTAAGGTGTTTAGCGGTTTGGAGCAACTCTCCTACAAGAAAAGACTGAGAGAAATGGGATTGCTCATCCTGGAGAAGGCTTCAAGGCTGTCCATACTGCAGCCTTCCAGTACCTGAAAGGAGTCTACAAGAAAGATGGTGAGAGACTTTATCAAGAGCATGTAGTGACAGGATGAGGGAGAATGGCTTTAAACTGAAGGGTATGCTTAGATTAGATATTAGAACGGAATTTTTTACTGTGAGGGTGGTGAGGCACTGGAACAGGTTGCCCAGAGAAGTTGTGGATTCCCCAGACCTGGAGGTGTTCAAGGCCAAGCTGGATGGGGCCCTGAGCAATCTGGTCTAATGAAAGGTGCCCCCGCCCAGGGTAGAGGGTTTGAACTAGATGATCTGTATAAGGTCCCTTTCCATCCAGGCCATTCTACATTTCTATGATTCTAATCACTGCAGTTCACAGGTCAGCCATTGAAATCACCAACTTCCCACATGCAAACAGCAGCAATGGCAACTGGGACACAGAGATTTGGCAAACTTACTGGCAGGCAGTAGACTGCAGCATGGCAGGGGCAGACCGTGAAGACAATGCCCTTCTTATAACTTTGAGCCCTTAAGCTGGGGCAAATCCCTCACTGATTTATTCTTGTCTTTATGTTGGATGCTATATATAGTATTTGTGAAATCAATAAAGAGATACTCGTCACTGCCTGCAAAAACAATACAAAGAGGTTGTCTGTAATTTCAAAAAGTCAGAGTCTGGATTCATTAGCAGTGCTAATGCTCATGTGAGATGCATGAGTGTGTCAGGATGAAGGAAGCTCTGCAGGTTTTTGAAAGTGGACCAGCAGACTAAATAAATACACAGGCCTCTCACCTTTTTAATAAATGTTCATTTTCGATGTACAGTTTACATGCCTCTTCCACAGTCCACATTTAACAGACATTTAGAGCAGCACAGCTAAAGGACAGTGAAGATTGTCTTAGAGGCCAGCCATGTGTTCAAGAAAATAAAGAACCCATGCACTGTCCCACTTGCTACAGCTTAATTAAAGCTCACATAGAGAACTGGAGCAGGAAATATCACACAGAGGCAGACAAATCTGCAGCCAGCCAGAGAAAAGTATTACTTGAACAAAAGTCATGTAGGGAGGTTACCATCAGTTTCCCTTCTCACAATTCATAATAAAGAAAAGATTTGAAACTCAGTCATATCCTGCTTAAAAAGGTCTTCAAGAATCTATAATTTACCTTGAAGGAAACAAGATGGGGGTGGAGAGAGGAAACTAGTGTGTGGTTGCATATGATAAGGAAAACATAGCTTTCCAATGTTCCTGTGGGCCACGTTCTCCCTGCCTCACAGTCTGCCTTGCATTCCCAACTACACTGTTCTTTCAGGCTGTGCTGTCTACCAGTGTGCAAATGCTGTGACTCCTTTGCTGGGAGACAACAGAATTCATAAAGTGTCTCCTTTGCCCAGCCTGTGCACCTGGGTGTGTAGTCCACCGATGTGTTCATTCCAGTCTTCATGAGGATCATATTGTTACCCAATATCTGAACTTCCCTAGGAAACTAAAGTGGAGCTTCCCCAATGGACGCCGCAATGGTGGGCGTGAGAAGGCGGCCATTCCGTACTGTGAGGCAATCACTCATTTGGTCATTGTTCAGAACTTCAAAATCTTAAGCAGCTGGATCAACATACCAGCAAACCTTCAGTGGTTGTACATCGGTAAGAAGGAGCCAGAGCATCACAGAAGTCATGGGGCTGTCCAGGAAATCAGCCAGTTGACACCCAGAGAAAAGCCGGGAGACCAGCGTGAGAATGTACAACACACAGGTCACCAGGCAACTCGATTCTCTTTTTGAAGCAACAAGCAAAGATCGGGTAATACTGTTTCCACCAGCTCCATGAAACAGCTTTTTAGAAACAAAAGCCATTTTCACAAATGTTTCAAGCTTCTCTATCTATAAGCTAAACACGAAGATCAGCCCATGACACATTTTGTCTCTTGACCTTGAAGCTATTCATACATTGTCTCACTCTGACTCATGACACAGTCTACTGTGCCATATCCTGCTATAAATTTAATCTCCGTATTTACATTTGAATGGGAGACACTTAGCTGTCCACCAACACAGCAATATACATCCTCTTGTTCTGGGATCAGCTTCAAGTAATTAAATGGAAAAAGTTGCTGCAAAGTACAATGATTATCATAGAGTCATCATAGTTGACTGACCTGCTGCAGATACAAGCAAGTGAATGCCATCACATTTCTTATACCTGCAAGTAGACATGCTTTCTTCATAGTTTCCACTGCCATGCTCTCTCTATACTGGCAAAGTTACCAAATCTTTAAAACAACTTTGAATTAATTTGAACCTGCCCATTTTTATGCAAATATTGCATACAGCTTCTGGCTCATGATATTTAGAGAATGCTTGTTATAATTTCCTTATGGAGTTAATTATATGTTTTAAAATATATCAATTTAACATACAATACAAAGGAGATAAACACTCAGCATCTATTTATCTGTCTTTTGTTGTTCCATCAACTCCAGGCAAGACCAACATTTTCAGAAGTTCCTATCTATTTGGCAGTAGAAATTGTCAAACCTTTTTCCTTAAAATTTTTGCAGCAAGAGTTTTGATAGATCTTAGGCCATATAAAACAGATTCACAGATTAACTGAGGCTGAAAGACAGCTCTGGAGTCAACTCCTCCAGTCTTCTCAAAGCAGAAATGACTCTGAAGCTAAATAAGATGGCACAGAGCGTTGCCCGTATTATTTGAAGACCACAGACACAAGACAGCCTCTCATGAGGAGCAGCGAGAATGCAAAGGTGAAGCTATACTACAGAACAAGAAGACAGATACTTCAATTTTTCACACATTTATTCCTACGTGCTATTCCTCTTTACAGCCCTGTCAAGCAGAGATTCATTGAAGAACTTCCACCTAATACATACCCTCGCACGAGGTAGGATTGGTATGCAAAAATCACCATGAACAGATGTTCATCTCACCAATACTTAAAAACTTCAGATTTCATAACCTCTCAAGGTAGTTCTTCTTATAGTGCTATCTTCCTAAAAGTACAAGTAGCTTTCCCCTAAAGTCTAATCCTAAACTCTCCTTGCAAATAAAACTCATCATATTCTCGTCTTGTTAGATACTGAGAATATCTAATCTTCACTGCAACTACCTGGCATATATTAACAATCATATTCATGTGTATTTACTACTTATATTTATTACTATATTATTATATATTTTATAACATATTACAAAGTGTTATTTATTATATTAAATATATTGGTATATTAAATATATTGCTATATTTATTGTATTCTTTTCCACATAGTTCCTTTCATCTTTCTACACAGGTTATATTTTCTAGAACTCTGATCTCCCTCACATTTGTCTATCACTCTCAAAGCATGGTGCCAAAACTGGATACTTCTGTATTTGCATATTTGATTTTTCCTTTTTCTAATCACTTGTCTTTACTGAATTTCATCTCATTGGATTTTACATAACTTGTTCAGTCTACGAAGATCATTCTGAATTTTAATTCTGTCCTCCAGAAGGCTGACAATCCTTTTTGGCTTGGTATTATCTGTAAATCCCATAAGCATGCTTGTCCTCCCATTGTCAAAATAACAAATTAAAATACTGAATAGTTCTGGACCCAGGACAGATTTCTGATGACCACACTTGAATGTTCTCTCAGCTTGACAAAGAACTATTGATAGATTACTCAGTCTAGTTTTTCCATTGGTTGTGCCAATCTTGTGTGGGTTTTGCTTCATGAGTTTGTGTACAAGAGTGCCATGCAGCACTCTGCCAAGCCTTACTTAAAATCAAGACACATCACAGCTGCCACGTCTACTTGTCCCTTAGGCTGACAGCATGAACACTGCTGGTTCAAGCTTTGGTACTAATTAAGTTATAACAGAAATCTAATTGAATATCAAATTGATCAGAAATGGTCAGTCACATGGGTACACGTGGGTTCAGCTTCTCAGCATAATGCACTGCAACATTTTTGCCAGAACTTCAGCCTGTGCCCATCAGGGAAGAATCCTGCCTCAGACCTGTTTGCCTCCTCTCTAGGCTGGACACTCACTAGTTGTTGGGCAAACCTCTGTGTTGCATCCCACATCCTTCAATTTGATAGTAATGGGCAAAACCTAGGCTCCCACTTTGAAACATGGGAATTTGGAGTTAGGTACCCATGAGGCTTGTTTAGCTCTCAGAATTATGAGGGAATTCTGCTATTTGTGTGGATTTCTTTTTCTCAAAGGAATTATATTGTGTTTCTTGTGTCTTCTGACTTCCCCTCACCAACCTGTTGTGCAAGTCTGTTGCTATTCCTACACATCCAAAGATATGGTTTAGTTCCTTACCGCTATGACTGTTCTTTTTCCCTGCCTTCTCCCTCTTGTTGCTTTTCCAACAATAAGCTTATCCCTCAAGCTCATGGCCAAGTATCTCTTTCCTGTTCTGGCTCTGTTCCTTGTGCTGTCCTGCACAGCACATTCCTGCTCCAAACCCCACCAAAACTCATGTCCCCAGCACACCAGCTCACTCTTTTCCTGGTTATCCACAGTAACACATCACAACAGGCACTGTCTGTAGCTTTGGGACTTTAAGGATAACTTTCAGCATGGAATACCTGCTGCAGCTTAATACAGGGACTGAAAGAGGCTGTGATTCAAAATCCTAAGTTTCATCTCCCTTTAAGGTTGTTACAGTGACTCCTATGTTAACAGAAAGTGTAAACTCCCCCATCTACTAATTCTTTAGGGATATAGAACAGCAAAAGCAAAAAGATGAGTTAAAATGAAAGTTTTCTAACTCAGTTTCCATTAGCTTGAGTAAGCAAGGAAAGATAATGAAGTGAGTGAATATTAACAATTACACAGCAGTTCACCTTGCTGGAAAGTTTCTGCATCCAGAGAAGCAGAAGAGCCTTTACTAACCAGGCTCCTGCTAAGGAGCCCTCAGCCACTTTCACAGCAAGAGCTAAGGGAAAAGCAGAACAGCTCCCAACCCAGGTAACCACAGACCCTGCCAGGCAATCTTATGGCCCTTCCTCTGATATAGTAATTTGCCATAGGTGGAGCCAGCCTAGGCTCTGTTGGGTGGCCCAATTCCTGTGGGAGAGTGCCAAAATTAACAACTTCTGTTGTACATTGCCACTACTCTCTTGGATGTACAGTCCGACAAGAAAGAAGAAAGAATGAAAGAGAAGACAAAGAAACACAATATTCAAATTGAGTCAGATAGTTAACATGCACACAACAAAAAGAACCCAACACAAAGCAGAATTAAACAGGTCCAGGTGGATCCCCAGACTGGTAAAGATGCTGTAGTGTCACTGAATATCATCTGCCTTGCAGGTGTAATTTCAACAAATACTCATGGCACTCCACAAAGAACAGCAGCTAAAACCAAAGATATTTAGGGGGCTAACAAACAAGAGTCTCCACAAACACATATTCCCACTTGAAAGAAAGAAAAAAAAAAAAAGGCAAAATCCTTTCATTGTACACCTTGTACTTCACTGTGGAATAACCTTGAAATCATAACCTTAGGTATCACTTTTACACATACATTTGTATTTACCCACTTCACAGTCATATGAGGCACCAAGTACAGCTAAATGAAACTTCAGTGATTTCTAAATACAAGCCATATGCTCAGCCTCTCTGACCTCTACCAGATTCTCCCTGGGTTTTGCTTCAAAATAGTATGGGGATACTATTTGCATGTAAATTATGGTACAACACCCTAAAATAGGACAGCATTGAAAACTGGGTCTAGGACTCTCCAGAGATGGATGAAATTTAAGTGAACATTCAGATGCACTTTACAGATGGCTTAAAAAAATGTCAAGTGTCTTAAACACATCAAGTAATATTTGCAGTTACACACCCCCAGTATCTGCTCTATTTGTGCTATTTCCTATTGCAATTCTGCAAACATGGCTGTAACCTGACATTTTTGTACTGGCAAGTTTAAACTGGTAATTTGAATTGTAACAGAATACAAAGCCAGCTCGTTCTGGGTTCAGATTTCTCTGTAAATATTGCATGTGTCCAGTTATAGGTTAAATCATGATGCGAGGACAGTCACATGGCATCACCTGTTCATTGTCACCTGCACAGGTTCCCTGGGCAGAGCTGGTGGGTGAGCCGCATGCCTGGCCTTTGTATCTCATACTTGGTTCCCATGGAAACAGCTATAAAGCCACAAATTTTGCATCAATTTTTTTTTCCCTCTAAAATTAATGATGTGGTGCATCTCAAAACAGGAGGAAAATACAATTGGGAGATTCCATTCAGGCCATTATGTATTTGAATACTTTTTTAACCTTAAGCGAGGAAAACAATAGTGATGGCACAGTTTTGCAAGAAATCAAAGATCTAAAACAATAAATGGCTTAACTTAGCTAGATCTTAACTGATGATTGTTGCCCCAAGATACACTTTAGAAAAGTGATTTGTCAGCACTGTAAAGTGACTAATTCTTGGAAGAGCAAGTTGTGAAGATCCTGTATTTACACCCTTGTCTAAATGTTTAGGTACTAAAGGACAGAGAGAAACCAATTAAGACTGCAATTGGTGTTGATGCACTAATTAACATTAAACTTGAAAATCACATTTGTGACCATATCTGAGTGTCCTAAAATTATGCTTTTTATATATAAGTATTAATCAGGGGTGAGAAAGCCTTTCAGAAGAAAATTGTTAGTGCATTAAAAGGCCTGGGAAAAGCATCCAAGACTGAAATAAAGAAGCACATTGATGCCAGTGAATAGAACTACCCTATTTCTCAAAAAATATATGTTCAGACTCCTACCCTGATCCACCCAAACCTGTTCAGGAACCACCTTGCTCTCCAAGCATTAGATTGCCCCATGCAAGAGCCTTCCCTGTCCTGACTCTTCCCAAACTTCTTTCCTTAAACCCCTTTTCACTCATCTCCCTCTCTCACTCTTGTGCTTTCCAAGCCATCCTCCTAGAAAGCCTCCACATCTTTAGCCATCTTACCCAGAGATTCCTCCTTCTTTTCACCTTTTTGAACTTTCCAATGCATTGAAGTAGATGATTCTCAAAACTGGCTCATATCTGAGTGTTTCTCTACCTCCTCTCTCACGAGCCTCTTGACTATTTTCCAGTCTGCATAGACAAGACCTTCCCTTTGCACCTAAATCCTTCCTTGTGCCAAGCTCCTGCCTGCCGCTGGCAGTCAGTGTTGTTTTCAACAGCTGGCTGTTGCAGTAGCAGGTCAAGCTCTCCTCATCCCTGTCTCTCCTGCAGGCTCCTAACTGGGAAATGTTTCACTTTCCCATATGGGTTACACTTCTTGAAAAAAAATCACACACACACACACACCTGACCACCTCAAAAGCCAGGAAGACCAAAATTAATGGACAGATATAGGAAATACTAAAACGAAGCCTTAAAAAGCTTTGCTGTACATGTAAGTAACGAAGCATTTATTAACTAAGGGGAAGGAGGGAAAAGAAAGGATCCTCCAGCCCAGCTTGAGATGGAATGAGACAGAGATTTGCAGCTTTTAAACTTTCTACTGATTGCAAACCCAGTGTGACATTCTCACTCTCCATAAACCCTTATGAAAATATTTCCACTCAGCCTAATGAAGCTTGCCATGCTTTCTCTTCACCCTTGGTCTTCAGCTGCTGCCTGGCATGGGAACTAATGAGACAACCAGCCAAGTTTCCTGTGCACATTACACAGCAAAGCTTAAGCACCTAAAGTCATTGCATACAGATGCTCTGCTGGAGCTGCTTCCATACACTTTCCCAATCCCTCCTCTCTAAACTTCCACAGGACAGAGTATCATAAAGGGTGCATTACTCTAAAGCACACATCTAAAACACAGCGCACTTAGGGGATTGTGGCAAGTCAGCTACACATCTCATGAAATAAGGGGTCTTCATTTCTACGAGCCTTACCTCTTCCTGGTAGGCACGGACCAGGCAGGAAGGCAGGGGAAGCTTTGTAAAACAGCTGGGAAGGACCCAGGGAAGAGCAGTAGAATTTTTGCTTGTTAATGCTCTAAGTCTCCTTTTGCAGCTCCAGAGAGACTCCTTGGGAAATTACTTCATGGACATGACTGTGTTTGTTTGAAAACTCTCCCAGTGAGAGATAATTATTTCCGCAGCCTGATAAAGGCAATGTAAATTAATCAGATATATCACTACTTAATCCTTAATAGATTCTAGTGCAGGGGAAAGAGAAAACCAAACAGAACAAAACCTCTTAACTCACTGTACTCATGATACAAGATTACAGACGTGCTCCATACTGCAGCTAATTAAATATGGCACTGGATCAGTGCTAATGAATTTAATTTCTTCCTTCTTCCAAGTGAAAATATGAAGTAAAAACAAGAAGCCAGGAGAGGGGGAAGAAGAGAGGGCTGGCAGGGGAGAAGATGCATTTACAGCTATTGTTTACTCCTGTGGTGTATTCCTTCAACACCAGGATAAAATTATTTGTTATTCTTACTTATAATACTTTTCAGCAATGTCTTCAAATGCTTCTAAAATTTTGAGGAAATGAGCACGTTGCAAGTTCAACTTGAGGACATTGCAATTGAGCCAACAACTTTCAAGCCCCAAATCTCATCTATCCACACTGAAGAGTAGGACCTACATGGATCTGAAGTGACAGACGCATGGTCTTATGTGACACTCCTCTACAAAGTACCAACACAACTTGCATTCATTACACTGGCAATTTTAACTGGAATTCTGATAGGAAACCTTTTGAACGTGACCAGGATAATGATAAGATTTTTGATCAGGCCCTTCCTGTGCTGTGCAGATACTCTTGAATGATCCATATAAATGGGGTGGATTCAATAACAGAAGATGGAAGTGAACACCAAGAACACACTTCACATTATCTGTACACTGTTCATTCAGATGGAGAACACCATGCCAAAAGTAGATAGCTAATCCTGAATCACAGGCAAACAAAAAGCTTCCCTCACAATTAAAAGAGAAAAGGAGATTCTTTTCGTTAAGCCAGACCTTGCACTGATCAACATGAGCTTATAAGTTACACATCCCCTTCTGCTCAATAATTATTGAGCAAATTAGGAGACAAGAAAAGCTGCTACCAGGATAGACAATTACATCCTAGCAAATGATCTATGCTTGGGATTCATTTTTTCCAATTTTTCTCCACCAAGATGCCATGTTTACTGCTGACCATCTGAATTCCTAATGAGGAACAGCAGCATTCCATCTTCCTGAATAAAAAGTTGGAGCTATAGTCCTGAAGAGAAGCATCATTCACAGCCATGTGTGAGTGACAATCAAGCCTGGAGTAAAAGTGAAAGAGAATAAGAGCATAAAGTTAAAATTCTTTAGGATTCTTCACTTGAGTTAATTGGACACTAATGAGAATCATTCCAAATTTATGTTCCCTTTCTTCCTTTCCTTAAATCCATAGTATTGACCTATCCTCATGACCCTTTCCAAGGCCTGGGTATGTCATCTCAATCCCTTCCTTCCTCCATGTTTTTTTATGGGGAAGTCTCAGTTCAAACATGACAAAGATAACTGATGTGTCAGAGCCTCATAAAGATAAGTGCCAGGAAATCCTGTTTTCCCCAGAGAAAGCAGGGCTTTGGTCAGCATCTGCATATGCCTTCAGATCATGCTGTATAAGGAAACACAAGGTTTATGTTTCTTATGTTTATGACCTTCATTTTCACTCTCCTCTACCACCATCAGTTTAGAGCCAAGGTTGGTTTTTTGTTTTCTTTCCCCTCCTTTTAGCACAAATGGGTCAGTGAACTTGACAGCTTGAAACCTTGACAGAACCATCTGTTCTTCATTAAAAGCCATTAATGACAACGATAATGGGGCTAATTAGGCTGCATGCAAACATACACACGCTTCAAGGGCTCCAGGGCTACAAGCAATCAAAGATCCAAATTGAACTAGCTGCTGAACACTATTGCTGAGCATTAGGAACCCCCACCCCATCTTGTCCCAAAGTACAGCGACAACAGTCAACATTCCACTGGACATGTGGAACAGGTTATTCTGATACAAGGCTCAGGGTCTTTTGCCTTTGTTCCCATTGTCCTTCCACCATTTCCTCTTCACTGCGTGTTAAGGATGATTGGGAAACACCACTACAGCCTGGGAGCACGTATTCTCCATCACCATCTGCCAGTTTTAGTTCTCTGGTGGGTAGAGATGAGTGTGCATGCAGGTCTTGAAGAAGCCCTGAATGAACACCTTTGTTTTACACATGGAAACCATTCCCAACAAATCCACTGACTTGCTACTTCCTCCAAATCTGACTTCTGGAAGTCACTTTGTTATTCCCAGCCTTGGTTTCTTAGTTTCTCAAAGTAGAAACAGAACCACTGCACAGGCACCTGTCACACCTGTGTCAGAAAGGTTAGAGCTATGAAATCCTTGATGTGAACAGCATCTAGAACTTGGAGTTACTCTAGTAAGAGTCTCCTTTTAATGTAACAGCTCTATCACAATAACCAAACGATCCCCAAAAAACCTGATCCATAGAAAGACCGTCCATTGCAGCAAGGCCTGCTGGACCAAGTGGCATTCTTGCAGGTGGAGAACTGAAAATCTAGGAAAGCAATGGCCAGGACTTGTTAACTCCAGTGAATCTTTAGTATAAAGGACAGGGACTTCTTGGGAAAAAAATGAAGATTCTGATAACATATCTGATAATGTCCCAGCTATGAAGACAACAACACCTAGTACCCTGTTTTTAAATATTAGAAAATTTCTCCAACCTTTTGTATTACCATATTTATGTTACAATCTGGGGATTAACATCTCACCCGCACCATCTTTCTGACACAGGCCATTTCTTCAGCTTTTGCTACTTAGTCTGTAATTTCACAGCCTTGCAACAGAAAGTCTTAAACAGACTAATCCATTCCTACCACTCTTGCATGATCATAACATCATATCAGCCAGGCTCACAAACCCCTCTTTTCAATTTCAGAGAATTCATTATTGGATGAGAAGTGGTTTCTTTACTATTACGGTATCTGATAAGCAATGTTAGAAAGCTGTAAAACACCACCAAGCTGGTTTGCAGAAATATCTCCTAATGACGTGTCTCTCGTGTAATAACAGGCTGGTGTACAAAACCCACCAACTGTGGAAAACCTGCATTAGTACAGCTATAAAAAAAAAAAGTAGCTATGCAATTTCAAAAGCAATACACAGCTACATTATTGCTGCTTCATGGAAAGTAAAGTTTTGGTTTATTTTTACATTAGACTTTTTTTTTAAAACACAAAATGCATCATAAACCACCTGAAAACACGCACTGACTAGTGGTCTTAGAGGACAATACCGTATGAACTTTTCTCACAGCTGAGTACAACATATGTCTGCTAGAATCATTCCAAGTTAAATATGAAGCTGAAATAAAGCTGATAGCTCAGTTTTAAAATCTTCATGTTCTGACCTCCAGGCAACATAAAATGGATTTTTTTTTTTTAAACCAATTCTTTTAGAAAGCAGGAGCCAGGCAGTGTCACTTAATGTATGTTTTAACAGCCTGGGTTTTCCAAAATGTATCAGTGTCATTTATTCCAGTGGTAATTTTGTATGCCCTGTTCTTCTGTGAAAGATACATCCATAAGCCTCCTGAATCTGTTTTCACCATACGCCATTGCCCCTGCTCCCTCTCAGCCCTGTCCCAGCCCACAGCAATATTTCTTTATAGTTGGACGTTAATAAAAAGGTGTCCCTCCCTAGAAGCAACTCATTACCCAAGCAGGTTGAAGGAGGTTATCAGGAATTAGGTATTACTGCACAGTGACCTGTGAAGGTTATTACTCCAAGAAGAGCAATCATGAGGAGCGGGTGCGTGAGGAGGTGCCTCAGCAGAGCCCTGTCACTATGCAGCCTATACCAGCTTTTGTATACCTTTGTTCCTCAATTCTCTTTCTTCCCCAGAGGGTCAGGATGAAGTTACCCACTGGCTTTTAAGGGGCATCTCCCAGCACACAGCAGCAGGGTACAAAAGGGCTAATTCCCCATGGGCAGCAAAAGGCAGGGTGCATGGCCAGAAAGACTGACAGCACTTGTTGACAACATCAAGGATACAGGAGCAGCAGGGAACACCTGTGTGCCAGGTGAGAGGGGCTAAGCAAAGAGAGCTCTGAGACCAGGCCACAAACCACCGTGATACCTTGTGGTGAAAGGAACTAACCTCAGTTCTGTCCCTCTGGGGCTGGGGTCCCCGCTGTGAAAGGGCTGGGCTGGCTTAGGAGGAGGCTGGTGGGTCGGTATGTCAAAGGATGGTGATTCTGGGCCTGGGGGGCTGTCATAGGACAGGCTACACACAGGTCATCGTGATGAGCTTTTCGTCTGGGCCCTGAGCTCTGCTATTGAGAGCACAAACAGAAAGAGCTGGGGAACAGAATTTACTGCTGCCATAGGACAACTGAGCTATCAGACAGGGGAGTGCTGAGGAACAAGCTCTCAGTCTCATCACTGTAACTCACCTGTGAATTTAGGGCTTTCAAATAACAAATCTAGTCAAAACACATCAGAAAATTCAAACTGACTAATGAAGATAACTACAAAAATTGGCCTTTTTTTTTAATTGACCCATTATTCACAAAGATTCAACACAGTTGAACTCAGGGCTTGGTTTCTCCCATTCCTTTTCTTTTTTGTTTGCCTAGACCACAAGAACTTCAAAACAAAAGTTTTCTTTTCCCAGCCTTCTCTGTAGTACTACATGCATTCAACACACTTAATCTGGACAGCTCCTGATTCTGACAAAAGTCCTCAGCCACCTCTCTAATCAAAGTATCTTTATCAAGCAGCAGAAATTAAACGGAAACGAAATCAAACCCATTAATCTTGCAGAGGTTTGAACACACTGAAAGTGCAGACCAGAATGATCAGGTGTTAAAATTCCTGTGGCAGAACAGACTCAGCGATAGCCTCTTACAATTTGTACGTAAATTTAATATTTAACAGGAAAAGTATGGATAGGAATCACTGCATAAGCATAGGATTCCTTTCAAGTGTGTAGGAAAGAGACTACCCTGCAACACTGGCCAGGGTTGCCATAAGCTCAGGTGGCATTTGGAAATAGCTCACCCAGGGGATGCCTCCACTGAGTATAGCTGTCAGATGCCGAGCACGTTTTCACCTGTACTCTGAGACATTCCAACAATCTGGCAACTGCATTAGCATAGAACTGAGCTTGAATTAATTACCATAATTCTGGCTTTTAATTCAGGTTTTGGTTGGCAATACAGGAAACCTGAATTTTGGGTTCCTCATAGCAGGTTAGCAGGGCCACAACAGCATAATGCAAAATAGTGAAGTGGTGTGGCATCACTCTGCTGGTTCACATTTTATAGTGCTGAGACCCAGCAGGGTAAGAGACATAAACCACTCGAAGGGGAACCACAGACTCAGGCTCAGAGCTGGCTAAGAGAGACATAATTCATTCAGCTTAGAGCACAGATAACGTGTACTCATTTTAGACTGAACACTGTACAGATATTCCCCAAAGTAGCAAAATGCCTATCCTGCTCGCATTGGAAAACTTTCCTCCTCCTGGAGGGACAGTGCAGCCATCTACACGGAGTCTAATGAAACTAAGAAGGGAAGGCTCCTGGCAGGAGGAAGGATTCCGAAGTCTAATCTGCTGTAATGGATTAATGCTGTCCTGAAAAAACTCGCTGGCCTGAGCTTTCAAACCCTTTCCCCTCAAATATCTAGGGCAGTGTTGAAAAATGCATGTGCCACCATCACTGAGAAATGGACAACTTCTTTCCATTCCTCTTCCATTTGCTGGGTAAACAGGCCAATCGCAAAGTCAGCAGCCGTGGCAATTTCTGAATCAATATTTATCAAGCCCTTCTCCAACTGCTATTTTATGCCTCATTGGTCAGAGAGCATCCTCTCCAAGTGAGCCAGAAAATCCTGACCTTGCAAATGACAGAGGAGCTGCTTGAGGATTACAAAGTAGAGCAGCGTCTCTAGCTAAAAAAAAAAAACAACTAACCGCTTCACGTGAGCGTCCTCTTGGCATTACACATTCTTCTTCTGCCCTTTTCCTTTCTCCTATCCCTTCTTTCAGCAGCAGCCCTTGAAGCTAAAGGTTCATTTAAGAGCCCTAAACAAACAGCTTGTTCATTAGCAAAAATCAAGCTACATGTAAATGACATTAAAAGCCACAGATACCCTCAAGGGAATCTGGTTTGGATTGGGTTTTTTTGTCTGTACTTTTAGCGACATAATAAATGGATTTCTTCCTGCCCCTCCCCTAGGCATACTGAGTTTGCAATTATTCCATTAAACAAAAGCAACTGCACCAATTAGGTGGAATAGACTGGCAGAAAGGTGTTTGGGGCACGAGGATACAATCCCTCCATCCTAGCACTCCACAAAGGAGGCTACAGAGAACAGAGAAACCTGGGAGAGGCCAAGTGCTGTAAGATCACCTCTGGAAAAACAGATGGCCAAAAAATCAACCGAAAGCTCAGGGACATTTGAAAGGAAAGAAAGCATTGCCCTTCCTAGCCAGAGAGAATAACTTGTTAAGAAAACAAATATGTCCATGATCCTTTGAAGAGATGAAGTGGTGTTACTTACCAGCACAGCCTCTGAAGTGTATGGACTGCCTCCAGGAACCACTCAGGCAAATCAGCATGAACTGTGCACTTCAGTCCAGAGAGTGCCACACAATCTGGTACCACAACACGTCCCTTTCCTGCAGCTTGACATGCCTGAGGTTTTCTGGGAAAATACATTTGTACCTGAACTCCCCATCAAAATATACACTGAAGGGGAGGTATTGTTCCAGCCAGAAAAGAATGAAAACAAACAAAATCCAAGTGCAAATGGGAAAGATCCAAGAGGAGTCACTGCTCTTTAAAGTTTTTTTATTCTCAAGCAGAAGCGAAGAATGCCTCCAAGCACATTCCACACAAGGAAATTGCATCTTTAAGTTTACTCCTAGTCTCAAGCTAATCAGAGAATTTCTGGAACTTTGACTACTGTAGCATAAGATGCCTTAGGCCTTCTCTGTACAAATCCTTTATTCAAAACAAAACAACAAACAATAGGGATGGTTTCTGTGCACATTTTCCTCCCATTAATCCTCACTACTCTTCTGGGAACAGTTCTCCCTAGACTGTTTCTGTCTTTACTATTTCTCCTCTTCTTTTGGTTACAAGCTATTATAAAACTGCTCTTTCTATTTTATTATCATTCTTTGTTCATGGTCTAGCAATGACCTACTTTGGTCTTTTCAGCATTCCCAAATTGATCCTCACAGTTCTTCAGTATCTCTGACTCTTTCCTGAACGCTACCCAAAAGACCACATCACCACATTTGAAACATTGCACTGGACTCTGTATTTGAAACTCTCTCTACTCATTCAGAGAGCAGTTTTTTCAGGTGAGTTTCGTTGTGGAACATCACTTGGATAACAGCTCCAAATTTCATAAAATAACACATCTTATTGGCACCTCAATCCCAATGACTTCAACTGGCACTTTGTTCCTAAGGAGGTCAAGCTGATGATTCAACCTCTTTTTGTACAGGTTTATTTTTTTAGTTAAGCCACGCTTTATATGATCTCTCCTCTTTGAACCCTGTTGTATTGACTTCTGTCCAGATTTCAACATTTTAGTTGCCTTGATGTGGTATTCAACACCACTTTCCACATTAGCAGCATCAGTGAACTAATGGGCTGTTTGTTGTTTCCCCAGTCATTAGTCAAGGCCTTGCACACAACAAGCCCTTCAGCAACACTCGTGCCTGCCCAGGACACTGCTCCTCAGCCTCATTGCTGCTATTTACCATTTCCCTCCATATACATCCCTGACTTGGCAATTTCAGGCCCCCGTGTCTTTCCTTGTTTTATGGAGGGGCACACCAGGAGAGCAGGATGCTCCATGGCCAGTCTGGACTCACAGAGGCCCTGCCAGTAGGGATGTGTAACTAGCCAGCTGGCTCCAACCAGACTGAGCAGACACGGCAGAAATAGTGGAGCTGTTCTCTCAGCAGAGACACAAATAGATGCCCACTTCTCCTCTACTTGCTCACCAGTTCCCACAGACCACACAGGCACTCGATACATTTGCTTTCTGTTCTGTTACATGGTTTCAGATTGACTAGATTGCAGGATTCCCCAGAACTCCTCCCTGAAGGAACAAGTCTATCAACGTACTTGAGTTGGAATGCACTTGTGTGTACTTGCAGCAACAGTGACTTGGGAGTCAGTCATGGTGGCAGATGCACCTCATCAGGATCCTAAAGGCCGAACAAGGGCAGTCCCTGCAGTCGAGGTCCATGAAAGGCCAGGGACTTAAGTTTGAAAATACATTGAATAGAAAATATGTTTGAAAAAATAGATTTTTGTTGAGGCGAGTATCAAAAGATTTTTTTCAGGTATCCCAGCCTAAGAGCCACCAGAAAGTCCAAAAGCTGTGAAGTCTGAACTTCCACAAAAGCAATGATGGGGCACTTGGTTAAGGGGAGGAGAAGAGAGAAAGACTTGCACAGGGATTACTGTCCTTCTGTCAATTGCTTCAGCGAGAGCTTAGGCAGCCACCTTAGCAGTTTGTGCTGTATTTTCTCATCTGTCAAACAAGAGAAAGAAGCAAACCAGTTCAAATAGGCATCAAGTTACTCAGTGCATTAGTGTTTATGGACTGCCTTGAGATATATTGGGCACAGGGGGGAAACAAAAACTTGGGGAGGGTGGGCAAGCCAATGACCAAATTTTGAGGCATCAACTTTAAAGGGTTCAGTTCCAGGACCACTTCTGCTCAAGATATTTATCAAGAAAGTGGATGAAGGAGTCGAAGGCACCATTAGCAAGTCTGCTGATGGTACCAAACTGGGGAGGTGCTGTTGACCCCCGGAGGACAAGAGGCCTTGCAGGGGAGTATACATAGATACCCTGCTGTATTCAGCACTGGTACAGCCTCACCTTGAATCTTGTGCACAGTTCTGGGGTTCATAATTTAAGAAACAGGTGAAGGCCCCCAAATGTGTCCAGGGCAGGGCAATAAAGTTGGTGAAGGGGCTGGAATGTCCTGAGGAGCAGCTGAGGACTTTGGGCTTATCTAGTTTGGAGAAGAGGCTGAAGGGTTGCTCTCTACAACTTCCTGAGGACGGGACACAGAGAGGGAGGTGCTGAGCTCTTCTCCCTCTGATGCAGAGACAGGGACATGTGGGAATGGCCCAAAGCCGCACCAAAGGAGGTCTAGACTGGACATTAGAAAACATTGATTTACCAAGAGAGTTTGGTCAAACCCAGGAACGGTTTCCTAGAGAGGCATTCAATGCCACAAGCCTGACAGTGTTTAAAAGGCCTTTGGACAATGCCCTTAATAACCTGCTTTACTTTGGTCAGCCCTGAATTGGCCAGGAAGTTGGATTACTCTGTTCTGTTCTAAACAGCAGAATGCACAGGTCACAAAAGCTTGAAGCAAGCCTTTCAAGTTTGCTGTGCCACCTCATCTCTGAGACAAGAAGTTTCCTCTAGACAAGTAGGCCTGGCTGACATAATTTCCCCAGATGATTCAGAAACTCTGACTAATGTACAATACCACCAGTTATATTTTCATTTTGTGTACTTGCCTTCCTTCTCCACCCACCTCTTCAGAAAGGACTGATTTGCTGCTACATTTCACGACAGACTCATGCATCCCTTTTCACTGCTGATGCCAACCAAGTCCCTCAAACAAGGCTGTTGCATTTGACCTTCAGAATCCATGAGTCAAACAGTATGGTGTGACCAACTCACAGTCTGACATTCATGGGCGCATCTGTGATGAGGTTACCCAGACTTCCAGCCAGCCATGTAACTGCAGCATCCTAAATATCTTCCGAATCAAATCAAGAGTAGTAATATATTGGTGACGCGAGAGAGAAAAGCCTTTTGTTTCTGAACAAATATATTTCTCTTTGAAATTAAGACCTTCTGATTTCAATTTCATCTCCTCTGCTGCTGCTAAAATGAAGTTGCTAAAAGCACAGATGATGCAGAGCAATGCCCTTTTTGGGCTAAGCAAAACTTCCTAATAAATAGATGGAAAGACTTGGCACAGCTTTTTTGTTGGACACTCTGAAACAGGAGAGCATTTTCTTTTGTCCATTTTCTCCCGTCTCTGACAACACCTGGCACAGACATGTTTCCTTGCTGCAGGCCAAACAGGCTGTTGACAGGAACCACAGGAATACACACTTTTGTGCTATCAAGCAGCACTACAGCGAGTGTGCTTTTGAGGGCAATGTGGAAATTGTATGGGCACAAATAAAGGTGTATGCAACAGGGTGGGAATCAGATGGCCATACCACATAAACAGTGAAGTTACGAGCTGGGTCCCAACTCTACCTCTGCTATAAAGGAAAAAACTAGCTAAGTTACATCCAATATGCCAAGAATAGCTGGGAAGGAGAGCTTCTTTAACCTCCTCACACATGCCTTTTCAGAGTGCATCTACTGTGCCAGAAAGATTTTGCTTATACAAGGGTTTTACTAGAGGGTTTTTTAACATGGGTACACAAGCACACACAAACCAGTTACCTGTGATGTGGTTAAAGCAGGACTGGCATGGTCTATGCACTCCTGCTACATTTATGCAGTTTGCTGTGGCTGCAGTTTTACAGTAAGGGGCAATGAGGGGCCCCACAGCGAAGGGGGCCATGTAGGCAGAAAGATGAACTTATCCAGAAAAAGTATTGAAAACTGAATACCCTCCTGATCAACCCTGGAATTAACTAATTTTCAGGCACAGATTAGCAAGCAGTTCTGTGCACAGCAGCAAATAGCAGACATAAAGACTGTAAAATATTATTTGCAGCCTCATTTTGGTCTGCTATGAAAAGGGAAAAACAAACCAAGACGATATTTCATAAAAAAAACTTGTTAAAAACCTCCTCAGGCAAGGAATAGAGCAAGGACTAAAAGCTTTGATGGCATTTAGACTCCTGGCTACACAAATCTCTTCTAAAAAAAAGCAGTCTCTAGAACAGATAGTCAGATCAGAGAGTGACAGATCAGTAGTTTTAAGTTCATGGTCTTTCAGATGAGACATAAAACCAGGTCCTGACCTTGTATGATCATTAAAGATCTCATAACGCTTTTTGCAAAAAGTGGGTTCTTAATCCCACTGGCCTGGAGACAATCCAATTTAGGTAACTACCTCAGTCAATCTTACAGATTTATCTAAATACAGCACTCTGTTCTCCAGGCTAAAATAGTGTGCGGCATTTCCGTGTGCTGTAATATACTAAAAGAGTCCTCCCTATCCCAGCATTAGGCGAAGTAATCTTTTTATATGCACTCACTGCCACTCCTACATAGGGGTTATGAACCTTAGTATATGTTAAGGAACTTGGAGATACAAAGCACAGTGGTGTCCTAGTTTCAGCCAGAACAGTGTTAATTTTTTACAGTAGCCAGGAGCGTGGTGTGGCCAGACCCTAAAGTTATTTGATACCAACTCATATCATTAGCAGGGTGGAGAAAGGGTTTCTGGCTCTTAGTAGGAAAGAGCCAGTTGGTATTTGTCATTTCTTTGCCCTACGCCTTTTGTTATTAATATTGCTGCTTCTCCTGCTTGTTTTCCTATCTCACTGCTCTTTCTAGCATTGCTCCTATCTCACTGCTCTTTCTAGCATTGCTCCTATCTCAAACCATGATCTTTGCCGTTTGTGCTTTCAATCGGAGAGGGGAGGAAGGGGAACAAGCGGCGTCTGGTTTGGGAGAGTCTCAGTGGGAGCACTAAATGGGGGAGTACCATTCCTAAACCACAACAAATGGAAAAGGCATTTATTACCATATTTAGCATGATTCAGTTTCCATGAAACCTTTTTCACACTAGAGTAGCTAGAAATTAGAGCTTCCCAAATTTTGAGAGCAAACAAATAAATGAAAAAAGCAGAAAAGCAGAATGTTTATACCTGTGCCACTGAATAAGCCTATGGGACAAGATTCAAAGAGAGACAGGGACAAGACTAGGACAGTTGGATATCACCTGAATTATGGCCACTGAACACATCAACGGTCAGCAGGTGAAAATATAGGTGGTCCAAACCATTAAATTTTCAAAACATAAGGATAGAGTTCTTTGATCAGCATTTAAGGGGAACACACAGGTTCTTCCCAAGCAGAACTTCCAACTTCCACCCAGGAAGATTCATAACAGGTCAGGTTTTCAAACTAGCATTACAAATAGCATCACAAGATGTCCCAAAACTCCTTGGGGTGCATTCCATATGGATATCCATTAGAGTAGATGAGAGAGCAGACAAAACCAAACAACAGAAGCATCAACTGTGCTGTTCAGTAAGGAGTTAGTCTCCCAAAAGAGTCAATAATTATTGAAATCTCTTAGAGAATAAAGCAGCAGTAAAATCCTGAAGGCATAGAGATCAAACTACAGAAGACTTGAAATATGGATGTAGCAAAATAGTGTGGATTTTTACTGTGATAAAAATGTAAGAGGACAATCACATCTGTGACCAGAAAGATTCAGCTTTGAGAGACATAGTGTCTTAGCACGAGCATGCCTGCACACACGTAAGAGAGTGCCTGTGTCAGGGTGGGCCTCTGGGGACTAATAGTCAAGGTTTATTTTGAAGTGAGCTCTCTATTCACACCTATCTGTCAAGGCAAGTATGTTATTATTTTGCAGATGAAAAGGAAAGCTTCTTATGAAAGCAGCACTCAGTTATGTTACTTAGAGCAGGTACCTCTCATGATCCTTGGGTTTACTAATCAGAGGCCATGATTCCATTCCCCCTAAGACCTAAGACTAGATTCCTTGGGAAAAAGACCAAGGCTAATATGCAGATGATTACAGAGATGTTCTCACCTGCATCTTGTCAAAGAAAAACATCCGAGTTTTCTTCACCAGAAAAGCCTACTATGTTACCATTTTCCTGATCTTCATTATTTACCTGAGTAGTCTGACTACGTAACTGAAAGTCAAACACAGCTTATGAAAAAGGATCCAAGAACAAGTCATTTCTCATGGTGACACTTGCTTCTTTGATGAGCCTACAGAATAGGAGCACACAACAGCTTTTTTAATGCATGCGATGTTTTTCTGGCAAAACATTGTGCACTGGAGCTGAGAGAACACAACTCCAATAAGACTCATGCTCAGTCTTTCTTGTTCCTCTCACATTGGGGAAAAGCTAGCAAGCCAAAAAGGGACTGGTAAAGTTTAGCCTATAGCGTGCAGTAATGAGACTGTGGTAATATTCTCCAGTTACTGATTTAGTACAATTTGTTGGAAGAGTATGTGGTTAACAAAAAAGAAGCCTGAACTAAGCCACAAAATACATTTATCACACTCTAAAAACATTTTTCCAATAACAATTAATTTTTCATAAATAGTCTGTTGAGTATTAACCAGAAAATAAGAATTCCATTTTGGATACAATTTTGTCAGCGACATGAGAAGTGGAAACCTCAGAAAATCTGGAAAAACTTTCACATTCGAAGAGCTGTTAACACAGTAATTGGGGTCTCCCACATAATGAAAAATTACCTTAACCTCAGGCTATTTGCATTTCTGGAGTGCATCATAACTTTCTCCATGACCATCCAGGCAGTTCCTTATCTACCAAATGGTCCATCTGTCAAACGAGTGCCTCTCCAGGCTAGAAACAAGGATGTCGTGTGGGACAGTGTCAAATGCTTTGCACAAGTCCAAGTGGGTGATGTCAGTTGCTCTTCCCTTAATCTACCAATGCTGTAACCACATTGTAGACTTCCAAATTCGTCAGGCACCATCTGCCTTTAGTGAAGCCCTGTTGGCTGTCACTAATCACCCACTTAATATCCCATATACTTTAACATTGTTCCCAGGAGGGTCTGTTTCTGGCAAAGGTTTAGTCTGACTGTAAAATTGCGTTTTCTATTTAAATAGAGGCCGAGAATTCCATGCTAGCTGTAGAATTATTGCTTCTTTCTTCCATTTGCAGCTAGTATAGGAACTACAAAAATAACGAACTACAAAAAGCAGTAAGCAAAGATTGGTGGTTCAAAGGGAAAGTTAAGTTGCAAAATTCAGAAGTTTCCTAATCCCATGAGTATCTTGGTAGCAGAAGAGACTCATCCAAGAAGACAATTGTCCCTAAAACAACGTTGGGAATTACATACTAAATCTAGAGGAGCTCTGCAAAGTGCAGGTGGGCACCTGCTAACTTTTCCAGCAGTGCAATGGTTGGCCTTCATGGGACCCCATGCACGCTGAGAATGAGAACCTCTGACTCGCATTGCACAGGAGCAGTTATTTAGTCACTGCTGCATACAAATACCCAAAGTTCTGCATCCTAATTTTAACTTGCAAAGTGTACTGCTACCAAAAAAAATACAAGCCCAGAGAAGGCTATAAAATATAAAACTTGCTGATAAGAGCTCATTGCAAGGAAGCATGGTCAGCAAGCCTACACTCTCCTCCATAAATATTATAAGTGTTAATAAAACAGTACCAAAGAGAGAAAGACACAAAAAAGTATATTTTACATCTCCTTTCCTCCCACTTCTTTTAACAGTGGATAGACAGGAGGAGAGCAATGGCAGCTCCTGCCCAAATAACTTCATCGATCCAAACATGATCAATCTTACAGCAGACAACAGGAACAAAAATGAGCCACCATCTGTGGTGTCTTCTGGGTGGCAGCACAACTAGCATTTTCTGAGTGAGCTGACACTCATGTCAGAGACAAGAGATGCATGATGGTTTTAAGAAACTTTTGTATCATTCTAAATTTGTTTTTTATAGTCTATATTGAAAGATACATTGATGCCAAGAGTAGCAAGCTGCTTTTTTTCTGTGAAAGATGCTAACAACATACCTTCACAGTGGCTGTCATTGTATCATCATGGTGTGTTACACCCCCGAAACTACAATTCACTGCCAGAAATACCGTACCTGAACTTAGTTCAGAGCTCTTTGCACTTCCTGCTACTTGGAAGATATTAAAGAGCGACCCTGAACATGCATTGTGCTGAAAGCTGCTAAGAAAAGTCCACGTGCACTGAGGAAACCTGGAAAACTGTTTTGGAGATAAACTCATTCATTTTTTTGAGGCAAAAATTTACTGTGGTTGAAGCAGTAACAGTAAATACTCACTTGATACACAAGTGTCAGTCCCCCTTTCAGAAGACAGATCCAATACATTAATTGCTAAAGTGTCATCAAATATCTGACAGATCAGACCCAAATGGTGTGGTGTGCTTACACCAGACAGCAGTCTGAGTCTTAAAAGTAAAGTTACAGCCTTCTTTGCTGTAAGGTTTCCAAATAGACATGTTGTGCATGTTATTTATGGACATCTGCCCAGACCTTCAGACGAACAACTCAAGAGATGTGAGCTTCCACCTCAAACTCAGTGACAACATCTCAGTTCTCCAGTTTAACTGTTGAATTACCGAGTGCTTCTGCAAACGGCCAAAAGACTGAGAAAAGCCAACAGGGAACTAAAAGTTACTATAATGGTGGAAAATTAAAAATAAAAAGACAAACAGAGGGAAGGAGAGTCTAGTGAAGGACAAGAAAGACATGGAACACAAGGAGTCCTGAAGGAAGGGGACACAGAAGAGAGAGGAGGAACCACAAAACTCCTCTCAACCAGAGAGAGCCAGAAGCAAAAGCTGAGCCACCCTCCAAGCCTATTGGCTCACTCAATCCTTCCCTTTGTCCCTTTCCAAAGCTTCAGACTGGTCACTATGGTCAGGGAACAAGGTTGTGCTGTACACCTCCAGCACTTGCACTCCTGCTTTGCTGTCCCCTCAGTTACCACAAAGATTGGGTTTCTCCTGCCTCCAGTTTCCACAGCAAGCTGTCCTGCCAGAGCCCCCTCACTGCACCCAGGGCCACACAAACCACCCCAAAGCGAGGCCGTGCTGAGGGCAGGATGGCCACGACGCTCAGGACTCGGGCAGCCCTCCCTCCTGCCTCGGGGCAAACCTGATGCAGAGCTCTCAGCACAGACCCAAAAAGACCGCAACCACATCAACACAAGAAACACATAGATACTCTACCAACCCGATCTGTGTCCTCAACAGCCCTCAGGCAGACACCCCCCGCTCCCGAGCAGCAGATAAAAGGCGTGAAACACGGTATTTACCTCCCGCTGCTGCTGCCGCCCCTCCCCGCGCTCCCTGAGGGCCGGTGCTGGGCCCAGGTGTTCGCTGTTACCTGCACAGCCCCACAGCTGCTGCCCCTCAGGGCGGGCTCCCAGCACTCAGATTGTTCCACGAATCTTCCCTCCAGCCTTAGTCATCAACCAATGCCTCCGATTTCAGCATACACTGTCACCTATGTGGCTGTGCTTTGACATCAGTGATATTTACACATCACAAACCTCCCGTTTTTGTTGTGGCCAGGACAAGCTGCTGCTTTGTAATGAGCAGTAACACCACTGGTGTGGTTTGTCATCCATGTTAGATTAGGGCAGGGGGATGCAGAGGGTGGGTGCCTCAAGCCTTCCCCATATGCCTTAGACTGGGTTCTAATGTCCATATACAGTACTTTCTGGGAATATTCGTCACCCTAACTGGGCTTATGAGCTGGTTGCTCAACAGACAACAACATACTGCAGAAAAGTTGCCCAGAGGCAGACCAAAGAACATTCATCTGGTCTCTGGAGCCACAGGTGTCTGCCGGTATCTGCTGGTTACAGCCCGCGTACAAATAAAGAACTGGACCCGAAGATGGGCCAGGTGCCACTCTGTCTAAAATATCCTCTGTTCACTTGACCTGCACAGAGCTATTGCTGGGGCCAGGGGTGGCTGGAGGCTTACAAGACAGCTGGTGCAACACCTGCTCCTTTAGCACAGCCCTCAGGTTGAGCTGGAGATCTTTATGCTGGGGCTGGCCAGAAACCTAAACACATCATTGTTGAGCTGTTTTGAGACTCAAGATTACCACTATAAAGGGAGGGAGGGGAGCACACTGTGGCAAATTTACCTCTGCTTACAACCACCACTTACCATGCAAAACACAGCAGTTCGGTGAGCAGGGCTTCACTGCACATTCTCTATTCAAAGGGAGAGGGGAAGCTGGTTTTTAAAAAGTAGGACAAAGGCCAGTCAATTACCACAAAGTTATTTAAACAAGGAACACCAGAAAGCCAGCTTTGTGAGTGTAAAGCTCATGAGCTTCTGTAAGCTGAGGGGAATAAAAATGGTTTGCCTCCCACATACGATCATCAGCTGGAGGCAGCAGCACTCCATTAGTGAGAAATTTCCAAGAACTTTGCAGAACTAGGAAGAAACAAAAGCAATGATTTACACACCTTTCTGCTCTTCTCTATGTCTGACACCAAAAGAAATGTGTTTGTCTGACCCACAGTGTATTTATACATCCACATCTTATGGCTAGCTCTGTCCATGACTTCATCAGCAAACGGTGTTTAAGGTTTGCCTGGCATTAAGTGGCCAGACAGAATGCATTAGTCTAGAAATGGATTATTAAATTCCACTGTCAAACTGTAGTAGTCAATAAATACAGTGGAATGAAAGTCCTTCAATTATATAATGCTTTATGTGTACTGTTAAAAAGTTCCCATACAGTAGGGTTTCAGTCCTGTTTTGATTTCTTCCTTGCCTAACCCTTTACTTTCTTCTGTCAGGCCTTATCCTACTTAAGTGTGTAGTACTGCCAGCTACTGAGTTGCCTATATCTTTTTGGGAACCGTCCCTACTCAGCAAAGTGAGCCAAGTCACCACACTTGGATTCTAAACTCCAGGACTTCAAACCACTCAAGCAATTGAAGGATCACAAATCAACTCCATTTCTCCTAGGCAGAAAAGGACAGGCTTCCAAGCTGATGGGAGAACTCTCTGCTCCCTTTCAAAATGCAAAGGAAAATTCAGTAGAATGCCATTAAAGTCACAGGATGCAAAACTGTGACAGCCCCATCCTCTCACCTGCCTACTCAACAGCAATGCTAAAAGGATTATCTTCAACTCATCTTCAGTCCAATCAACTATTTGTTTTTAAAACCACATTGTTGCTGCCTTCCAGCACAGTCCATGCTAAATTTGTACTAATAGAGATTCCATTGTTATCCACATGGGACATCATCAGTAGCTTGGATGAAACCAAGCATATTCTAGCCACAAAGGACCACAAGATGGGGTGCTCTTTTTAAGAATTAAAAGACAGGCAGAAATTTTTATAGCTGTCATTGCTGGTTTTGTTGACTTCTGATGAGAGTTACCAGACAATGTATGTTCCTCTGAGTTAGAATCACTTCAACACCAGAAACCTCTTTGTGGGTCTTATTTCAGCAGAATTATTTTCTTCTCAAAGAAATCTTAAGGCTCCAGTAAGGAGTTAAGAAGTCACATCCATTTTGTTGGACAGTTTTCATTTTCTTCATCTCCTCACTTACCCTTATCAGGATTAAACTGGATTAACAGAATGGGCATGCTTTGGTCCTGCCTCAGACTGCATTCAGCTAAAGTTTAAATCTTACATTCAATGTACCATCATTTCTCAAAAATGCTCCTGCTGGCAAAAGCACTGTGTGGTTCTCAGCAACCCATCACACAAAATATTTAATTCTCCACACTTGCTCCAAAAGTATATGCAAAAATAAAAAATGCAGAAAATTCAAACGATGTATAAGGGTTGGTTAGTTTTCGGTTTGGTTTTTTTTCAGGTCCCAATAGCACTGAAGCCGAGAAATCTTGCATTTAAACTAGATAAAGCAATGCCCTCTAGTGTTCTGTGGAGAAATCCCATACAAGGCTGCCCAAAGCCTTAAAAAATCTGTGTACCATCTCAAGTGGTAGTCAATGTTTTGAAAGCTTACAGCTCACATGCAGCATCCTTGGAATTTTCTACTTATGACTGTGGCCTGCAGAATTGTTTGGGATCCTTTCTTTTCCTTCCCTCCATTGCTGATACTTGCATCTTGATTTCAAATGCCATCTGTGGACAGTCTTCCCACCTGGGGCATGTGTCAAATCACATCATACCACTCTGCACCTTCCCCAAGCACACACAGCATTTGGTAGCCTGTGTTACTGACCCATCACACAAGCAGGATGTTATTTTTTGCTTTCTTACAGAGCTCCAAAATTTAGTACTTCTTTAAGGCAGAAGCTGTCCCAAGATACTGATAAACTGCAAGCAGAACTATCCAAATTCAAGAAAGACTCAAAGGACAGCACTCTCATAGTTCAAAAAAACTCCTGCAAAGCTATCAAAATATTTATTTACATCCTGTACACATTACAAAACTCAACTTTGCATCCCACAAAGGATTGGAAGAGATTTTATAACTGGAGGTCTGAAAAGCAAAAGGTTAAGTCCTTGATGAAGGCTGCTCTTAAATGCCCAGCTAGGAGTCCTTAAATTTTACCATCCATTGCTCTTGAAAAACAACTGCTGGGCTCTCACCACCTAGTCAGATTAAAACTTGAATGACTTTGATTAAACTTTTAATCACACCAAATACTTTTAAAATAATTAACAACAATTAAAAAATCCTGTTAGACCACTGTGCTTTTGTTATTTTACATGCCCTTGATCTGCTGCAGAAAGAAACCACAGATCAAAAGGGAAGCAAAAAAAAAGAGAGATTGGAAGGAAAACACCAGTTCTGCCTGTGTCCTCTCTGAAATAAAGGGGGGAAAAGATGAAACTGACTATTTTCTGGCAACCTAAGGGGACTGGTACACCTAGAAAACTGCCAATACAAAGACAGCATCAGTCACAAATGCCCTAAGCCATATGGGATTGTGCAAGCATTTGAGGGGGCAGCAACACTTGACTGTCAGGTGAAAGAAAGATACTGTATTATGGTTGGACACAAGGTCTTTTCCTAACTAAATGATTCTTTGATTCTATTAAGTTGCTGTCTGGAATTTCTTTCTTGTCTGAACAATTTCAGTAATTACAAGTAGGCCTACTAACAGTGATTCACACTCCTGTCGGGACATTCACTGGAGCAAGGTTAATACAGGCGTGGTTTCTTCAGAGGGAAGCCAGCTTGGCCTGTTTGACAGGTAAAGACGGGCTGAGGTCTTCAGACCAGGCATCACCCTGCACCTTCCAGAGGAATGTATTCATAAGAACAAAACACCAGAAATCTCTTTAAAAAGTTTTGTTTATAAAAGCCAAGTCCTGCCAGAGTGACCATGCAAAAATTACTGGATATAAAGAAAACATCCAGTGAGATCATCTACCTAGAGTAAATTCTGGACTTGATGTGGCACTTGTGATGAGCCTTTTAGGCCTCTATCTTTGCAGCCCTTGTGTCTGAGGCTGCAATTCAGAATTTGGACATAGAAGTGGGATCAAATTAGACATTTTGAAAATTAGGCTTGAGCTAGGAAACTCCACTTCAAAATTTAAATTGCATTCTCCTCAGAGGGCAACCAATACACACTCTAACTAAACAAGCACATACTTTTTTTTTTTCTCTAATGAGGGGTGGTTACTGCCAAGCATTCTGGCCTGCAAAGAAATTATTTTTGATCTTGTTATACCTGTAACCAAATTAAGGGAGAAAAGAAAGCAGTTTAGAGACCATCCAAAAGACAGCCAAGAGAGGATATTCAGTGTTTGTACCACTGCACTAGGAACTCATATTTCTTAGAGGTCTGATACAATATATCTGTATTACTGAGTGTATGCACAGAACACTGTCTTGGAGAAACTGCTTGTGTGTATGCTTATATGTAAAATAAAAAAGCTCTCAGGATCAGATTCCTCCCTGTTGCACTGTCATTCTACTTGCAGGGTACTGTGTGAGGAAAGGACCATTCAAAAATCCAAGGTACACAAAAAGCAACGGAAGGATCTGAGGAAAACAGACATGATCTGGAGAACCCAGTTCCCAGCCTGACTGAACAAAACAGCTTTTCCACTTCCTTCAGTTTATTCAACAGTCCAGTGCCTTTCAGACATATTCTCATCTTCTCTGGGAAGAAGCAGGACAACATGAAAGAGAATGGAGGAAAATGCTCGAGCATTCATCACAGAGAGGCCACACACACACACATGCTGTCGTATCTTGACAACATGTGTGTTGTTCTGCAGGGCTGGGAGCATTCTACTAGTGCTTCACTAGGCAAAGATGCCAAGAGTGTCCAGGTAAGACACTAAAACCACCTGAACTGCAAGTAGTTTCATCAGTGAAGTATAAACTGAGCTCTTCCATTCTTCACCCTGGCCCTCTTCTTGCACAAGTGCTTTGCTATGAGTCTAGTGCTGGTGTGTTCTCCGTAATTTCTTTCTGTGTCACTATCTGTAGGTACTTCAGTCGCATGGGAGGGAGCTGCTCATAAAGGTCAAATCCCAAAGGACTCTCTGCATTCATCAGTCTGTAGTACAGCAGGTGCTTTTTCAAGTTCTGAAGAAAGAAACAGAAAGGTATCTAATATTTTCCATTGTCTCCAACACAATATAGCAAATCTGCAAATAGTACAATTCCATCATGCCCAAGATATTTAATTACATCATCTTCAACAGAAGAGCTATAAAAGGCAAGTTTATTCCAACAAAATTCACTTTTTTTTGGCATGAGAATTCCTCTTCTAAACACAACTCCATTGTCTCCTCAACAGCCCCTCACAATGACTTCTTGCCAGAAACCCAGGTGGGTTTTTGAGTGTGATCTAATAATTTACCCTGGACACTAATTGCCCAGGGCCAAATGACCCAGCTCTGTCCCACAAAGGATAGATTTTGGTAAGCTCCTTGAAAAAAAGAGAAACCTTACATCTGTCCTGTTCTTTTCAGGGGTCGTATCCAACTAAGACAGATCACTGCTGGCCACCTATTCCTAATTGTGCTATAATCATTCCTCTAGCATCTCTAGCTATCCAGATATAATGCTGCTTGGACAAGAGGCATGGAAATACAGTACAGGAGATTCATCTAGGTTCCAATGGGCTCAGTGTTTTGAGGTCAATTACTACAAGAACTGGTTAAGCGTATTTGTAGTTATTGCAGGCCAAAGTCTTGCTGCTAATTTCTCATTCTCAAATTAGCAAGGTAATTAAACACAAATTTCAAAAGCCAAATATAAGTCTATAAAACCACCACGTATAGAAAACTTAATTCCCAGCGGCACAAATTGAATCTTACAAATCCTACCTCATCCACCAACAGCCACGTCTTCCGCAGCATGCTTTTCCGAGCAGCATCTGTCTCCTGGGAACAAAACACATACTTTCCTTAATATGCTGCAGTAATACCTTTGCCCAGGGGCATACAGCACTCCAGGATGATTTGTTCATTATAATGACTGAGCGGCTTGTTCCAGCAGAAAGTGCTTGAGATGTCTTATCACTTAAATCCTGCCTCTCTGCTCCTTTCCCTGATCTGAATCTCAGCTGACTTCGCAACCTCCAGACAGAACTGCAGATCAGAGGTGAAGTGTTGTTAGCACAACTATTCACTGATAAAGGCCCCGAGGCCATAGGGAGGCTTCTGCTTGGTTACTCAAGCAAAGTCAAAGAAAAGAGGTACTTTGCACCTTAAGATTGCTAAGGCAGAGGCCAAATCTATTACAAGCTCTCTCTGCCTGATCACCTTCCTTATTCTTTCTGCTTATTCTTCCCCCCACACCACAGAACACATAATTGCTGACCTCAAAGATTTAGGTAGGACTAGCTACCATTAATGCAAGTGCTTTAGGGTATAACGAACAAAAGCTGCTGCCTCATATGTGGTTTCTCAAACAGCTGACCAGTCCTAAACACGCTGGCTTACAATCTTTGTTTTCAAGTCCCAAAGGTCGGTGATTCATCACAAGCCACACTGGATTCACAGGGAGAGCAGATGCAAAACCCAGACTGCAGCCCTGAAGCTCTGCTATCCATTACCCACCTGCGTTGTGCTCTCTTGGGAGAAAATAAAACTGTTCACATGAGCCACAGCCACCACGTACAGAACAGGGCACCAGGTGTGGCGCAGCGCACCAGTGACCAGCGTTCGGAAGTAGAGTCGCAGGAGGTTCAGGTTATCCTCAGGAGGGGAAGTGTAGCGCTCAAGAGGCACAGGAAACTGCAACAAACCCGTCCAGAGGCAACATTACAATTTTTGTCAGGGTCTAAGTAGTGAGAGGAAGTTCATGACTTCTAGGGTGCCCTTCCTTGTGCATGCCCACCTATACAATGCGATGTACCCCAGTGGCGTGACCCTCATTTGCAACAGAGCTGCTACGGCCCACCCTGACGGATGTAACATGCCTTGACAAAGTGTTGTCAAGACCTCTTCAGCTTCATGTAGAGACGTTTTACTGGTCCTATCACTGCAGCTGATTTTTGGCACAGATAAGATGAACGCTTATAAAGTAAGAAGACAGGGTACTTTTGACAGCACCGCTAAATTCTATCTCTTGTGCTCCACTCACTCAAAAGAAATGCAGTCCTACACTTGACAGACCAAATTTTCTTGCTGAGTTATTCAGCAGAGCACAACTCCAGCATAACTATATGTGGAAAGGTGGTTGAGAGGGAAAATGACTATTTATCTATGTATGGGCAAGGAAGAAGTTCTCACCAAGGTGTGAAAACATTTATTTAAGGGAAAGGTAATTGCTAGCAGAACATGGGGTGAGACCAGCCCTTCATACATACAACCAATAAATTAGAAGATTCTCAATGGTTAGACCAAGCAAGGTTTGGGACAGTTTCCACTGAAGATTGAGCAATTTCACAGCTCCTGCCCTCCACATACACACACAAATCGAGGTTGGAGAATCACAGGCAAGAGCCCAGTAAGCCAGAAATAGGTAGTGACAGGTAATTACCATAAACTAGGATTACCTGCTGTAACGGCACTCCCAGTGCCCGCAGGATATTTGTGTGCTCCCCAAAAACAGAGAGACGCAGATGAACGCTGAAACGCTTCTGTAGAGGTAGAAGAACAAAGACTCCAAAGAGTGGATCTCCAAAGGAGACACCCTCAAATTGCTCCAGGAGACTTATATAGAGATCGTGGAAGGATGCCAAACCAGGGAGAGGAGCATCCAAGTTCAGGGAGTCCAGGGCCTTGGGTTGGCAATACACAGAGAGAAGGGCAGCTGTGTAGCAGTGGATTGGTGCTTCTAGAAAGAGGTCACTGCCTGTGAGGAAGACACACATGAGTCGTGCAAGTTTGGCAGCAGTCGGGATGCTCTGAAGGATTTTACAACGCCAGGTTTCCAGCAACAAGACCCATTGCAGGTTCCAGGTCACAGTACTGATGAGATCAAGTGGGAGAGAGTTCAGTATAGCCCCACGTGTCTCTGCATTAGTCACTTTGTTGTAGAGGCTGATAAGTGGAAAGAATGGCCAGTCTGAAGGCAGGATGGGTCCTTTGACCTCAGGAAGCAGCATTGACTGGATGAGGTAATTCCGCCCTTGGTAGGACGCCTGAGAACGCGTAAGGGTGGGCTGCAAGTGGACAAAGTGAGAGAGGTAGCAGGAACGAATGGAAGGCAGATTCTGGTACGATTCTCTCAGCAGGGCACCACGAGTAACCTTTGGAACAAATGCTGCTGCAGAGCCAGGCTGTGCCAGTTTGGCACTGGTGCCCAGATGCAGAATATCAGAGAAGTCAGCTGCTTCTGGCCCTCCAGCTTTCCCTTCACTGTAAGGTAAAGGCAAACAGTAGTTTAAGAAACAAATAAACTGAAATGCCAAATAAACAACACGCTACATAATTCATCTCTACAGTCTTCCTGGAACAGGCAGAGTAGTATAGGCAGATCACTCAACACTTTCTACATCATTGAGCCATTCTAATACAGAGGGCCTGTAAAGCATCAGCTACCTTGGTATTTACAGGGAATTCACAGAACCACATTTGGAGTCAGCAACACTGAGGCCGTGCCATGAAAACCCTCCACACAATGCCAGTCTAGTGTGGAGGCTGAAATCCCTTGCCCAGAGAGGCAGCTTACTTACCAACACAGACATGAGAGTGCTGAGATGAAATACTGCACTTCAGATGAGGCCTACACGAACCAGTAAGACAATTCTCAAAACAATAGCTTTGCTGCTGGCTGTGGCAAGGTCAGGAGAACCACACAAACCGATAGAAACCGTGCATGTGGAGGGTGTTTGTCAAATCCATATGCCACAATCTCGGACCAAAGACTCACCATTTTGTTGACCCAAAAAGAACAAAAAAACACCAACACACACACAAAAAAACCTAACAAGTTTTCCTTCTTTCTGAAAAAAATACAGTATGTCCTTATAGCACCTTGGTTCAACCTCCTACAGGGATACACCATGGCTAATTTCAAACAGATTGAGATGAACAAGATAAACTGCTACCATCTTCTTGCCCAGGTATGAGAGGATTCGTGTTTGAGATGCTCATGATTTCTTCCAGTGTAAGGTGAAAGACATGGCATTTGTCAAATCAGCAAATATTTGTGTAAGAACTTGAAGAAAAAGGGTTTGAGGAAGATTCATTTTTCAGGCTATGTCAAATTCTCATTTATTTTCTAGACTCACTACTCTCAGGATGGCAGATGCTAGGCCTTAGGGAGGATCAGTTCTATCAGGAATCACACAAGCCTTGTCACAGAGGAAATCAAAAGAAACTTGTCACATTTCTCAACACCAGTACATCAGAGAAAAATATGCAACCACATTGCTTGCCTGATTAAAAGGCTCCATGCCTGAAGAATATGCTAATGAGTAAGTAAAATTTAACCACAGGCCCTGTTAAAGGCCAAAAATTATGACAAAGTTGCAGTGCCAACATGTTTTTTTCTATTTTCCCCAAGTTTTCCCACGTATCAGACTAGAGAAAGGAAAAAATGCAAAGCTTACGGAAGAAACTCTGGATTAAAGGCAAGATCCAGTAGGACCTCGTGAGCCAGATGCTCACTCCCTGGCAACAGACGGCTTAGCAATGCCATGGCAACACAGTGATGGAGTGAGGCATGCTGGGTGTAATCCGGACAAGTGCCTGCCTGTACAGGAAACAAAACAACAGATACAAGCACTGCATCATTTGTCAACAAGACATTCAGCAAGGACAGGAGGGTCAAACAAGACACAGATCTCACTGTAAAATGAAAGACTGAGGCAGACTGCAAGAGCTGTCAGCATTCATACCAAGAGATATTTCTGTTTCCCCTGATTGCCTTAAATAGTCAACAATATTTTAGCAACACGCTTGAAAACTTTGTTCCTACTCTATCCCAAAGAAAGGCAAAAGCAGATTTTTTCCATCTGAAATATTTTGGAACTAAATCCCCACATGAGTAACTGGAAAGATGTTATTTGCTAATGGGGCACAAAATTCAGAAGAAGAGTCGCCAGACCTAAGTCAGATACAAGAAAGAACAGGGACGTGAAGACCAGCTGCCAGTGAAGTCAATTCCCCAGGGGAAAGAAACAGAAGGACTAATAAGGATACCATTCTCCGAGCCAACGCTAACACAAAGTACTGCAGGTGATATTCATGGCGTAAGATCCACGCAGATGAGGGAGTCACAGAGGGAGGTCCAGTCTGCCAGCTTTGATGCAGATAATCCTTCAAGCCTCTGAAGCCCAGCACAGAGCTGTACTATAAAGGAATCACAAGTAGAGACAAATAATATTAAGACAGTTCGTGTTCGGAAGAAAGCAAAATACAGCCCTCTCCAAGGCCCACCCCCTACCTTCTCCCATGAGAGAATTCCTGTTGGCTACTCCAAAAGGCATATTTATAAACAGCCTTATAAATATCTGCTTTTCTGCCTCAGGGCTCATCTGCACCCATCATGATCATCCCCATCACAGATAACCAATAGCCACTGCCTACATTTTCCACAGCGCTTTGTAAGGCAGAAATCTGGCCAGTGGCTTAAAATGTTTTTCCCTCATCTGGCCAGACATTTCCATTAGCAGCCAATCAGCTAATTCAACACAAAGTGACACAGGAAGGCTTTGAGAAAGCTTATGCTAGGTGTTCCATCTTTCTAGGGCTCAGCCATTTGCTCTTTAGGGTCTGCAATCTTCCATGACTCACTCATTCTAAAAATTCAGAACAAACCAAAGTAGGAAGGACCCTCTTCAGTAGCACTCATTCTCTTCTTTAATGTTATCCCATTTTTCTTTGTTATATATGCTTCAACCATGCTTTTCCTTCACTGACACTCAAGTTTTATATTTTGCTTAGCCAAACAACAGTTATTCAACTCTTCTCAACATTCTTTATAAATCCATTCTTTAAGCATCACCTGCTCTGTAATTCCAGCTTCCTGGTGCCAACTGAATATTGGAATTCAAAGACAAGGTATTTTTCTGATCCTCATCCCTCTTGTTCTGAAAGTGGGGCTGTTTCTCTCTATAATACTTTTATATTTTTAAAATGAAAATGTACTACAATTTGCTTTTAACAGTCCTTTTAACATCTCTTTTATGCCTAGGAAGGTACAAATACTAACCTCCCTCACAAGTATATCATCATTTACCTAGAATTTACAGTGAAAAAGTTTATTCTCACCTTGCTGGTCAGGCCTTTGTGAATGTGAGTGATGTTATTGATGAGAAATAGGAGGGCAGTGAGGAAGGGGAAAGGTGACTTGGAGCCAACCATGCTCAAAGGAGGTTTGCCTCCAGTGCAACTCAGAGATGCAATGCTAACGACAGATTCTGGTGCCGGGGAACAGGACAGAGGGTTGCACAAAGCAGAACATGGCCTGTGTGAACAAATAAAGAGAGAGGAGTTGGGTCAAAAGCATTCATAGTGCTGAGGAATTATCTTGTTGAAATGTTGCTATCTGTCTGAACTGTACCACACATTGCAGTAAAATGGAAGCCCTGAAGACAGTGAAAGCGAAAAGCCACTGTCACAGCTGGTACACTAGGCACTACTGCCATACAAGCTAATGCCAGCAAACTGTCAGGAACTCTTATCTTCAGCTGAATTGGTCATGATGAGCAGAAATACTGATGCAGTGACGTATCTCTGATGTCAAATACTTGAAAGCATTGGACCTTTGATTTAAAAAAAATACGCCTTTCCCCACATACGCACATCAGGCTAATAAGGCTGCCCACCCACTCAAGACATTTTGATAACAAACTTGTAGGCAAAGCCAAAAAGCCAGATTATATCTAAAATTGACATTGCAAAAATGCTGCCCTTTATATACTAATGAAATGCATATTTTTAAATTGTATTCAGGAAGAACGTAGCTTTAATGTACATGAACATGACTGTGCAAATCACTCTTGGTGTGTGTGTTCTCTGCAGGTGAAACTACGAGTTCTCACACCAGCAGTGCTTGCGGGGCCCACAGTAGATACATAATGTCTGTACAGGTAAGACCACCATAAGGAAGAGTGACCACAAGCAAGTTGCTCACTGGTAACGGGGTAATAGGGCAAACCCTGTCAAAGATCCATATCATTACTCTACGGCAGAAAACTAATTGCTTAAATGCATTGCTCTTTCTACCACTGGTATTACATGTACGAGATGCATAAACACACGTGGGGCTCAGGAAGTACCCTGAACTCCTGGACCCAAACTGCCCAGAAAGTTTAGACAAAAATGTAAAAATATTAGGGCAGAGATTAGCTGACTCTGGTTTTCACCAGCCAGTGTTGAGAGCAGCCTAGGAGAATTCTTGCTGATGAGCTTTTATAGCCTGACCAAATCCATTGTTTTCAGACCTCAAGGACAGGCAGAAAAGGGTCTCATGAGTGCTCTTGTGTTGGAAGCTTTGGTGCCAAGAGCTTCAGATCTCAGTTTCAGTCACAAAAGAAGAACATGGGCTAAACTGTTTGGTCACCATTCAAATACCACTTGAAACCAAAAGTTTCAAGTGCCCTTTGTATCAGATGTTCTCAGAGGCAGATGGATGCCTCTCTGACTGCAAGTTAGGCCTTTTAGAATCCCCACTCCAGAAGATTAATCACAGTCTAGTAAGGAGGCTCCCTCTACAGCTGAAAGACAGAATATATGCAGTGCTTAACTGCTCCCAGAGCCAGAGCTTATGTTATCTAAATGTCTGAAGGAACAGTTTGGTATCTGTTCTTTCACTTCTCTGCAGGGGTTTTCAAAGCCCCAGTGATGCTCTGCAGGAGTTTAAAGATGTGAATCTAGTTAAATTCTTTTATATAAGCAGCACCACACAGAGCACATAAACGGTACATGCACACACACACTCACCTCATCATGTAAGAGGGACTCAACTAATGTTACTTGTGCTATTTTTTTTTAAAGACCAGTGAAACCAAAGAAGAATCAAAGCCAAGAGGGACTAAAATAATCTGAAATTGATCCGAAAACCCCAGCTACATGGTAAAGCAGAGATGTAACAGCACCAGTAGAAAAGGAGGAGCTGCAGAACCTCTGCAGCCATCATGCCTTTTCCGTGACAGGGGAGAGGACAAAGCAGGGTGTAGACAGAGCCCTACTGCACTCCAATTCCCGTATCTGGGGCACGTTGCACAGGGAAAAGAAGAGGGAGGGTGGAGAGCTGTCACACAATACAGTATAGAACTAGGACTCCCTTAGCTTCTGACAACGGCATCTTAGCAGTGGAATGGTTTTACCTGAGCAAGTCCCACATGCTGTCTATGGCTGGCTGGCTGAGAAGGGGCTGCAGCACCTCAGATGTCAAACGTTCCAGTTCCTCTAAGCAGTCAATTGGATTGACTGACGGCTGTAGAAGACATGAGGAATGACAGGAAAAGAGAGTGAATGACCACAGCATCTAGCGATAGCAAAAAGACAGACTGATTTATTTGCTTCCTCTGTGTTTATTACCGTTTTGCCAGATCCCATCACCTACACAGCGGTACTGCTCTAGGTTAGAGCTGGCCTCACTGCTTGCAGTGTGGAAGCTGAGAGCTGGCACCTCAAGGTGTTCTCACACTCAAGTATTAAAATGCACCCCAGAGATTCTTAATTGGCTGGAAGCAAGATATGGGATCCCTGGAATCAAGATTCCCTAAATGAAAACTTGGCTAAACCCCTCTCCCCATACCATCTACATGTTTCTATTTAAATTGAAGATGACACAAAGGTGATCAGAACTACCTTGAGAAATCTCAGTGGCATCATGAGGGTCTCCAAAAAGAAATTAAAAACAAAAATCAGCTACATAAAGTGTGATTGACCCACCCATCAAAGCATGACTGTGGATGAACACTGCACAGAGGAGGATCTGTGGCTTTTAGAGAATCATCCAAATTCTTCTGACCCTAGTAAGCAATATTCCAGGTAGAAGGAATATGTTGGCAAATTTTAACACTTTTTATCTTCATTAGAATGCTGCTTTGGGATACACAAATACTCATTTCTATTACATAAAATCTGATTTTCCCCCAAGTGAAATCCGCCTCCAGAAATCAGTAAAACCTTTGTGAAGATGTTAAGCTTAGTTTTCAAAAGTCTAACAAAAATACTCCAAGAAGGTCCCAGTATACACTAATCTAATTACTATACAAGTTGATTTTTTTTGCACTAATCTATTCAAACATGCTATGTACAATTTTTTTTTTAATCAGCTAGCCACAGGTAGATGACTGAACTTCTTTTTAAGTGGAAACTAAAAAACCCAGCACAACTCAAGGACTTGAGGTATTGTTTCCCCAGTCACTCTTTTGGGATATCTGTAAAGGTTAAAAATGAGCATTAACCTCTTGGCTGTCCTGATTCTCTAATGCTCAGGACATAATCACGGAACGTGGAAGGTACACCAACCTTTGGGGCACTGAAGACATCTTTGAGAGATACTGGCAGTTTCCACCCCAGCCATAACTAATAAACTCAGTTGCTTTTGGCAAGTTTCAGAGGAGTTGCACAAGTGTGAATAACTACAGCCATTAAATTACCCCAACACCTTCAACACAGCTCTCCCAAGCTGGAACTCAGACATGTCAGTTGGGCAGTAAAGAGGAAAATTGCATTTATCTTTACAACATGAATCTTTAAGGTAGCTAAAGTGTAAGACATTATTCTTCAACAGCATCACACTGATGTGTCACCTTCAGAAAGCTCACTTTAAAAGATGATCACATACTACAGCTGTGTGTTACAGAATTTGACCTTGAATGTCAGTGAGGCAACAAATAAATTTATCTTTATTATTTCCTATCCAAAGTTCATACAGCATGACCCTTAATGCTCAATCTTCCACCCAGATGATTGCAATGTAGGTGTCCACATGTAAGCTCTCGGACCAAAGCAAATGCAAAAAAGTGCATGACTTGATTTATCCTACTAGGAAAAAGGACTGCCAAATTAAATTAGGTTGTATTTGCTTCATGCTTTGGATCTCTGTAGTAAATCAGAACAATCACAGCACTACCACATACCATGATTGAGACTCTGATCCCAAAGGATGAAAGGACAAAAAAGGAAGACAGCTATTTGGCAATGCTAACATATAGGGTCAGCAGACCTACGTGACCCTGAATGTCATGCAGCCCAGATATGAGCTGCGGTAAACAAAATCAGTTCTCAGCTAGATGCCTCAATATCTGGTTTTTTCAGTACTGCCTGTAAGTTCAAGTTTTCAGAGGTAATACACACGCTGATGCTGGTGAGATGAGAAGACAACCTGTATTTTCAGGCCTTACCTGCTGGCTGTAAGCACTGTAATAAATTCCCAAGAAGATCACACAAGTTGTGGTCAGAGGCTGGAGAGTTTGCCAAGTTTCTGTCTGGGATATCTCCTGAAGGATTTTTTTCAGACTTGTCTCAAGGAACGGCTGTAAGCCTGACACTTGATTCCATGCTACTGGAGGAGGTGGAATTGGTTCACTATCTTCTGAGTTATTGCTGAAACACAATGGAAGAATGACACAGGATAGCAAATAAATGTCAAACATCTGTCTCTCTATCAATATTAATAGAAAGATGTAGTCTGGAAAATATCCAGACAGCATAACTAGGGGGAAAAAGTCTTTGCATAGTCCCACAACCCAGACCAAATAATTTAGCCAGAAAGGATAAATGTAGTGTACTTACAAAAGCTGAAGTTTCTTCTCCTGCACTACTCTGCCTCTGAGCTGTGCTCTAGCTTTACCAGCAATGCTATCTCAGTACTCACCTTTAGTTAAAGAGTTTGTTGTTTTCTACCAGAAAAAGTACCTGTGTCTGCAGCAAATCCTACTCCTTTGATGTCTATCAAAACCAATCACCTCTTAATCCTGACCCATCTTGGTTTCTGCAGAGAGGTTCTTTCCTCCAAACCTCAGGGCATTTACTTTCTTTACTCCCAAGAGAAGGTCAAAGCAGCTTCCTAGTTCCTTTCAGCAGGGCATTTGGCCAACAGTGCCCTTTCTGCCCCATAGCTTCATGTAGATTTTGACTCCTGCCTCTGGCCAGCAGGCATACAGCTGTCAGACTAGACACTACTTCTGATCTTGTGTCAGAGGGAATACACCCCACCATGCAGGGGCTCACATGTGGGACAGTAAATGATTGAAAACGAGGAGGGGAAAAAAGGGTGACAGCCAGGTCTCCAAACCAAAGAAAGGGAAGACGGGATGCCAACTACTGAGATGCACGGAATGGTGACAGAGAGAGCCTACCTGCTCAACTTGGCCTGCAGCTCTGCCGTGTAGCCTGCTGTTTGTGTCACATGTGTCAACAGAGTAACCACTGCTGCAGCTCGCTGCACAGACAACTCGACCACAGGGCTCTTCCTGCTGAGCAACTCGGGCAGGGACTGCAATATCCTCACCAGCACAGGGTAGAGATCACTGTAGTATGAATTACAGAATAGATACAGTTGGAAAGGGTCTCTGGAGATCCTTTGTACTTCAATTCCCTGTTCAAGCCAGGTCAGCAAGAGCAAGATTGCCCAGGGATATGTCCAGTCAGATTTTGAATACCTTCAAGGATGGAGAGTTCAGTATCTTGCTGCGCAGCCATGCTCCAGTGTTTGATCACCTTCACAGTAAAGTTAGTAAAGATTACAGTAAAAATACCTCAGTGGAATTTCTTGTATTTCCATTTGTGCCCATTGGTTCTTCATTTTCCGCTGGAAGAACCTGACTCTATCTTCTTTACACTCTCAAATCATTTATTTATAAAGATTGTTAAAATGTGATTATGAGCACCATCACCACCCCCACAATAACAAAAATAAACCGACATAGAACAAAGATGACAAAGGAAGACTAGTGCTATTCCAATTTCATCTGAATGGGACCTACCTAATACTCTGCCTCCAAGCACTCTGATTATCTCTCGAAAAAACTACTTTGATTTTATTCTTGCTGAGGAGTAGTTCTCAGTTTCTCAGCCACACTTATTATCTTGCAACTTTAAGGAATCTTCTGCTGTTTCTTTCCTCAACATTATTTACAGTGCTAAAATAGTATATACAGTTTATACTCTTTTTAAATCATATACCAGATTGTGCCAAAGAACACAAAATGCTGTTGTGGATGAGAATCTCCCTTCTGAAACTCAATACTGGCGTCCCTTTTACTCTACTTCAGATGAACTCCATAGCCATCTCTCTTCTTCCAATTCAATGCAATTACAGAAAGAAGATTTAATGCTTGAGCTAGGTCAGACGTAGACCAGTGCAGACATTGGCAGTCAACCACAAGAACTTGTCCTGAATCGGAAGTCCATGTATCGTGCAGTTTGCACCAGTCTGCCCCACTCAGTATGGTGACTGCTGCCCACAGACTGCCCCTAGGTCAAGCAGGCTCAGTCCTGGGTGCACTGCAAACCATGTGTTTTGATGTCATACAAGCACAGATTATTCATCCCTTCAAGGGGAAAAAGATGCAGCCCTGAAAAGCTACAGTGGTCTCCCACTGCAAAGGAGTAACAACAAAATAGCAGTGCTTAAACACAGGAGATAATGAACAACCAGAAAAAGGCAATACTCAGCATAAATACCTTTAGAAACTGAGTTTTACTGCAGGAGGCAAGAGAAGGAGAAATAAGACACCCTGAAGAGAATAGAGACTGAGCCTGGAGATCCCTCTATTTGCCCCTTTGGAGCAGGATGTCCATGGTCCCTGTTGTGCCCTCCACCCCAACTCTCCAGCTTCGGATCGTACCTGTAGAGGTCGCAGGCCTGCCCATAGCCAGCAGCCACAGCCCACAGCCGGAAGGCCTCGGTGCTCAGCCTGATGGCTTCCTCCCTTGGCAGAGGCAGATCCAGAGGGTCTTCAGCAATAAAGCGACTTAACCGACTCTTCATTTCAAATTTGTTAAGCTGTAAAACAAACAAAGGAAAAAGAAAAGGATGAAGAACAAAAAAGACAAAGGGATAAGGGGCATCAGCTGCATCCATCATTACCTCATTGCTCTGACACACACAAAGAGCTGCAGATTTCAATTCAGTTCGTTCTGAACTCTTCTTGCACTGCTCAAATCTGCTTTTACTTTGTGCAATCTTAAGGAGCAGACTACAAAGGATCACTAAACGGTCAATGGCTATTTAGAGAGAAGTATTCCTGGAAGGGATGCCTAGGGGTACCTACTCCATTCCTAACACAAATCAACTACACGTAGATAATTTCTGATGGAGGTTTGTCTATCCCACACACACTCTTGTTTTGGATGCTCTCTGCAGCATTTAACTGATTTTTTTAAAAAATATATCATTATCCTTCTTTAAATTGTCATAAATACAACTCTCTTAGTCAAAATTACATGTAAAGATCTATTTTGTAAAAAACAATGTCTACAAAAGTACTGAACTGATGCTGACATTCTTTTGGGGAGGTCACTCCAGATGGGTTTCAGAGGTTCTACAACCTAAGTCTTTCTATAATTCAGTGTTTATTTTATGCAAAGGGTACCTCCCGCCTATTACTTTCATAAGGTTATAGAATTTTTATGCCTTGGAAATGTTCTGAGGTTATTTTGGTATTGAATTAAGCATGACATGACTCATTTGCAGTTCTCTAGAAATAATTTTTATCCTCCCCTACATCTGGGTATTTTTACTTAACCATAAAAAAGAGCTTCTCTTTCCTTCTCCCACACATACAAAAGCTTCTATGTGCTCTGCCTAAACAAATGAGGTAACAACGTATTTTTCACAGCACAAGGACATATTATAGGTAATTTAAATTTCAAATGCTTTAGAGACATCTTGTAGGGAAATCAATGCACACCAGCAAGAAAGCAAAGGAGCTGATGAGTCAAAACTATAAATTCTGACACCTCTCCTACAGAACAGAGGACAAAGTCAAATTTACTTCCAGGTGGAAGATGAAAGAACTTTGTTGTTAGAGAAAATAAATTCCTACATTGATGGTTTTGATTTCGTTTTTTATTATCTTCCACTCCCACGTTTAAGTGCATGTAACAGAACACGTGAGAGTGCAACACTAGCAAAGCCTGAGTGTCAGGAACCTCCTAAGCAATTTTTGCATGCCTTGAAATACCTGGAGTACACAAAGCCTGAAGTACAAAAACATCTGAATTTTACTCTGTTATGCTCCTAGTACCACTTACAGTCTTTAAATATCCCACTATCCATCATTATTCCCTATATTTTATAGCACAGGCTGGTGTTCTGTTGATACTAGCAATTTCCTGGATGGCATTTTGTTAGGTGCTGTTAACAATACTGAAGCAAAAACCTTAAGAAGTGCTCTTTGCACTGTAATGAGTGCTGCTCTTGGTAGATTTCATGCATTTATAGCACCAGTATGACAACCTATATGAGGGAATGCAATTATCTCTGAAGTGGAAAACCTGTCCAGAAGGTAAGAGGAGTTGAAAACACTGATGAATTATCTCAGAGTTATTAAGACAAATTAATGGCAGAAAAGTTCAACCAGGGTTGTAAAACAGAAGGATAGTTGATTATGTCCCTGGTTTATACAGTCTTATGCTGCCTGTTACTGAAACATGGGAGAGTACAGAGCATCACACATCAAGGCATGCTCTAAACATCTGCTCCTGGTCAGTATCACCATGCTAGGCTCTGTGACTTTTGCATGAGTGCACTATGCAAACCACAAAAAAGCAGAGTAAAGCTTGAGACAGCTCTTCTACCATCATGCAGGAGAAGCATCATTATTATGACGCTGTCAACAATTCTTTCAAAACACACTGGTGCACCTTCTTCCCACTGATTTCTTCAGCTTCAGCTCAGAGTCACCTCCAGTTAGTATTCTCTCTTTACTTAGAGAGTAAGGCATAGAGAACAAAGGCCTTTGCAATCAGAAAAGCTCTTCCAAGAACCACTCACCAGCCTGGCTGCTGCATTTCGGCCTCCAGATGCCAACACCCTGATGAACTTCATAGCACTGGCGCAAGCAACTCCGTGGAGACTGGTGAGTAAAAACCCTGGTTCAGCCACTTTGGGATCCCACCGAGTAGGGAGAAATTCCCTGACAATGGTCTCAATCAATCGAGGACAGTCAAGCAGCTGCAGAGAAATGGCAGGGAGCACAAATAACTAAAGGTATGCAGTTATGCAGACATGCAGAAGACATGCAAAACAGACATGTTTGTCTGATCTCCTTGCCATAACTTCACCTGATCTTTCTTCCCTTTTCCAAACCTTTCTCTATCATTCCCAAGCTCCTATACAATGGCAGATTTACCTGGCTGCACGCTTCAGAGGAGTGCCTTGCCATATGGGTGAGGACGTGCAGTATATCCAGGACTACTGCTGGAACAGGTCTCACCACCTCTAAGATGTACCTCAGCCGGTGCTGGATCCGTGTCTTCAAAAGTCCCTGAAAGGTGTTAAAAAAAAACCCCAAAACTGTTATGCTCTAAACAAGTACTCTCAGCACTTCAGTTGCTGGAAGCCAAAAGCAGATTCCATCTTCTGCAGAGACTGTTTTAAAATTAGCAGTCATGAAACAAATAAGTTTCTGTGGATTTGCAACTATGCTGGCAAATGAGCAAGAGTTATCTGAACAGAGCAGGAACAACCGAACTTCTGTTCTGAATCAGACCACTGGAGAGTTTGGATACTTGTATTTTCCAGAGTATAAAACTCTAAGTGACAGGGAAATAACCTTCCCTATAAAAGACTGTTAAAACCTACTGCTGGTGAAGAAGGTTCTCGTGCTCCTTGAATAATTTTGGCTAGATACCACCTCCAGCTAATGCAGCACTCTGTCTGATAGTACCTGTCATGTCAGAGAAAGTTGACAGAAACAGAGAACAGACACGAATTCCTATTTTGCAGTAAGAAAAGAGATGCATAGGGATGATGCGACTTTTTTTACAATCAGTGGTGGTGCCAGGAAAAAAATCATCAGTTTACGTAACAGTATGATGGTTCTGGGAAAAGGCAAATCTGTAATACCTGAGTTTGTATTACTGATACTTTTAAAAATTTGCAGCCAAGCAAGTGGTAGCTCTAGGCCTGACCAAGCTCAGCAGCTAGTTTAAATACTTTCCAACTGTGTGGAACAATTGGGCTGTAACAGCCAATAAGCAGGTGTGAAATGGAACTGCACAGTAATGGGAACAGAGGGGAATTTTATTCCAAATACCTTCTGAGTTCAGGCCACTCGGAACAAGCTGAATTATGCTGAACCATGCAACTGTTTACAGAATCACAAACTGATCTCCTGTCTATCTACAATTCTTTTGTTACATTTTTAAACAGTGCCACACACCTAGCAGAACACATGTGAAATCATGAAGCCTCTAAACAAGACCAAATGCCTAAGTACAGTAATTCATTCACCCAGTGATGCTTTTAGACCACATGCCTTTCAAACACAAGCTCAAGCATAAGGATTAAGTGATGTGATCACAGTTTTTAATGACTGCAGCAGGCAAGAGGGGTGCATCAGCTCCACCAAGGCTGAGTTTGAGAAAACAAAGTTTGCTATTTTCAGATCTCATATCAAAAATATGGGATTAGGCTTAAAATGTGGGAGGAATTCCTTCTGAATGCTGTACAACTCTTAATCTGAGAAATGCAAATATGGCATTTGGGGAAATGGTAAGTAGCCACCTTATGTCAAATAAAAAGAGTATCACTGTACAAATCTGCTAGTTCTGAACTATCTAGCTGTAATATTCTTGTTTGACTTTAAAAAAGTGCATACAGACATTTTAATAACGGCTGGAAATTTTCCATTTTTAGCTCAAGTAAATGAGCCTGAAAGTCATGTCTGTATGCAGTCTTTCAGCAAGTCTTATCAGTGTGTTTGTTATTGAATTCCCTAGAGGAAGTTAAGAGATATTAATGACACTGAAATCACACAGGTCAAGTCTCAACATTTTTAGAGACCAGTAAAATTATCCTCCTGGTAATATATGACAGAAACATAACAACCAACAGCCAGGCAAGAGCTCTAATTCTTGTTCAGAATGTTCTTGTCCAGCATGCACAGGAGGGTAGATGTTTCAATAGCACACACTGCACTGTGCTGAGCCTACTTTCATAAAAAGATTCTGGGTCTAACTCTGTGCTTACCTTTACAACATCATATCGGGCCACATCTGGGTCTGGCTTGTTTTCACCCTTTAATTTTCTATCTCGAGATTTCTCTGTTCCATTTAACTCTTCCTCTTCCTCCTCTTCTCCCTCCTCATTGTTAGGGACAAAGGGGAATGCAGCCATCCCTTGGTACCATGAGAAAGTCCAATCGAGATATTTCTATAGGGAATGTTAAAGCATATAAAATAAAATTCTCACAAAGAAAGACAAAAAGACCAAGACAATAACTTTCCGGAGATGCTTTTGAATATGGAATGCTTTATTGATTCCTATATAATCCCAAGAAAACGTGAATACAATAAAAGGTATTCTAAACATATACAAGTAGAATTCAATGCTTTTTCAGGGAAACTATTTTAGCCTGACACACACAGACTTGGAAAACCGTTAAAAAGAATTACTGTGATGTGAATTAAATTCACTACACAGGTAACAGATATTTAGTTTAACTGGGAAAAAATTAAGATTATAAATAAATAAATAAATAAAACAACCACCAAGGCTCCAGGCGTTAAACTGAAATTTGATATTTATTGGCTCCATTCCCATTCCTGGACCTGTGCGGAACTTAGGTCACAAATTACACAGAAAGATCACGCAAAAATTGATATGATAAAATAAAGACTGCTTGGTTTATTTGTTCATGTTTGCTTCACTTTTGTTTGAACGTCCCTCAGCTTAAGCAAATAGAAAAACCTCTTTTTTTGTCCAAAGCTAATGACAGTGTCGGGTACTCTCAAGTTCAGTGGTAATGGCCCAACTAGGATAATAGTTTCAATTCTTCAGAGAAGATTGCTCCCATAACAGACCTACTTCCCTCAAAATGTTTTAGAATGTGAAAGACAGTCAAATCAAATGCTTGCACTGCTTAATAACTGCTATAATTTTTCATTTCCTGCACCCACAATCAGAAACAAATACCACATTAGTCAGAAAAGTAGTGGTAGACTTCAATTGCCAAATACCAAGGAAGCACAAGCTATTTTCAGACATTAAGAAAAAACCCCAACAATATTAACTAAAGATGCTGACTGAATGGCATGGTCAGAAGAGGCCTGACTTGAGGGGGGGAAGCCATGAGTCCATCTGGAATACAGAGTTTGGGTCTATAGTCTTCCTTCCACCAAGAGAAGGAAAAGAATTAAGACGAAGTAGCTGGGTCTTCAAAGGAAACAAAAAGGAAGTTGCTTCCTTGCCACAGCCATTGATGGATGAACAAAACTTTCAGACAGCATGATTTTTATGTGTGCTTATCTTCTGTGTTTATAGTGTAGATAAATCCTATTTGTCTTACAAATCCTGGAGCAGAAGGCCAGGCTTCCAACCCTGTCCCTTTCTCAGGGAACTTCTGAAATTCAGCAACACAAGACTCTAGGGAGGACTCTATGAGTTAGAAAATACACTGACACAGCATTCGGAGTGCTGCTTCTGGCAGGAAGAGTCAGCAATCCCTGCTTACACAAGACATCACACCATAAGCTTTGATCTGAAAAATCAGAGCACTGCTGACACTTATAAACCAGAGTAACACCAGAAGAGAGAAAAGTACATTAAGAAGCTGATTCATAGTAGTAATTACCTACAACGGGTGGGCAGGACTCATGTAGCAGAACTCCATTAAGCTCATAGATAGGAAAGTAGCAAAATGTGGAGAAAGCTACCTACTGCTTCATTTCTCTTGCCTCCCACTAGGGATAGCTCCACAGGCCTGGTAGATGTCACAGGGGCTTCTACCCCAGCTCTTCTATCACCTGTCCCTTTGCAGTCAAACACAAAAGCAGCTCTCAAGGAAGGAACTTGTAACACAGTCCAGAGTATGCTTTGCCTATGACAGGCTGCTTCTGTCCAATCAGGAGTACATCTTAATCTGGCTGCTCCAGGCTGTCTAGTAGCCCTGGACATCTAAAAAACGTCTCAACCTTCTAACAGGTGAAAAAGCATCAATGAGAAAATAAACACACGAACAGGCAAAATTACGTATGTATCAGTGTTACAAAACCACATGGGAACAGCAAAAAATGGGCTGTTTTCAATGAGAGAAAAAGAAAACAGCATTATTATGAGGCATAAGGGAAAGCATGGAGAATATTTAATCTGTTAAGAAGCAGGAAAACTATGAAATAAGAAACAACGTAAGAGGCCATATTAAAAAAAATAAATTCTACACATACATTAATAGTGGCCTGATTTAGATTGCAGAGATATCAAAAGAAGAAGAAACTCAGCAGCGTGCACTGAATTTAATCATAAAGCAGAGCTAATTCAAACAGGAGGAAAAAAAGATACCTGAATGTCTCAAACTGGAGTAACACACTCCATCATCTGTCTCAAAGCACAGCAATGGCATTCTATTCACCATTAAGCTAACACATGCAGTAAACCTTTGTTCAAGCTACTTACAATGTCCTCTCATTCTGATTCCTGTAAACAGCTCAGCGTGAAATCAAACCCAAGCTCTTAATGATTATCTTACCTCATCATCAAGTGACACCAGCAGAGCCCGGAGAGCACCAACAGATGCTGCCATGACATTATCCACTGCATCATCCAGCGAGAAGCGCAGCAAGAAGAGAAAGCCAGCATCAAGCAGCAGATGCAGAACGCTGCCCTTCAATGAGGAAGCAAACTCTCCAGCCCTGGCCTGGAAAGTGTGCCAAACAGAGCCAGGGTTAAGGCTGTCTCATCTCAGCTGGATACATCTCTGGGCTGTCACATCTCAACATTCTGCATCTTTTCCTCTTTCCACTTTTACTGTAAAGCTGCTAAACTGTGTAGAGGTTATTCTTCCTTTATTTTATCCTCCATTCATTCTACAGAGGCACACAGCTACACACAGCTCTTTAATGCGAGAAACCCTTCTTTCTAAAGTCTGAACCCATCTTTTGACTTCATCCTGCTCTGCCCCATCACCCTTCTCAAAACCACCATGTTTCTTCTTCTCTGCCTCCAGCGCCATTAGGGGGAATGTTAGCACCTCCCCCAAAAGTTAGGTGCAAATGTGCACAGAAGTATTCATTTTGTTTTCTGCTCTTGGCACACTGCTCTGTGAGTAGGCTTGGTTCTTTCTCACCTCCTACAGAAAATGCACATCATGAAGCTGGCTCAGACAACAGCAGTGAAAGGGTCAATGCCAAGAATAGGTTTGTCACAAAAGTAACACAAAAAAACCCCAACTTGCATCCAAATTAACAAGAGAACTGAAATTGCACCACTGCTGCTGAACAGCACTTGAAACAACTTGCTGGAAAAACAACACTCTGGAACCATCCAGAGGAACCTGCATCTCTGTTATATCCCAACACTTAGCTTATCTAGCAGTGAGGATCCTGTCGGTGCATTCTGTTGGTGCAAAGTTGGTGACTTTGCTCATCTTCACTGAACAGCAGAAAACAAACTAGCACCAGAGAATCTGGACCCCGATTCACCAGAAACTAGAATTATGGGGAGAAATTCCATTAAGTGACTTACCCTTTGAACAACACGACCTAAGACCTGTAGAGCTAGTGTCCTCTGTTGTGTAACTTGGCTGCGAGACAAATGAAAGAGCTCTTGCAGAGAATAACCAGCCCTCTAAATGGCAGGGGGAAACAAAACAAAGAAACCAAAAACACCCCTCAGCTACAGGTAGAAACAGGCCCCTTAAAATAAGATTAACTGTAACATACTGCGTAACAGAAGATAAAGTGCAAGCCAATGTTGTTTGCCACTTTGTGGCAATTGCAGAAGAGATTCTAACCTTAGATGTCACAGGAGAAAACCGAACTTCTTAAGAAAAGGAAGTATGTGCACCTTTTTCCAGCATCACAGAACTTTACCAGCATTAAAGAGAAAAAGCATCAACAGTTTTCTGGAAGTAATGCAGATAATGCATGGAGACACAACTTGTCTTCAGGAGTTTGTTTCTAAAGAAAAATTACTGCACTTTTCAAAGGGGTTTTTTTGTCACTAAAAAGCTTGAGACAAAAGGAATCTACCAAATCAAAAGCAGAAAGCAGAAATGTGTGTACCTTTTCCATTATATTACACCCACCTACCTCTGCCTCTTCTCCATGGTGGTGCAAGCCTAGATGTGTTGGCAAATCAGCATCTGCGGGAATCAATTCTCCTTTTAAACTGAATCGAGCTTGCATTCCCTACAGCAAAAGGGTGGAGGGAGGAAACTATTATTTCTCTTGCTGTCCACTCATCTCTTAAAATAACACTTTTTACATCACCTGCTGGAAGACAACAGTTCAAAAACTCCTCAGGCCTCAAATTCTTAAAAAAAAAGTACTCCTATCTCTCCTTTTTTCTCAGTTTTACACCAGTTTCATCCCAGATTACAATGGCTAGAGTCTCATTTCCTAGCTCTCTTGAGTGCTACAGACTAAACTGATCAGGTATCAGCCCATCCTGTGAAAGAAAATGGGAATCTTTCAACCTGATGAAATCCTACAGACTGAGTAGCTGGAGGACTCATTTTTGAAGCCTGCAAAACTGTTACTGCTGAGAAGCATGATCCAGACACAAACATGCAAAGTATCAGTTTCTGCTTTCCAACCTTTTTGGTTTTCTTCTGCCGAGGTGAGGGCAAATCTTTCATCCATTCCAACTTCTCAAACTCTACATTGTCCATGTGAATCCACTCCTTCCTGGGCTTCACAGGCAGATCATCATCTTTTTGGGGGGAGAAAGAAATGCCAGTCTTACCTTCCAAGGCAGCGATGAAGGAAATACTATTTCTTACTTGCCAAGCTACTTGGCTTAAAGACTGTATAAAATATAAGATTATGTAAAATAAAAAGAAAACAACTTTCAAACTGACTGATTTCAAACAATGTCTGATGCATGAACATCAAAGGTTTAAAGCTATTTTCATCTTTCATGAGAGCAAGAAGAGGAAGTAAACAGCACTGTAATGAAATTCACAGACAAGGCTAATTTAGGAGAAGTTGAACAGAAGTCAGGATACAAATAAGGCAAAATTATCAGAACCAGTGCAGAAAAAAATAACATCAGCCCTACTTTTGAAAAAGCAAAGTAATATCATCCAAGGAAGAAAGCGCTGGGGGGACATGAAATGATTGAAAACTATTAAGGCAGAGTCCCAGCAAATTATAGGAAGCCAGTATGATTTCAGCCTAGATACACTGAAGGCAGCACAGTATTTGTGCTTTGGTTGCATTTGTGATGCTGCTCTTCAGTATCCCTCCCTAAAGGCTTGAGAAGATCAGCTTGGGAAGAGAAGATCAAAACAGCTGAAAATTTGCACAGCATTCCAGAGTCAGCTCAGTGGGGAAACTGGACAGTTGAACAAGAATTTCAAAGGTGCAAGTACTAAAGGAAGAAAATATTAATTTAACTTTATAAAGAGCTTTGACTACAAGAATTTGAGAAACAAGACATTTGTGCCTGACATCACAAGAGTTGCCCTAGGAAAGAGACAGATCAGCACGTGGAAGAATCTCACAAGTGAAGAGACTGGAGAGATATAACCAGAAAAGGTAAGGCTTTGCTACTAGGATACTACCCCAACCCAGAATAAGAAGAGATGAGCTAAGAAGTCTTTGCAATCTCAAAAGAAAGCACATGTAAGGACAGTAACAGGCAGTCTTAGGGCATGAAAAGCATTAGCATTACTCCTGCTGGAGCAGCCCAGAACTCATCTGCATTGCAGCTATTAATCCTGGTACTCCGGGTCTTCTCTTGCCAGGAACAACAAGTCCCACTGAGATGCTCTTCTTTCATCAGATCTTTTCCTGTTGATAACTGGCCTGAAACCTAACCTTTTACTTTCCTCCAACTAGCAGATAAACTTTCAAGAAGAGCACTCATCCTCTCCAGAATGAAGCTTCACCCTTATGATCAATGTGGTATTGAATCAGGCAAGGAACTAAGCAGAGTTATCTTGCTCAGCCAGAAAGCTGTTCCGCAGAATTTCAGCCAAAGGCTCAGCATGCATTTTAATTGAAGAGAAGGAAAAAGCATCTGAAATGTACGAAAGTGGAATGTTTGTGGGTGGCAGATGCAACACGAGAGGAAATAAAATCAGCAGAAAAACAAAATATATCGACATTTGTAATTTAACAAAATGTTTTCTCTATTAATCACCAAATTGATAGGGTTGAGCTAATCATTCTATGAATAAGATTATGCATGTTACTACCAGCCCTTAGTACTATCATCTTGTCAACAAGAAAAGATGGATATATATTTCAAGGCATCAGCAGACTGTTATTGAGAAATCCCTTTACAGAAGCACAAGCTGGCAGAGCGAACGCAACATTCGCACTGAACTTTTTCAGACCTGGGTTACATTAAAGTTACATTATAACCTCTTCACTTTTTGCTTTGCTTCCCCTTTTCTCTCAGTGACAGAATTTACTTTTCCATTTGATAAGGTTACAAGTTGCTGGATAAAGGCTTCACCATCTTGTTTCTAATAACAGTAGCCTTTTATCTCATTATAGAGGCAGGTCTGACTTTTGAGCAATCCTATTGCTTTGTGTCATCACCAGAAACACAGCGTGACCATTTCTGCTGGGCTATTCATGATGAGTTTACTTCTGAGTATAAACAGATGCTGAAACCCCAACAATAAGTGCTAATGTCAAACTCATTTTTACATCTCCTGTTGGCCAAGATGGGCTGCAGCATAAACTAAGGTACTGGAAAGGCTTCCCTTGGTTTTTTAACTGTGTTTCAGCTCACCCTTTCTTTGTTGTTTCAAATATCCTGGGAAAACGCCTCTATTTTCCTGTGCTGTCTTCTATAGGAGGCAAAGATGCCAGCACACAATGTTCTAAACATTGAGCTGAGCATTACTATTATTACCATTACAGGCTGAACAACATACTTCTATTGCTCCCAGGAGAGGAAAAGATGTCACTTGACCTGGTGCTACTCGTGCACTCAGTTGTTCTGGGACTAAAAAGAACTAAAAATAGTCCTTTTGATTAAGATGGATTTGTGGAAAAGTGAAACTTGGGGAGAAACTGCAAAAGGACTGTTCAGTGAAGTGTCTTCCTCAAAAAGAGGCTGAGCTTTACTTCTCCTGCACACGTACACACACACACATACACTGACAGACTCATCCCTCTCAGCAAGAAAATGGTAAATGCTTGTTAGCTCTTGCAAACATCAAGCTGAAATCCCAAAGTGATTCAGAGACTTCTTTAATCAGTCTGCAGGTTATACTGGAACACAAAGGATGCATTAGAAAAGAGGACTGAGAGATGTAGAAAGGCAAAAATTGACATGAAATTAGGGAGAAGTATGTTAGGAACAAAAGTGTGGGGAAAATGACAATGGGAGCTTAAAAATCACAACAGAGAAAAAGAAATTGCTTAAGAAAAAATGCAGTGAGGAAAGCAACAATAAGAGCAGAACCCTAAAGGGAAAACTCCTCCTTTCTCTGCCATGAGAATGTATGGGGTTGCTCCAGCAGCTGGAGATAAAGCAGCTTTCTCCTCATATAGACATATATTGAGCATTAAAGGGTTCTGTAGTAAGAGGCAACAGCTCTGCAGCACTCCACAAGAAGCAGGACATTCTACACCTTAATACTTCCCCTCTGTCCAAAGCACAAAGAAAATAACTCTATCCTGTGAAAATCACTGTGTGGCTTCTGAGATACAAGACACAGAGTGGGGCCATCAGGAAGAGTGTCATGCTAAGACATACATGCTTTACATGGGCAATTTCCCTAACGTGAGAGTGATTGTCATCTCTGTGCTATCCTGTCAACAAATTGTTAACCCCGACCTACCCAACACTCTTGTGTCCCCAGCCAGTACCAGTTAAAAGAAATTATTCAGGCACCAGCTGAATCTCACTACTACATTCTGCTGTTTCCCCATTCACATGACTGAACAGAAGAGCAATGATGCCTAGTTTTAACACACATTTTCCCTTCAGAGGCCTCAGAACAAATTTCAAAAAGCAAGACCTCCCAACGAACAGCTCATTTCCATTACGTAGTGTATCACCTTTCTAATCAGTGGAGCCCATCTAGAGATGTTCTTTTTTGAACCCAAAATACATATTTTTTTAAATACCATGATAAAATTCAGATTTGAATCACTACAAAGTAGCACAACAATCCAATGTGGATTGATGTAAACACCTTACAAATCCTGTATTTCTGTTCAGAAAATTAACAATATGCACCTTGTTTCTTACCCATGAATTCTACCTTCATATTTTCTTCTTTCCTTACAGGTTCTTCCAGACCTGACTCCTGTATGGAAAGAGATGATCTCACACCATGCTGAGCCACAGGCAGAGATTCCACAAACTCCTCCCGTCTGTTCAGTTCCATTTTTAATTCCTTTTTCTGGCCTTTATTGTTACCATGCTGTGATTTCAAGAAAGCAACTAAACTGGGATCTGCAAGTATTGACAAAAGAGACAGACAGAGATGTGACAGAAAGTCTCAAAATATTTCATGTGCCTATAGCTCCTGCTATTTATGCTTCCTTCAGTCTTTTTCACATGTCCTCTTTCTCATACCAACTGTCACTTCTCTTTAAACTGAGGCACTTCACTGCTTTATGACCTCTTAGACACATCAGCTGGGTGCAACTGACTGGTGAGGAGACACCAGAGAAAGAACTGACAAATGTCTTTCAGGGTAAAGCAACCACAAAAATTCTATTTTCCCAGCTTACAAATAAAGATAATTGCTTCTTTTCCCCTCACTGCCACTCAAATGGCACATCCAAACAAGACTATTAACTGTGGAGAGAATTCTGGCCTGTGGTCCCCGCCTGTGGACCACTCAGTGGCATCAATCTGAACACTAGAATACACAGGACAGACACCACAAAAATAATTACCCGGTCTTTATTGCAGTAGAACCACAAGTCATAGTTCAGATATTATGTTACAAGGTGACCTTTGCTTGTTCTGAACTGACTCCCCGTTCCAATTATGGTCTGACAACACACAGAAAAAAGACACAGCCATTCTCTTCATGCTTTGAAGAGAAACATCTGGGAGGTAGATGTGTTTTGAAGGATAGATTATATTCATATGGCTCTAAGATCATCATTTTACTTTCAGACCTTCTACAGATATCCTACATCATTTTGGATGGAGTGCATTGTCTCTGAACACTCTTCATCTAGAAGATGGTGTTTATGCCAGAGGTGAACAGTAAGAGATTGTGCATTGTGCCTCAACAAGGTACAGAAATACTCCAGTAAGCAGTGTCAGAGATACATAAAGTAGAACGTAACACCTACAGTGGTTATTTATTCTTTGGAGGACAAAGGACAAGCAGTTGAGAAATGCTCTGTACCTGAGATAAGTCATCTCAAAAATGACTTCCACGTCTCTGAAACATCTATCCCACATGTATGATTGCTGCACGCTCTCCTCAACGATGCAGTTTAAACCGATCTTCGTGAAGGACAGGCATTCAGCCCAGTCTCATTAAAGTATTCCTATTTTTTCTCAATGCAAGCAGAGCTCTCACTTTCTCACACTTCACTGCACACAGCAAGGAAAGACTGTACTCATTATTTCATCATTTCACACAGTGACAAAAGAGTCACTGATGTCAATCTGTGCATGGTATGTCAGAAACTAAGCCTACATCTGTCCAGAGTCTCCATGAACAAAACCAGAACAGTACCAACAATAAGACACTGCCCAGCACAGAACTGCGTACCCATTCTCATACTTCACACCATGGAGTATCATCTGCTCCATAACTAAGAAGTTAATTCAGGGATCGGACAGCATTTAACACCCACAAATCATTCACACTCCTGAATATGGAGAAAAAGTCTCCTTAATTCACAGCTCTGTGCCTGTCCAGTTCCTAAATCCATCTGTAAGTCAGCAATTTAGTTTAGGAGTTGCTTCATCATGTATAATTCTCTACCCACAGATATTCTGGGAATTCCAAAATTACTCCCAGTTTCTTTACAGCCTCAAAAGACTAAAATATCTACAATTTTAATCTACAAGGCATATAAAAAATACATTGCTTCAGAAAATATTGTTCAAAAATACTTAAAATACATCCCATCGTTTTAAAATTCCTTAGGTATTCACTTCACTAATATCCCAAAGGATGGAGTGGTGGGGACAAGGAGCAAAGATTACAAATCAGTCACAAGAAGCAAGTGCGTAAACAGGGTATTTTTCATACACATGCCATTGTTATAAGCAGTGAAGCCAAATAAAATACTCGGGTCTCTGAATGAAGGATGTACCTAAACAATCCGGCTGCAACTATTTTGTGTAGTTCCTTTGCCACTTTTCCACTTATACCCATGCTGCTTGCAGTGAAGTCAAGATCAGTAACATGATCTTTAAGCTGAACCCACAAGAGACTTATGCATCTAAAATGCCGCTCACATCTAAATTTGAGGCTAGAGGACCTGAAATCATGAGAATTTAAAAAAATCCGTGTCTACCACCTACATCTGTACATCTGCTCTTCTTGAGCATATAAATTCATCAAACCAACGCCAACAAGTGTTGCAGTGCCCCAGATCACACAAAGTCTTATCAAACATACCACACTCAGTGTTCTTCTCTACCTTGTCATCAGCCGCCAGTGACAGGCATTCCCGAGCACCACTGCGGACAGGACTCCAAACCAGAGACCAGGACCCTGCCAGAATATGCCTGCACCCAACAGCCTGATAATTAAAACACTTCTTCAGAAAGTCAAGGCTAATTGCAAGTTTTTCTGCTCTACCACATATAGATTTGAATTGAAATCTCCCACATGCCCGTATGTTCTCCCTATCTGGGTACTGACAGCTCTGGCCTGAGTTTTAGGTATTTTGGAGGGGAAGACCAAGGGTTCTCTCTCACCTCAGCATTGCTATGACACCGCTTTCTTATCAGCTTCAGAGAATCACATTTTAGGACCATAAACATTTACGTTCAACCATGTATTTGGAGTGCAAGGCAATAAAGTGCACGGATCATCTTAACCCACAGCAGAGGGGTGACAAGAAAGACTTAAGCCAAACCAACCCTCACTGAGAAACAAACACTCAAATTTCTTCATACTTAGGTCTTACTCATAAGCTACTGACATGACATGGAAGCAAGATTATTCACACACGAAATGAGCAGGAAATCCAAGTTCCCACTGTTGACTCGTGAATTTGCTAAGACTTCAGTACACCTACACATTCAATAAATTGCCTCATCTCTAGAGCTGACCCTGGGAAGCACATACCCAGCTGAGCCAGAAGCCTCGCCTGCTCCTGCAGGATCTCTTCCTCAGACATGGACCGCAGCTTCTCCAGGTTCTCTTTGTGAATAGCTTGAGCTTCCTGCTCACTCTTTTGGCTTCCAAGACCCTCTCCCGTTATGAGACAAGGATGCTGAGAGGTCAAAAAGTCACCATCTTTATCTACAAGCAGCAGCAGAAAAAGCAGTCAGTAATTTATGTCTACAGCATCACAAATAAATCTCAATTTTGTCATTACGAGGCTTGCAAAATTTCCCCTTTTATTTTTTTTTTTTATCTTGGTGGTAAAGTTAGAATAGGAGTAAAGAAGTTTAGTTTAGCTTCAAACAAAACTAAAACATTTGTGCTTTCATCCTATGTCACAACAAACATGTTGACATCATTTCCAGCTTGTTTCTTTGGGAGCTTGAGGAGGGTTGGCAGGGGAAAGGAATTATGTTTCTTTAATGCAAAGCAACAGCAAGAAAAGGTAAACTGGAGCACAATTCACAACTGATGCGTCAAAGCATTCTTCCAAGCTAGAGAATACTAAACTCCTTCTCTGCCTAAGAATGTCTGAACCCACATTCATATGTCAGCTGAACCATGACCTAGTAAATATCTGCTGAGTAAGACAGAAAATTAAAATTATTATGTAAACCAGCTTCCAGAGTGATACAGGATCAATTATCAACACAGGCATGTTTGCTTCTAATAATGTACTGTACTCACCTTTAAGGGGTAAACATACTAGAAATTAGAAGTTACAGCAAGGGGCATTTTTCCTACCCTGAACAAAATTGAGTCCCCTTTACCATCTGATCTAAATCCATTTAAAATGTTCACTTCATTTAACCATTTAGCCAGGTAACATGCCCCTTTGGTCAGTGTGACACCCTCCAGCTCTCCTGTAACCCACTAGACAAGGACCTGACTTTGTGCCTTTACTGTTTATGTTTTATTCATATGCTCCATATATAGACTTGGAACATCCCTATGTCCCTAAACCAGCCAGCTCTGAAAGCATCAAATCCCTGCTCAAACAGCAGCAATGACTCTCAACATAACACCAGGAAGATTTGATGTCATTTCCACATCAGTTGTTTTGCATATTGAGCAGAAAGAGGTAAGACAGGGTGACCTGGCAAAAGCTTCAGTAAGCTTCCTACCACCAGCGACTAAACCAAGGGTTACCAGGGACAAACATGTTGTTACTAACAGAAATTAAGCTCTCCCTGTTCTCTTGCTTCTAGTGATCCTGCCACAACAGTCTGGCTGAAGAGGCCAAGCCATTTTGTAATGTCTCTGTCATGCTATTACATTTTAGAAGCATTCATGTTCAAGAGGATCACAGCTATAAGGCTGCTCTATTTCCCTTTCAGCTTTCTCAGACAGAATTACATGCCCAATGTAATAGGACATACAGTAAGCACAGTACAGTGACCTGAATGGTGGATTTGTGCACACACAGCACAGCACAGCACAGCTGGCAGTTCCCTTACCAATTCTCTGACAGGGGGCAGGGCTGACACAAACTTTAGCCAAATGATGATAATCTTCAAATGACATCTGACCTCTATTTCAATGCAAGAATATTGTGTCAGGGTAAAACCCAGACATAGGGTGGTCCTAAGAAAACTGGACTGCCCAAGACAACGCAAATGAAAAAAAAACAAAGCCTGGAGATGCTGGTAACAGTGGAACTGGCTTCATCTTTCCTTGTCACGTTGCTGTCAGACAAGTAACTGCTGGAGGTGGCACTGACTCATCAGCACTGCCTCACAGAATCCTTATGGAGCAAAGCCACAGTCTCATGGCAGCAGATCTGGTGACAGAAAACTGAGCTTTCAAACATTTAAGTAGGAGTGAGAACCCACATTACAGTGGTCTCAAAAGCTTTCCACACAGAACCACCCTCTTCCTAAAATTGTGGAAATCAGTGATGAAACAAGAAAAACTTTACATGTAACAAACAGAAGGGAAAAGGAGGACAAGAACCTTGAAAAATAAATCTATTTCCCTGTGTGAAACAAAAAGGAAATCAGTGAGAAAGCTACCCTAATTTTTAGAATGCATCTCAGAATTTTCAGTTTGCATCTCAGACCATTTCAAATCATTGCCACAATACAGACATTCCAACTGACCTCGAGATTCCTAAACTGAGAACAATGCTACCCTAATTTAAAAATATGATGTGCTGATGTTATGGTTACTAAGGCTATGTAAATACGGTCGGCTGGATAAACAGAACCTTCTCCACTTACCACTCCTGCTGCTGGGGAGAGTTGCCTCTCCCACGGATCCCTCAGGATCCAAGGCATCCGGAGCAGCTGATCTTACTTGCACGCACTCGGCAGCAGAGGGAGCCGTCGCTGCCTTTTCAGCACTTCTTTTCGCTGCCATCTTCTGCGCAAAGATGCTTTTTCTTCCAGATCCCAGCTGCACCTGCAAACAGGGAAGCCACGTGTCCACTTTCGTCTCCAGAGTCTCCCTGCACACCTGCCACTAACAAATGTATAGATCTGATCCTAAAGACATCCTCAAATCAGACTTTGGGACGTGATACAGGGAGGCTGCTGACCTTTTCTGTGCATGTGTGACTCTTTTCTAGCACACAGTTTACTGCTATGACAGAGAGACAAAAACATGGATGTTTCTGGCACCTAGAGAAAGAAGATGATTAATTATAAGTGAATTCAAGCAAGGCAAATACACCCAAAATGTCACCAAACACAACAGTTCCAGCTTTCCCGCTGTTTGGAAGCTCTGCATAGCTGAATACCTTGGATTTCTGAGTATAAATGGGGCTGTACTTCACTGAGCTCACCACATGCTTGGAACAGGCTTCTTATGAGGTGATTAGTGATCAGCAGGGTGAAGAGATTTACACAGTAAGAAGTGGGCAAGTGGTGCTAAAATAATCCTGGCTAAATTACTGTGTTGCTTGCCTAGGTGATGGAAGGGCATGGCTCTGAACAGCCCTGCACAGGGGATGCACAGGAAATCCAAAGGAGACTAAGCAAAAAATCACTTACAGGTCCCCAGTCCAGAGAAGAAACTTAAATGGCAGTCTGAACATTTGGTAGCTGCTTTGTGCACTTCTGCATCAAATAAACAAAACTGGTAGTTTAAAAAGTATTACTCTTGCCTTTCAAAAAAGCTGTCCTTCAAAATAAGCTACCTCCTCAAAGCAACCACAGCTGTCAATCACACATCAAGTCCCAGCATCTGACTCCCACTCAGCTAGCAGTCCTTGCTACTACAGCAGCAACCGATAACAGCAACCACAGCTTCCAGTTTTACAGCCTCAGAAAAAAATTATGTCAAAATCAAAAAAGCTGCAAAATTAACCTGAGAAACCATACTCAAATGTCATGCCAGGAGAAATCAGGTGCAACTTCAGTAAGAACCTGGTGGACAAATTAATAGAGATTGCTCCTCAGAGAAAAACAAGCAGAACAGGATCAATTCTACTACAGCACTGCAGATTTCATTCACCTTTGCGAAGTTAGCTGAAGGAGGCTAAACCAAGAAGATTCCAATTTATTTAACTGTTACTTAACAGTTATTTAACTGCAGGGTATGGAGTACCTACTCGATAGCAGCTTGGTAAAAGAACTCTCTCCTACACTCTGGCAATGCCAGAGATACGTTGAGCTAGTTCACAATCTCCAGCATACCAAGCTTGGTTATTTTGAGCCCTACCAAGCTCCATTAAGCATTAGGCTTTACTGGGAGAAAGTTTAAGTGTTAATGAAGGTAGCATAAAACATCTGCTCCTAATCTTACCTCACTTTTTATCTCAGAGCGGTGAAATGTCCTTGGAAATGGGTCTCCCGTGGGCACTGGCATGGTCACTGCTACTGCACTTGTGTCTCGTTCCTGAAGAAAAAAATTCAAACCCTGTAAAACCATTGCAACAGCCAGACATGTTTGTATCATTTAGCTGAGAGCAGACTCAAAATCTCTCAGCTGTGCAGCTCACATCATCATCAGGCTCAGAATACCTTGTGCTTATTTAGAGACAAAGAGAGGCTATTTTCCAAAAGACTGGGCTGCCAAACTCCACGCATCACTCAAAGAATCAGATAAAGGAAAACCTAGGTCAGTGCAAAGCAATGAGAACATCCCCATTAGAGTCCAGAAATTCACCCAAATCCACACTACAGCAAATGCTTGTATGCAAGTAGTGTGACCTGTAGGCAGTTGGGGCTGGAGACCAGATCTGAATCTATATTTAACTGAGAGCAAAAATACACCCAAGGAGCTTTTTTCTTTCAGGGTGCTCCAGGACACTGGTCTACAGTGCTGCTTCATTACACTGCAGAAATAAAACGCAGCAACAGAGCCCCTCATCCCTGCTTCATTCACAGTATTCAAAAAGCAAACACTAGACCATCCCACAAAAACTAGACATACAATAATTTTGCTGAAGACTGCTGTAATGTGTCGATCATGACTCTCCAATCTTTCCTCTGGATCTTCATCCTCGAAGTGGACATTAGCGCTTTTGATCTTGGACTTTTTTGGAGGAGCTGGAGTTAGAGCTGGGAGAGTATCAGGAAAACCTGAGGATGGGAAGCAATAATAAGAAAAAAAAAGCAGTCAAGTTACTGCTATATAACCACTGTGCAATAGGTACCAGACCAAGGCTTCCTAACAGCACCTTTTATTCCTCTGATGAGAAACAAAGATGAGGAAGCAATAAGACAATTAAGAGTCCCCTGTCTCTAACCTGAAGTGTGTAGTGGAGAGAAACATGCTCGAAGATTTTATTATTTATGTATTGGCACAAGGTCTTTCCAAAGAGCTCTGTAAGCAGGAAAGGATACCGAGGTCTGACTGCAAGTATTAAGGGAAGAAGCAAGGCTGTACAAAAACAAATATCGTCCTTGCAGGTTGTGCTGAGGCACAGAAAAGCACATTTCCACTGCAAACTGTTAAAAGTGAGGGATTTGTATCATCACGAACAAACTTCTTTCCACCTACTATAAACAGACCATATTTCCTCTACCTGGAACAACGTACTGCAAGATTTATATTGTTGCTTTTAAAAAAGCACCTTGTGCTTCTGAGATCAAGCATATCACAGAAGTGTTACAGGTACTATTGATGGAGAAAACCAAAGCAAGCCAGATCTGCTGGCTGAAAACTGGAGCTGCTAGGAGAGGTAAATCTCAAAGACAGTGAGAACAGGGTCTGGATAGATGGCAAAATAAGCAGTGTCCAAACAGAACAAATTACAGAAAACACCTCCTGCTGGCAAGCTACCACAGCTGATAAATGTGGACTAAGGCAACAAAGGTGGTTCTACTGGATGAGAGTAACATTGGACAAGCCAATTTTCCAAGGCTAAGGAATAAATAATACTGCAAGAAGGGCACAAATGCAAGGGAAAAGCAGCACTGGGTTGAGAGGGAGGTGAAAGGCAAGCAGTGAGGAACAGTGAAAGGCACAGAGAATCTTAGTAATTCAAAGAAACAAACTAATTTACCATCCAACATGACTACATCTTTGGTGTCCTGTAGCGGGGGTCTCTCAGCATCTGTGGTCCCTTCCTTCCCTTTCCTCTTGTCTGCTTTCTTCACAATCTTCACTGCAGGTGAAGCTCTGGCTGCCAGGAACTGGTTCTGAAAGCGCAGCAGGTCTGCCTCAGACTCCCCAGGCTTTGGTCTTGACAACATCCTGCCTTCTTGCTCTTGCAGCCCAGCCACACGTGCTTTTCACATGGAACCCGAACACACGGAAAACTGGTAACAGAGCTGGATTTCCTGCAGATAGGATGGGGAAAAAATGGGAGACCTACTCATTCTTGTCCCAGTCTTATGTTTCTGTACATACTACAGATACCCTACTTCAGGATCACCCAAAGACACATCCACTTGAACAGAAGTCCCACACAAGCAAAACCTTGTTCTTCACCACTGAACAACCGACTACTAGACAAGCCTACACGAGGTCTGTCAGCCAGCTAGGAGCAGAATGGCATCTAGCCAGCAAAAGGCAGACAAAAAGTGCATCACTGCCAGAATGCCAACAACATGGCCTTGCATTTGCGAAGTCAGAATAACATCTTGTCCAAGAAAACAGATTTGACTTGCTCAATTATCAATGCCAACCAAGAATCTCTGAGGCACATTATCACATAAACCTACCCCTCCAGCATACCATCTTCTCCAGACCCCAGCATTAACATCCCTGGCAGGATGCAAGAGCCTGTCCACACAGATTTGGACAATGCACTTGCTGACTCTGTTTGCTCTCCTTCTCACTCAGATCTCCCAAGTGAAAAATGTCTTTCTTCCTGGTGCGTACCTCCTGCTTTAGGTCTCTTTCACTGCCCCCCTATTGGTGGAAGCTGTGCTATTTCCAAGCATCTTCATTCGCTGCCCAGGCCAGTTTGGGGTTGAAAAACAAGGGTGAGATTTATACAGACTTTCACCTCTCTGCATATGACAACTCACCAGGAGGGCAACCATTCCACCTCCCATCTACCAGGCAGGAAAATATTTGTGACTATTACTCCCCACCTCTGTTTCCCAGAGCCTGGGACCAGCAATCCATTTCTCACAGGCAGCAAGTAAACTGTTTGCAAATACATTTCATTGTACTCCTAGCATAAGCACACACCTACTTGCTGTTTATTTATGGAGCTTGCTGCCACAACAGGGCTCCCACAGCCAGACTTCACTTGCTTGGTCCCTCTTTGAGAGCCGTAAGGAGCAGAACATGCATCCCAAGCCAAGTGTTCCATGCCCTGTCATCACAGGCTTCAAAGCCCAAAAGAGGAGGATGCCAGCGTTAACATGCACAAAACACACAGCTGGAAGCAAAGGCTGCTGCTAGGCTTTCTGCAAGCAGCCTCCTCCACACAGAGCTCTACATAAACTTCTCCAAGTCTCTCCCTATCAAAACACTTAATCAAGAAATACAGTGGGTCTCGAAATTGCCTTTGTTTCTCGGGAAACTCTCAGCACAAGAAGACAACTAAGCAGCCATTGTTCACGAGGCTGGATGCTCTTCCAGGAAGCCTTTCCTCAAAGCCTTTGCTTCAATACACATGGGACCTGCAGACAGAATGAATGTAGGGAAAACACCTCGCTTTCTAAGGGGACCTTTTTCCATGTCCCATGGAAGCCACTGAAACACATTAGCAACACTCCCTTGGCCATCAAGAGGAGTCATTCCTACCCACCAGAGCTCAGAGAAAACATGCAGGACAACTAACAAACTCCTGAGGACCAGCACTAACCCCAGCATCCTGCAGCCTGCTTACCCCCAACCTTGCAACTGGCTATTAAAAGCTCACCATACACGATCTGTTTGCCCAGAGGGAGCACCAGCCAGCCAGCTGATGATACTGATACAACACGCTGAGATACTGTCCTAGGAACACAGGTAAGGGATCAGAAATGCTGTCCAAGGACTATGAGCAGCTTTGCACTCCACAACTGAGTGATTGCTTTGTGGACACACTATCATCTTACTTGATAAAATCCAATACTGGCAGGCCTTTTAATTTCTTCTGGTTCATTTGCATTTACAGTGCATTTTTCTTCCACAGCAGCAGAGCCCAACATGCAAAGGGAGACTTTTCCATCACAGTAACATCTATGAACTAGAAACAGTCAGAAGAGAAAAGATATATATATTGAAGCAAAAAAATCATCTCTGATTGCTGCTGTCACTTGTGAACCCTGGGGAAGGCCTTTTTACTCATTCTCAAGTCTACAACTTTGCATTATATTGATAAAATTATCAGATTTGGGCAAAAGAGGAACAGAAAGTCCTGCTGTCATAATTAGTGCCCCAAATTAACCTCTTTCTTCAGACCTTGTTGGTTGTGGTAAGAATTTGAAAGGAGAAGCAGACTCAAATCTCAGTCCCTCCTGGGCAGCCAGCAGCCAGTGCAAAAGTACAATTTCCCCACTTGAGATCAGCAGGCCTGAAATGAAAGTCTCACTTAGGATTATTGGCTCCTTTGCAAAATGGTGATGTGCATTCTCTGCTCGGTCACAAAAATGCTTTCTGCACACAATGCTGTAATGGCCAACAGTCTTCTTGACACTTCTAGTGTCAGAGAAGGCAGACACTGGAAAGACACCCTCCCAGAAGCAAAACCCCAGCCACATGAGTCAACACCTGCAAGAAACTCTCCTCAAAGAGGCTCCACATCTCATGCTGGTCACACAAGACTCAGTGACTGTGACTCTGCGTGTCGGGCACACACCGTGTGCCTGCACGCAGCACCTTGCCAACAGAAACGCTGCTGTCCCCACCTTGTCTCGAGAGTCTCTGCAATAAACAGGAACCAGAAAAGCACAAAATAAAATGAAAAGCAACAAGCTGCGATTAACACACTGAAGAACTGATGCGTCCCACCGTTCCCCCTGGGTTCACAGCCCTTACGGACTTTCATAAACGACTCTGATCCAAGTTTTAAACAGGCAACGGCGACACGGCCTGGCGAGGCCTCTCTGATGAGGGGAATGAGGGAAAGAGGGAGGAACACAGCGGCACAGATCCCGCAGCATCTCCGTGCACGGGGGGCACGGCCACGGGACCGGGGACCACGCGGCGCCTGTAGCCGCGCTCCTCTTTACACCAGGGTAAAGACGAAATGCTGGGCCCCTGCCGGCTACANAGGGATCAGAAATGCTGTCCAAGGTCCGTGAGCACTTCTACACTGCACAACATAATGACTGTTATGTGGCCACACTATCATCTGCTGTTGTATACCCTGCCTATACTAAAAGTCTCAAAAAAGAGGTTTCTGTCATGCTCTGGACCTGCCGTGGACACTGTCTGGAAAACCCATCAGCTCTGCAGGAAGTTTTACAGGCGTGGTTGGGACGAGAGATCTCAGACTGAAAGAAAACACAAGAGCACAGAAGGCAATAAAGCCACAGGTTGCTTCAAGGGCCAAGATCCACTTCTGAATCAACCAACTTCAGTCCAAGGGTGAGCCTGGGCAGGAAGGTCAGTCATGACAGTGAGGGACCCTAAGCACCAATGCAGCACCAGTGCAGCACCAGCGTAGCACCAGCGTGTCACAGCGAACAGCGTTTACTTTACACCGTAACATACGGAGCTCCACAGTGCTCTCCCAAATGCTTTCCAGAAGCAGCGTTTAAGCCTTGAGGCAAAGGTTGCCACGCTGCGCCGCTGCTCTCAGCCCCAGCTCGGGCCGCCACTCACCTGCGCGGCACCGCCGCTCCCGCCGGCGCTCCCGCCCTGCCCCGGCGGCGCTTCCGCCCGGCCGCCGTCACTTCCGCCGGCCCGGCCCCGGCCCTCGCTGCCCGCGGGGAGTTCAACTGAGTGAATTGAATTTTTGTTGCGGCTTTTGACGCGTTAATCACGACCCTGTTTCCCGGCACTGTGGTTACGGCTGCCCCCTGCTTCCGCCCGGCCCGGGGCTCCTGGAGGGGCGTCCCGCCGCCGAGCCGCGGCTGTGAGTTCGCCCTCGGCTTGTGCGGCCCGAGGCAGCTTCCCCCGGGCGTTTTCCTTGGGTCCAAACACAGGCCACCTGCATCCCGCAGCGAGTGCCCGCACACACAGAAATGCGTTCGTGTAAACGCAGGAGCTGGGCCTTGTCATTGTCGTATGCCACGCCCGAGACCGGAGGTGTTTTGGGAGAGCAGATACATAAAGCTCTATGAATATGGCTGTAATTCATTATTCATGTCTGATTGCTCGTTTGTAATACGTGCCAAGCTTTATTAGAAACTGTGGGAGAGCTGTTGGAACTTGCAGGAGCTTTGATTTTAATGTTGGTTATTGATTTTAGTGCTTGGTCAAATTTCAGCCTTTTGACAGAAAGAGTCAGGTTGGAAGGCACCACAGTAGGTCATCTGGTCCAACCTCCCTCCTCCAGCAGGGTCATCCTAGAACACATGGCACAGGATTGCATCCAGGTTTTTGAGTAGCTCCAGTGAGGGAGATTCCACAACCTCTCTGGACAACCTGTTCCAGTGCTTGGTCACAGGCACAATAAAGTAGTTCTTCATGTGCAGGTGGAACTTCCTGTGCGTCAGTTTCCGCCCATTCTTTTTGTCCTATTGCTTGGCAGCATCAAGACGAGCCTGGCTCCATCCTCTGACACCTTCTCTTCAGATACCGAGAGACACTGGTGAGATGGATAAAGATGATAGACCTGGGAAAAAAATTCTCTGAGCATGAGAACAGGCACAGATTCTCACAACGGCTTGGACTGGACCAGGTGGGCTCACTGTTTGGGAAGGACTCACCACAAGTGCCCTGATGCTGTAAAAAATGAAGCGCTTTTTCACTGTTTGGAGTTTTTTTCATACCTTTAGAAAGCTGCAATACTACTGAAAAATTACAGCCAGAAACAAATTTTGTCCATTATGACCACTGAAAGCACTTAAATCTCTAGATTTCTGTTCATCTTCAGACCGGGCATCAGAGCACCACTGGTTTTACAAAAGCGTGGGGCAGATGCAGGGGTGCAAGTAGAAGACTTCTCTCTCCCACTTTGAGGCTTTCCTGGGGCTGAACTTGGGAATGGTTTCCCATGGACCCCATGAACACAGTTCAGTTCTCCCACCTGGACAGTAAGGCAGGGAGGCCGTGGCAGTGGTTGTGTTGGAACGTGTTTGGGTGAAGCGTTGGGACTGCTTAGACTGTCTGACAACTGCTTACGGTTCTGATTCAAGCCTGACAGCCGGAAGCATTTTCCCTCCCTGACTCCTCTCACACTGGCTGCACAGCTTCTGTGGCCACACACAGTGTCTCTTAGCATGCAGGTGAAATGAGGAAATAATCTTTTTTGCCAGAAAGACATACAAATACACTCAGAATATATTCAGTTTTAATTACCACAAGACAGGAATGCTTCGCATCAAAACTGCCAGAGCTGTATGTATCTTTCCTTCATTCCATTAATTATTTACCTTCAGTTTTAATAATACAGTTAAGTGCACTATATATAGCTTATGCTCTATCAATAAATCATGCTTGTGTGTCTTCATATTTATCCTATAAAATTATAAGTACCAACATGCTTGCATGGATTTGCTAAGCGATTCTAGCAACGAAATTCCCAGCAGTGCATCTCTTGGAGTCCTTGGAGGTGAACTCAAATATTCCTCACTCAACACGAGCTATTTTATGAGACTTTTTATGAGATTTTTTCATTTTATGAGGTCACCAGTCTTTTCACAAGTCCCAACAATCTCCTTCATCCCCTGCTTATAGCTCTGTGCTGATTTAAAACCCAGCGGGAATATTAAACCTACTTGAGCTGCCCCCTTTCCCCTGCCCCCTTCTGGTAGTGGAGTAAACACTAGGAGAGATTATAAATTAGAATCACAATTTACTGAAAAATTGCAATAACCACGACAATATTAATAAAAGAGTGTACAAAAGAGAGTGTTTTACCCACAATATGGGTATTCACTACGGAACAAACAAAATCACTTCCCGAAGACCACACCCAGTGTGGTTTTCCCACACAAAAGCAAAACATTGACTGGCCCTGCGCTGGGAAATGTGGTATATATGGGAAAACAAAAGCAGAATGTCGGGGAGACTTGCAATTTAACTTTCCCCCTTCAGACCAAAACCAATGGAAGAACAGGGACAAGGCAAAATCTGGTGGGACCAGACAGGGCTCTGAAGCAGGTCACAGGACGCTCCTCCTGGGCCTGACTTTATGGGAGCGGGACTGGAGAGCTCGGCGGTTCCAGCGGCAGCTCCGGTGGCTGCTGCGGTCACAGCAGCTGTGGCTTGGGCTCCACGTGGCTCAGCTGGGCTCTGCAGCGCTGCTGCTTTCTCTCTTTTCTTTCTCTTGGAGCAGTTCACCAGCTCTTGGGCTCACCAGCGCCGTCTTTGAGCACCAAACCAGAAAAGCCACGGCTCAAAGGAACAGGAAAGGGACTGCCAGTGGCAGACAGGAGCTTGGTCTGCCAGGCTGACCCTGAATCCTGCACACCCCTGAGCATGGCAAAAGATGGCCACTCTTCCACTTCCAGCCCCTGGCTTCCTCCTGCTGCAACCACGTCCCTACTGTGACGTGAATGGTGTGGAATTATACAGTGCTAGAAACTCTATCCCTTTCCTCTATAACCGTAATAAACTCATCACCAGCAGTTTGACGTGACTTTTCAACCTATCATCAAACCCCAGAATCCACACAGTATCATAAGTGCAATATACACAAGCCACCTTCCCCATCCCCTAAATCCAAGGCACTTTAGTATTCATGTGATCCACAATCCAGGTTCAGTCCATCATACTAGTCCTTCGGCTGCATTGCTTGAAACAGTTCTCCCGTTTGTTCAGCAATCTCCTTCATCTTCTGACGTGCCTCTTCTATGGTGGTGGTGGCGTTATGGACAGTGACACAGCATTCTCCATCCGTCAGGTTTAGCATCCCACACACTCCATTCTCTTTCAACAGCAATGTATCTAGAGCTAATCGGTTCTGCAAAGCCATTTTTGATGCCTGCTGGACCTCCACATTTGGTTCCCCGAGTGAACGTCCGGTCCAGTTGCTTAACACATGGACTTGCCTAGTTAAGTTCTCCAAGACATATTTGTGCCGTTGGATAACCCCACTGGACACAAAAAATGATTCTAAGTCCAATGCAACATTTTGTCCCCAGGTATAATAGTCAGGGACCTGAATCCCCCCAATCCAGCCTTTTGCATCTGTTGGATTGTGGATTTCTCTCCGCACTTTGTTGTTACGATAAAGTGTATAATTGAATGTCTTAGATGGACACATGGTAGGAAACCCAATAGTACACTGGAGTCCAGCCATATCATACATGTTCAAGTGGGAATACATTTTCCCATCTGAACATGCCCATACTGTTCCCCGTGGAGCTGGATACTTGGCTTGTGAACACTGATACAGGTCACCTTGGGGAACTTCCTGTGCTTCACTACTTGAATTCCAGACCCTTCTTTGGTCAGGGCCATGTGTAACAGGAATGCCACAGGATAGTGCTGTCTCCGAATTTTCATAAGACCCATTGCATCGGGTGTCTTGGTTTAGATAGCCGTAGTTGGGATAATCCCAACAGGTACACATGTCCCGGATAAAAGTTCTCAGCTCCGAGATGTACCAGGTTTCTATAGGCTCACCTGCTCCTGTGGTACAATCTAATATACGGGAACAATTCAGAAAGGAGGTCGCTGATTTACTTTGGATAATGCTTCTACGGTTCCTCACTTTCCAGCAGATGCTCTCTCCATTAGGTAGTGTGGTCTGATAGTCCTTACAGTCTGATTTCTCCACTTCCCATTCTACTATTTTCCCTGTGGGGGCCCTGGAGGCCCATTGTAGGGTAGATACAGGGTCAAAGATTTGTTTCAGAGACCAGGCCCACTCATAATTTGTTCGGTTAACTTGGTGTGCGGTTCCTGGGTTATCGGGGATTTGTATACACCATCCTGCATCCCAATGTAAATTGTACTCATGCTCGAAAAACCCACCCTCAGCAGGAGAATCCCACCATGGTACCACTGTGCAAGGGATAGAAGTGACATTTTGCAATGTCTCAGTAGGGTGGGCGTCTAATGACCGATAGCATGTCTGATTCCATAAATGGCTCCAGGTGGAGTCGTGTGGGAGCTGGTAAAAGGCTTTCTTGTATTCTACCCATGTCCCATTTGCATCCCATTGTTGTCCTTCTTTCTGCTCTAGGAACGGGGACTCGACCATTCCCCAGGTAATATTTCCTCCTGTTTTTTTAAGATTATCCAGTTCTCTCGTTAATATTTCCGAAAAATTTAACCAAATCATCATAAATCTAAACCCCTCTGATGCAGAGTTGGGGAGGTTAATACATATTCCTTGATTTGTATGATTCCAAATATGCATAAATCCTTGTATCAACTCCCAAGCTAAATTTGGTTCAGTACTCTGATTCTCAGTTGCTTGAGACAAAATCATACATCCATAACATAAGAGTAAAAACTTTTCCCACACCATTGTTTTTTCTAGTAAGGCAAAATAGGCTTAGGAAAATCAAACTAAAAAATACACAAAATCATCTGTCCACTCTAACAGTTGAAAGCACAGGTCCAGCAGTGGATTTCAGATAATCTGTAAAACATATATATGCATAAAAACAAAACATGATTAAAAGGAGGGAACAATCCACCACCCAGGCACACAAGTTAAGTGGCTTTTTTAAGGTCGGGGTACCAATCCCACTCTTGGTAATTCTGCCGAAATCAGTTGTCCTAGGTAATGGAGAGGATTTGCAGGGTCTTTGGCCTCTTTTGTTCCAGGGAGTATGGATGGGGATTGAAGACAAAAGGCTGTGAGTTATGGGCACCCATTAATTCCCCAGCAGCTATTGACTCTATGTACCCCATCTGACACCCCCTTGACCATCCAGGTTCATGAGGTTTCAGGGACCTCTTCAAGAGTCCACTGCTGCATTCAGCAATATCATTTGCCTGGGGGTAGTATGGGGTGCGAAAGATCCACTGTATTCCTTCATCCCATGCCCACTCTTGAACCACCCCGGTAGTAAAATGACTACCATTGTGGGATTGGAGGGACTGGGGCCATGGCAAATAATTCAACCACAGCTTCAGTCCCTTTACAGTGCTATGCCCTGCTGCTCCTGCTACTGCCTCAGCTTGAGTGAGCTCTGACATTACTTCCACCCTGACAAGAACATACTGCTTTCCTTCCGACTTCAGGAAAGGCCCTATTTAGTCCACCTGCCAGGTCTCCCAGAGGCCTTTTCCACGTCATCAGTGAAGGGGTGCCTCCTGCAAGGGGTGTTGTTTCTCTAGTCCGGTTCAACACAGGCCACAGACCGAGATGACAGTGTTACACAGTTCCCAAGTGACAGGCCACTCTGTGTTACCAGCTCCCTTAAAAAGATCTTTAAATCCTGAGTGGTCTCCCTTGACATGTAACCACTCTAGCAGATGTTCCTTCTCCCATTTTTCTTCTCCTTTTACTGCCATACCTGCCACACGGCTCAGTGATAATCTACCTGATTATTCAACAGGTGAGGCGGATTGTCCCTCTTCTGGTGGGCAGGAATCCATCCCACCAAGAAACACTTCTGCTTAGCCAAGTTTAGGATGTCTTCCCATTTCTCTCACTGCCACACTGGCAACCCAAGCGATCGCCCACTGGTTTTGTTCGCAAAATGGGAGCCACTTGGTGCATCCCTTAAAAACAACATAGGGGTTCGTGTAAATAAACACTGGTTCTTTGATGTCAGCCTCTCTAACAATCACCCTGCACATGGCTACCAATTCTCCCATCTGAGCACTTTCTTCTCCCCTTGTCACAATTCTGCCCCCTGAATCAACACACAGGAACACTGCTCAGTATTTCCCTCTCTTTTGGAGGATGCATCAGTGAAACACACACTTTTCAGGTGGGGCTCAACTTGAGGGGTAGGTTTTATGTAAGAAGGAAGGCTCCTGGTCCAGTAGACTGACAGGCAATTCTTGTATTTGGAGCACTCTGGGTGCTCCCTCCTCTATCTGAGGCATATGGCAGTGATGCTGTAACTGTTCATACCGCCTTCTCGCTGCTTCTCCCTGTGCAACCCCCACACCAGGTGGGGTTCTGGCCAGTATGAGTTTCAAGACCTTGAAAGGTCCCACTAGAATAATTGGTTCTTGCCATATGACTTCTTCAGCACCCTGTAGAGCTAGACAAGCCACAGAGGCACTTCTACCAAACTGAATAAAGGGTTTTTGCATCTTTAAAGCTGTGCAAATTAAACCCGACAGGGCAAGTCGGACCCTCAGGTCCCCATGGCCACATATGCATTGATAATCTATGAATTACAAAGCCCCATTTGATTTGAAGTGGATCTGTTGGATGTATTGGTCCTAAAACCTGATATAACCCAGCCTCAAAGATTAACAATTTCAGGACTTCTACATTGACAGGGGTCCCGTCCTGGGTGGTCCTCTGGTGTGTTAAATCATGACGAGGGCAGGTTATGATGGAGAAAGCCAGGATGTGTTTTTCCCAAATTACCTGCAGGGCAAGGGCATGTTGTCGCTCATTCTTCTATCCAGGAATTTTAATTTCCTCAAGGAAAGTCAAGGTTCTGGGGTGAACACACACTGTTCCTCCCCTCCACCATACTCCCAGGAACTTTACCTCAGAAGACGAGGGTTGCACCTTTTCTGCTGAAATTTGAAAAGCTAAATTTTCGGGGTGAGTAATTATCTCTGTTTGGGTTTGTCTGCTGTTGTGGCATTGGGGCCTCCCACCAACATATTGTGAGTGTATCGATCTGCTTTAACTCCCTCCGCAGGCATCACTACAGAGCATGCCATCTTCTCCAGACCCCAGCAT
>VWZW01003598.1:210822-221039 GCA_013397115.1 Edolisoma coerulescens | reverse complement strand
TGGCAGCCCCCGGGGACGGGAGCGTGGCCGGGCAGGGATGTCCCGGTTCGGGAGGGTGGGTGCTTGTGGTGGGTGCATTGCTGTTGGTAAAATTGGGGTGCGCATGTTCTGGTGCTCCTCGGAACCCCAAGGTGACGCCCTCAATCCTGCTGCTTTTGGGGGGAGAGCCAGTGTCCTTGGCTGTGTGACAGCAGTGCCACCTGCATGAGTGTGGCAAGGACCGGGGCAGGGGGTGACCCCCAATATCTCTAGTTTGGATGTGGGGCAGCTCACTCCCTGCTGGGTGCACCGGGCAGCTCCCATGGGAGCGCAGCTGACATCCAGCAGAAACAACTGGAAACCAAATCCCGCTGCCTGCCTCCTCCGGCTGCTCTGCTCCGGCTAAAAATAACAAACCTTTGGCTGCAGGGACCTGTTGTGACACTCGACAGCCCGACGGTGGCTCTTGCCACGCTGGGTTTGGGGTGGTGCTGCCAGCAGTGTCCCTGCTGCTCTTCTGTGCTTCTACAAATAAGGAATTTCCTTATGTCCTGCCTAAGTCACATTGTAGACATGGTTGGTGAGGTTTTCAGGACAGGCTTTGCAGGGAGTTTGGGGCTGGGGGAGGGCTCACTGGAGTGGCTCTGGGCTCTCTGGGGTGGCCCTGGGCTCAGTGACAGCCCCCACCTCGCATCGCAGGCCCAGCATGTCAGGGCTGAACCTGGCAAAGAGGAGCCACAGGAAGATGGACCTGCAGCGGGATTTTTCCGTCGCCTCCCCAGCCGAGTTCGTCACCCGCTTTGGGGGCAACCGTGTCATCGAGAAGGTCTGTCCCCACACGTCCCTGCTTGTGCCTGGGCAGGGAGTCACTGCTTTTCACAAGGACACCTTTGAGTGCTGTGTCTGCCAGGCTCGGAGCAATGGCAGCCCAGAGCTGTTCATTCCATGGCTTCACTCGCTCTCATGGGCTGGGACAGGGAACCCCAGGCAGCAGCTTTGCACAAACAATGGCCAAATCTCATCCTTGGTTATCCCCAGTGCTAGATGTCAGAGATGTTGTTGAGGAGTCTCATGCTCCACCAGGCTGTCGGGGAGCTCCTGATTAACACATCCCCCCTGCTTTGTCCCACACCCATCCCTCGCCCCTGCACTGCCATCCCTCGGGGCAGCAAGGACAGGGTTCACCCTGTCACCCCCTTGTCCTTGTGCCCCCAGGTCCTCATCGCCAACAACGGCATCGCGGCGGTGAAGTGCATGCGCTCCATCCGCCGCTGGGCCTACGAGATGTTCCGCAACGAGCGCGCCATTCGCTTCGTGGTCATGGTCACCCCCGAGGACCTCAAGGCTAACGCGGGTAATTCCTGAAAATATCCCAAAAGGGAAGTTCCCTGCTTGGAGCTGAGGCAGAGCGGCCCTTTCCTGCCTCCGCACAGCCTGGAGTCACACACTTTCCTCCTGTGCAGCCAAATCCTGGAGTAAATGATTTTTTCCCACTCCAGCTTCCCCGGGATGGAGGATTTGGGAAGGCTGTGGGATCTGGCTCCCACTACCCCCCGTGCTGTTTTGCAGAGTACATCAAGATGGCAGATCACTACGTGCCTGTCCCTGGAGGGACCAACAACAACAACTATGCCAACGTGGAGCTGATCGTGGACATTTCCAAACGGATCCCAGTCCAGGTAGTGGCCATTCGTGTGTCTCCCACCTCCTTGCCAAGGAAAGTTGTTGGGCAGAGGGGACACCCCAAAAAGGGGTGATGTCCCTGCGTGCTGAGGAGCTGGGCACAGTGGGAGATGGCAGGGCAGGGATAACGCTCCCACTCCTTCTCCTTGTGCCAGGCGGTGTGGGCTGGCTGGGGACATGCCTCGGAGAACCACAAGCTGCCAGAGCTGCTGCAGAAAAACGGGATAGCTTTCCTAGGTAAGGTCTCGCTGCTTCTCTGCTGGGTGTTGGGCTGCTGTGTGCACTCACAGTCACTGCCAGGGACACTGCACTGGGAATGCCCCTTGGGTGCCTCTGGCATGCCCACCCCATGGAGTGGCAGTCCTCAGGCTGGGGCATTCCCAGGAATCCTGCTGTTTTCTGGGTTTTCTCTGTAATGATCAAGCTGATGCAGTATTCACAGAGGAACATCGGGTGGGAGCAGACCTTGTGGGATTCCCAGCCTGAGCTCCCCTTGGAGAAGGGTTGAGCTTCATCCTGAGCTGGGCAGTGGGCCTGGGGGGGTTCCTGCATCTTCAGTCCTTGCAGAAGGCTGGTGGGGCCGACTCAGTGATGTGGGGATGGGCTGGTGGGTTGGGGTTGGGTCCCCCTCAGCCCTTCCCTCCCTCTCCAAAGGTCCCCCCAGTGATGCCATGTGGGCACTGGGGGACAAAGTCGCCTCCACCATCGTGGCTCAGACTCTGGAGATCCCCACGCTGCCGTGGAGCGGGAGCGGTGAGTGCCTCCTCACAGCCCCCACACCCTCCCTGCTCCCTCCTTCCCCTCCTCCCTGCCTCTCCTTCTCCCCAAAGCAAGCACCAGGATTGGGGTCCTTGGCCCAGCTGCCACACATTTTGCTGACCCCACTGCAGCAGCTGGTTTGGGCAGCGGGATTTTGGAGCTGGGGTGCATGGAAACAAGGGAAATGATGGAATCCTCAGCTCCCTGGGCACACCCAATGTGCCACCCTGGTGGTGACCACAGTGCTGGCCACATCTGCAGGTCTGGTGGCCCAGTGGTCCGAGGAGGACCAGAAGCATCAGCAGGCCATCAGCATCCCCCTGGAGACATATGCACAGGGCTGTGTGAAGGACGTGGAGGAAGGCCTGGAGGTAAAGCTGAGCCTGCAGGCAGCTGCTCATCTCTTGCCCACCGTGATTCCTCCTCAGAGCCTGTCTTTCTGGCCCTTCTGGCCTCCCAGCACATGTCACAGTGACACAAGGCTGTGCCAGCAGCAGTTTGTCCCTCTGCTGGAGGGATGTCACTCGGGATAATTCTGCTCAGGGATGCCTGCAGCTGTATGGGCTGTCAGGGTGGTGGGCTGGGGTCCAAAATACTGCAGTCACCCCAGCCCTTGACCCTCTCAGGTGGCCATGAGGATCGGCTACCCGCTGATGATCAAGGCAGCAGAAGGTGGCGGGGGCAAAGGCATCCGAAAAGTGGAGGCAGCAGAGGAATTTAGTGCCTGCTTCCGGCAGGTGAGAGGTGCCTGGAACCCCCATCCCTGCCCCGTCCCATCCCAGCAGGGTTCTGCTCCCCCCTGGGGCACCTCCCACTTCCTGCCGGAACTCTGCCTCCATCCTGGGAGGAATTTCGGGGCATGATGCCGGAGCACGCCCCTCTCCCCCGCCGCAGGTGCAGGCGGAGGCGCCCGGATCCCCCATTTTCCTGATGCAGCTGGCGCAGCACGCGCGGCACTTGGAGGTGCAGGTCCTGGCAGATGAGTACGGCAATGCCATCTCCCTCTTCAGCCGCGACTGCTCCATCCAGCGCCGCCACCAGAAGATCATCGAGGAGGCGCCGGCCACCATCGCTGCCCCCGCCGTCACCGAGGTGATGGAGAAGGTGGGTAGCCTGGTCTTGGGGAAGCACCAGGTTTTAGTGGGAAACTGGGCTGGGTTTATTGGGGTTTTAAGGAAGGGAGGGACCCCTGAGCTGAGCAGGACTCCCTGTCCAGGGTGGTCGGGCACAGGAACAGCCTCCTCAAGGAAGCGGTCACAGCCCTAAGCCTGCCAGAGTCCTCGGAGCGTTTTGACTTTCAGGCACGTGGTGGGGTTTTTGGGGTGTCCTCTGCACAACCAGGAGTTGGACGATGATCCTGCGGGTCCCTTCCAAGCCGGGATACCCCAGGATTCCATGATGCAGGGGTTTCCCTCTCCCGCAGTGCGCTGTCCGCCTGGCCCAGATGGTTGGGTACGTCAGTGCAGGCACCGTGGAGTATCTGTACGGGGAGGACGGGAGCTTCCACTTCCTGGAGCTGAACCCCCGGCTGCAGGTGGAGCACCCGTGCACGGAGATGGTGGCGGACGTGAACCTCCCGGCTGCCCAGCTCCAGGTACCCGCACACACGGCTCACTCCAGGGGTCTTAGAGCAGGCAGTTTGGGGATTTAGGGAGGAGCGCTGGGCTGGAGCCTGGCAGAGGGAAGTTGCCCCATATCCCAGCGTGGAGGGTGCATGTGAAAGCAGTGTGGCAGCTTTCCTTCTCCTCTGGCTTCCCACTGGGAGTTCTCCACTCAGACTCTCTGTCGGTGTCTCCCTGGCAGCTCAACCCTTGTCTCTCCTGCAGATTGCGATGGGCATCCCCTTGCACAGGATAAAAGACATCCGGGTGCTGTACGGGGAGAGCCCCTGGGGGGACACCCCCATCTGCTTCCACAGCCCCTCCAACCCCCCCGTGCCCAGGGGCCACGTCATCGCCGCCCGGATCACCAGCGAGAACCCCGAGGAGGTGAGAAGGGGTCAGGGTGGGGACGAGAGGACTCTGCCACCTGTGGGGTTGAGCTGGGCATGGTCCTCCCCAGCTACACAATGTTCATGGGATCGGTGCCATCCATGAGGGTTCCCCTTCCCTGTCTCAATCTTGGTTCCTCCATCTCTGCTCTGTCTTGGCTCAGGGTTTCAAGCCCAGCTCGGGGACGGTGCAGGAGCTGAACTTCCGCAGCAGCAAGAACGTCTGGGGGTACTTCAGCGTGGCAGCAGCCGGGGGGCTGCACGAATTTGCTGATTCCCAGTTTGGGCACTGCTTCTCATGGGGAGAGAACCGGGAGGAGGCCATCTCGTGAGTGTGGCAGGATGAGTTGGAGGGTGGGTGTCCTTGGGAAGAGTCACAGTCAGTGTGTGAGCTGGGAAAAGTGATTTTATCCGACAGGACCAGAATGATGCTGCTGTGCTAAGCACTTGGCTGGCTGGCCAAAGCCAGAATTTTTTGGACTGTGGTGGTGCTACGGCCCCAGTTCATCCAGCTGATCCTCAAGGAGATGTTGTAGTGATTTGCTGGGCGTTGCTTAGTGCCCGTGAGCAGCAGTGTCCATTCAGGAACTGAGCAGCAGTTTCATTCAGGGCTGTTTCCTGGCCAGGTTGGATGGGGCTTGGAGTAACCTGGTCTAGGGGAAGGTGTCCCTGCCCAGGGCAGGGGGTGGAACAAGAGAATTTTTAAGGTCCTTTCCAACCCAAACCATGCAGTGAAGCAGGTTGAGCACCTTGAGCACCTCTGTGAAGGGGCTGGGGGCTCAGGAGCTCATCACCTCAGGAGCTCATTGCCCCAGGCCCTGAAGCTCTCCAGTTCCCTCTGCTGAGAGCCAAGTGCCACCTTCTCAGTCATTGATGAAGGGCTTTGTTCCTAAAAGGAACATGGTGGTGGCCCTGAAGGAGCTGTCTATCCGTGGGGATTTCCGCACCACGGTGGAGTACCTGATCAAGCTGCTGGAGACAGAGAGCTTCCAGAACAACGAGATACACACGGGCTGGCTGGACCACCTGATCGCCGAGAAAGTGCAGGTGGGGGTGACCGGCCCCCAGGGTCACCACTCCCTTTCCTTGGGGTAAGACCCAAACCCTGTTCTTTTTGTCCCCACAGGCAGAGAAGCCGGACACGATGCTGGGGGTTGTCTGTGGTGCCCTGAACGTGGCAGATGCTGCTTTCAGGACGTGCATGACTGACTTCCTGCACACGCTGGAGAGGTGCGGAGTGGGGGCTGCCCGGAGGGGGCTCGGCCATGGCAGGGGGGCACCTTCCACCAGAGCAGGTTGCTTCAAGCCTTGTCCAACCTGGCCTTGAGCACTTCCAGGATTGGGGCAGCCTGAGTGTTGCTCTTCTGGGATATCTTCCTTTCACTTCTGTTTTGCAAATTTAGCACTGTGCCAGGCAGGGACAGGGATATCTGCTGTGACTCACAGCTTTGGCTCCTCAGCTATCACTTTGTCTGGACAGTAGGAAAGGATTCCCATGGCTGGGAAAACAGCTTTCAAGGGGAAGTGGCTTGGCTGTGCAGCTTGCTTTTGTTGTTCAATATCAAGGTTATTCCTCCAGCTTTGGAGGACGCCCGGGGCTCTCCCATGCACCTTATCTGAGTGTTTTCCCAGTGCCTGGCCTCCCTCCAGATCTGGCTGTGCATGGTGCTCACGTGGGTCACTTAAAGCTGACACTTGTCCCCTCTGGTCACTGTCATGCCCTCTGTCCAGGAGGGAGCACTGCTGACATCCCACATGCTTGGAGAGGCCGGGAATGCCATGGGACCTGATCCCTCCGTTGTGTTTCAGGGGCCAGGTGCTGCCAGCAGCCTCCCTGCTGAACATTGTCGATGTGGAGCTCATCTATGAGGGTGTGAAGTACATTCTGCAGGTGAGGGAAGGGCCATGCTCCCCCCAGAGCAGCCACAATGCTTCTCAAGGGGTCAGGGACGTGCTCCTGTCCTGAGGGAATAAACACAAGGGCGTCCTTTAAAAATGTGCAACATGAAAATGAGGTTAATAACCTCATAACCCTAATAACCTCATTTGAACCTGACAGACATTTCCATACACCCTTTTGCCCCAAGTTTATTAAGGGACTTCCTTTTCTTGCTTTTTAACTCAATTAGTTGGACTTCATGCAAAACTCCCTGCTCACAATGAAAGTAGCAGTGAACTATGTGTTGCACCAGCTCTGGGCTGTGAGTTAAACCAGTTCTGGGCTGTGAGTTAAACCAGCTCTGGGTTGAGTTGAAAGCTCCTCGGTGCAGCCTGAGGTTGTGCTTCCTGCCCTCCCAGCCCAGCCCAGCCTCATCCTGTGGCAGCACCTGTTGCACTCAGCGTGGGGAGGTGCCCCTCCAGCCCCAGCCTCGCTGTTGAGGGTGTTTTGGGGTTGCACTGAGAGTGTCCCCTGCCCGCAGGTCGCCCGCCAGTCGCTGACCACCTACGTGGTCATCATGAACCGCACGCACATCGAGATCGACGTGCACCGGCTCAACGACGGGGGGCTGCTGCTCTCCTACGACGGCTGCAGCTACACCACCTACATGAAGGAGGAGATCGACAGGTACCCCCTGCCAGGGCCCCCATCCTCCCTCCCCGATGGCCGGCTAGTGATGCCTTTCTCTCTCCCGTAGGTACCGGATCACCATCGGCAACAAAACGTGCACCTTCGAGAAGGAGAAGGACCCGACGGTGCTGCGCTCGCCCTCCGCGGGGAAGCTGCTGCAGTACACGGTGGAGGACGGCGGCCACGTGGACGAGGGGAAGGTTTTTGCGGAGATCGAGGTGAGCTTTGCAGAACAGCTGGAGGAGCGACGTTCGGCAAAGGCGGAGCCCCGCAGCGCTGCCGTGGTGCTCGTGGGATGTGCAGCCCGCGGGTGCTGCTGGCTCGGTGACGGTGTCCCCCTGCTCCCCAGGTGATGAAGATCATCATGACGTTGGCGGTGGAGGAGGCGGGACGGCTGCACTACATCAAGCGGCCGGGAGCGCTGCTGGAGGCCGGCTGTGTCATTGCCCGCCTCCAGCTCGATGATCCCTCCAAAGTGAAGCCCGTGAGTCTGCTGGGGGGTGCTACGCTGGTGTCCCCTCCTGCCTGTCCCCAGTCGGCGTCCCGGGAATGCTCCCTAGGGGCAAAGTGGAGGAGCTGCCCTGATGGGGCATCACAGTGATGGTCATGCCATGTCTTTGGGCTGTGCTGGGGCTCAGGTGCTGCTCCACGGGGATTGCTGTGCTTGCTCGGTGTGCAGGGGCTCACGTGCGCTAAAAATGTGCATTTATAGCACTAAAATCTCCAGTTTTTCTGCGTTACTTTCATGATGAGGCAGTGCCACAACGCTGAATGTCAGGTGCTTCCTCTCTATCTAACCCAAAGCAGGGGTTGTGCTGGTTCCTCTGGGACAGCTGCAGCTCTCAGGGGCTCTGTCCCTGGTCAACAAGGACAGTTCAGCCCACCTCCCTCTGCCCTCTCCAGGCACAGCCATTCACAGGGGGGCTCCCAGCCCAGCAGACCCTCCCCATCACTGGTGAGAAGCAGCACCAGGTTCTCCGCAACGTGCTGGACAACCTGACCAACATCATGAATGGCTACTGCCTGCCCGAGCCCTACTTCAAGACCAAGGTGGGTGCCAGGCCCCAGCTGTCTCACTCAGTTGCCACACGTTTGCCACAAGGGCAAATCCAGCAGCACCACCTTCTGCTCCTGCAGGTGAAGGAATGGGTGGCACAGCTGATGAAGACCCTGCGGGACCCTGCCCTGCCCCTGCTGGAGCTGCAGGAGATCATGACGAGCATCTCGGGAAGAATCCCGCTGGCCGTGGAGAAGTCCATCCGGAAGGTGATGGCGCAGTACGCCAGCAACATCACCTCCGTGCTCTGCCGCTTCCCCAGCCAGCAGGTGGGTGGCAAAGGTGGCTCACATTCTCTCAACTGGAGCCCGTTGGGATCTCCTGCCTGAATTTGTGCTGATTTTATAACAAATTAAATGAGCGAGGGGAATATGGGGGGTTTATATTTTCTACGCGTGTTGGGTTTTATTTGCGTACTTGCTTCTATGTATGCCTTTTTATATTCATTTGTCACTTTGCGTTTCTCACTTTGGGGGAAAAAAAAAACCCAAAGGAAAGGCTCTGAGTGGAGTAAGGAAAAGGGGGAGCTGGCAGCCTCGTGCCCCTGAGCCACCCCGGACCCCGTCCTCTCTCCCCACAGATCGCCAACGTGCTGGACACCCATGCGGCCACGCTGCAGAGGAAGGCTGAGCGGGAGGTCTTCTTCATGAACACGCAGAGCCTGGTGCAGCTGGTGCAGAGGTGAGCCCCGTGCTGTCTGTGACCTCCCTGTCCCCCCACGGCCACCTCCTCACAGCAAGATGGGCTCTTTGCTCCCCAGGTACCGCAGCGGCATCCGGGGCTACATGAAGGCAGTGGTGCTGGACCTGCTCAGGCGCTACCTGCAAGTGGAGACACAGTTCCAGCATGGTGAGGGCTTGGGGCTCTCTGGGGGAGCTGCAGGGCTCTCTGGAGGAGCTGCAGGGCTCACCAGGTCCTGCCCCACAGCTCATTATGACAAGTGTGTCATCAGCCTGCGGGAGCAGTGCAAACGCGACATGACCCCCGTGCTGGAGAGCATCTTCTCCCATGCCCAGGTGGCCAAGAAGAACCAGCTGGTGATCATGTTAATTGTGAGTACAGCCCATGCCTGAGACTCCAGGAGCAAAGGCTGGTGGCAGGGAAGAGCCGAGGCAGCGCTGCATCGCTTGAAGTGTCCATTCCTGCCTTGTTATCCCTTTATTTTAATTATCTCCCCTCTGTGGTGTTGTGTGACTACACTTGGGTCAAAGAGAGCCCATTTTAGCGCCTTGGGTCTTGTCTCTTATGGCTGCATGGGGCTGGGGGTTTGGGATGAAGCCATCCCATGTGGGGCTGGGGTTTGGGATGAAGCCAGCCCATGTGGGGCTGGGGTTTGGAATGAAGCCATCCCACACAGCAAGGAGCCAGAGCTGAGCCATGGTGGTGTGACACTGCAGGACCAGCTGTGTGGCCGTGACCCCACGCTGACAGATGAGCTGACGACCATCCTCCACGAGCTGACGCAGCTCAGCAAGACCGAGCACTCCAAAGTGGCACTGAGAGCCCGGCAGGTCAGCCAGCACGATGTGGTGCCATCCCATTCCTGTCCCCATCCCTGTCCCCCACGCTGCCATTTCCTCTGTCCCCTGGCAGGTGCTCATTGCCTCTCACATGCCCTCCTACGAGCTGCGGCACAACCAGGTTGAGTCCATCTTCATCTCCGCTATCGACACGTACGGACACGAGTACTGCCCTGAGAACCTGAAGGTTGGGAATTGTGTGTTTTTCCAGAAAGAATTTGGGTGGCTTCAGGGAGGGGGTTCTGGCTGCAAGTGGTTTAGTCTTAAAAATAGCTAAGAAGCACTCAAAGCCTTGCTGCAGTGGCTGTGTGGAGCAGAGGAGGGGGTGCACCCCAGTGCTGCCAGTCCGTTGTTCCACGCTCTGTTTGGCAGGGAACAGATATGTGGATCCATATCTGGCTCTAGTGGTGTCCCCATGGTGGGCTGGGTGCTCCTAGTGACCAGTCCTGCACAGCTCCACATTGAGGGACCCCCTGAACAGGGCAGGGAGGTCTCACTTCATCCTTGCCCTAAATTTTGCTTTCTTCCCTCAGAAACTGATCCTGTCGGAAACCTCCATCTTTGACGTGCTTCCCGTGTTCTTCTACCACACCAACGAGGTGGTGCGCATGGCAGCGCTGGAGGTGAGGGCTGGGGGGCACAGAGGGGGCCTGAGGGTGG
>VWZW01003598.1:191236-210794 GCA_013397115.1 Edolisoma coerulescens | reverse complement strand
GGGTGGCAGGGGCACGGCGGTACCTCCTGTGTCCCCTGGCAGGTGTACGTGCGGCGGGGGTACATCGCCTACGAGCTGGACAGCCTGCAGCACCAGCAGCTCTCTGATGGCACCTGCCTCGTGGAGTTCCAGTTCATGCTGCCCTCCTCCCACCCCAATAGGTAGAGGGGTCCCTCCCACACACCTCTCCTGCTCCCCTGGACTTGGTTCTTTTCACAAAGCTGTGGGGTTTGTGTCATTCCTTCCATGCGAAGCGGGAGCTGCCACTGTGCAGGATGAGCCCTCTCCGGGTCAGGGTCCCCTGTGGGAGCTGTAGTCCCACATGGTGCCTCGCTCAGAGCTGACCCTTGCTCCCCATGGCAGGATGTCCATCCCTATCAGCATCTCCAACCCTGACCTGGCCCGGCACAGCACCGAGCTCTTCATGGACAGTGGCTTTTGCCCCACGAGCCAGCGGATGGGAGTCATGGTGGCCTTCCGCAGATTTGAAGACTTCACAAGGTGGGGGTGCAGGGACGTGCCTGGCCAGTGTTTGTGCATTTTGGGTGCCACTGTAATCATTGGAGAGCAAAATGGGGTGGAAGAGCCACAGTAGGGGGCAGCTGGGCAGTGCTAGGGTTAGCTCCAGTTCCCACCACAGCTGCAGACTGAGTATTCTCTGTACAACACTTACCTTGTGGGGACACAAGGTGGCTTTTGGGGACATGTGGAACATGGGGAAAGCTTACATGGCACAGGTTAAACCCCTCTGCACATTAACACAGCAGAGCCCAGAGATGCATTTCATGAGCTGTGGGTTTGCTGTGGGATGGTGGGGTCGTTGTGCTGGTACCCGTGTCGCTGCCACACTGTCACAGTGGGTCCCTGGCGCTGTCCCTTCAGGCAAGGGGTGGGCACAATGTGCTGGCTTGTGACCCCATCCCTGCTGTTTGGGCAGGAACTTCGATGAAGTGATCTCATGCTTCACCAACTCTCCGTCAGACAGCGGGCTCCTCAGCGAGGCACGGGCCACCACCTACGATGAGGAGGACACCAAGGTGGGCATGAAGCTGCTGCTGATACCCCCAGGTGGTGCTGGGGACAGCAGTGATGCTGCTGGCCGGGGTTGACTGTGGGGTTTTGTTGCCAGAACATCCGTGAGGAGCCGATCCACATCCTCAACGTGGCACTCTGCTCGGCTGACCACATGGAAGACGAGAAGCTGGTGCCCGTCTTCAGAGCCTTTGCCCAGTCCAAGGTCTGGACCCTCTTTTTGTAAACCCTGCAAGCCAGAACACTGTACCCCAAGGCACTGCCTCCTCTCCATGCTGTGCACCCCAAAATGCTGCAGCTTGGGTTTTGTTTGCCCCCTCGGTGGAGATGTTTAAACTCTCGTGACGTGGTGGCATCTTCTGTTTCCATGTAGAAAAATATCCTCGTTGAGTGTGGTCTCCGGAGAATCACATTCCTCATTGCCCAGCAGGTGAGTGCAGCAGCCTCTGACATCTATAAATACCTTACAGACACAGCACTGAGTGATGGATGGACCCACTGTGCTTCAGGAATTAGTTAATGAGCAATTCAACGAGTGATTCATCTCCTGTATCATCCTTTATCCTGCTCATGTTTCCAGTAACATGGTTCCTGCAGAGCCACAGAAGCCATCACAGAGTAGAAGCCCAGAGTGGTTTGGGTGGGAAGGGACCTTAAAGTTCATCCCATTCCAGTCCCTGCCATGGGGTGGAACTCTCCACTATCTCGGGTTGCTCCAAGCCCCGTCCAGCCTGGCCTTGGACGCTTCCAGGGATGGGGCAGCCACAGCTTCTCTGGGCAGCCTGTGCCAGGGCCTCACCACCCTCACAGGGAAGAATTTCCTCCTAAAATCCAACCTAATCAATCCCTCCCAGCCTTTTTCCCTTTGGGGGAGAACAAAGCCTGCCAGGTTTTTTCTTTTTAATGGAGAATCAGAACAATCCTCTGTGGGCCAGGACTATTCATGTTCTCTTCTCTCTCCCTTTTGCCACAGAGAGAATTCCCGAAGTTTTTCACCTTCAGAGCCAGGGACGAGGTAAGATCCGGTGGGAGCAGTGGGAATGGTGCTGGCACGGCCCTGGCTCACGGCTGTGCCTGGCAGTTCGCAGAGGATCGGATCTACCGGCACCTGGAGCCGGCGCTCGCCTTCCAGCTGGAGCTGAGCCGCATGCGCAACTTCGACCTGACGGCCATCCCCTGTGCCAACCACAAGATGCACCTCTACCTGGGGGCTGCCAGGGTGCAGGCGGGCGCCGAGACCACCGACTACCGCTTCTTCATCCGCGCCATCGTGCGCCACTCCGACCTCATCACCAAGGCAGGGTGGCGCAGGGGCCCCTCTGGGGCACAGTGAGGGTGCAGGGGTGGCCTGGCCCCTGCTGAGCCATCTGGTCCATCACAGGAGGCTTCCTTCGAGTACCTGCAGAACGAGGGCGAGCGGCTGCTCCTGGAGGCCATGGATGAGCTGGAGGTGGCCTTCAACAACACCAACGTGCGCACGGACTGCAACCACATCTTCCTCAACTTCGTGCCCACCGTCATCATGGACCCCTCCAAGGTGTGTTTCTTGGGGTCCTGCTTCCTCTGTCCTGGAAAGGTTCCTCTGATGTGTGGGGATGGAGGTTTTGTCATCCCCTGTGCTCGGGACCACTGCACAGATGGGCAGCCACCCCACACCACCCGGGAGAGGGTGGATATCAGCACCAGGCCCAACCAGGAGGCATGGAGAGAGAGAAGGGGCTCACCCAAATCCAAAATGGCTGTTTGGGGTGGAGATGCAACAGGGCTGCTCCAGCCTTGGCATGGTGTGCTCAGTGTTGTCCCTGGGGCCACCCGTGTGCCATGCCCTGCGCAGATCGAGGAGTCGGTGCGCTCCATGGTGATGCGCTACGGCAGCCGCCTCTGGAAGCTGCGGGTGCTGCAGGCCGAGGTGAAGATCAACATCCGCCTGACGCCCACTGCCACCGCCATCCCCATCCGCCTCTTCCTCACCAACGAGTCCGGATATTACCTGGACATCAGCCTCTACAAGGAAGTGAGGGACCCCGGCACCGGCAGCGTGAGTAACCCCAGGGGTGGCTGCAGGAACCCAGCCATGGCTGCCCGAGCGCTGCTGGCTCCGGCAGAGCTTTAGGGGGGCTTCTGCAAAGCTCCTTGTGCACCTGCAGTGCTGTTCTGCCCAGAGCCCCCAGACTTCCAACAGCATTCCCACAGCTGGATTGGTTTCATTCCTATCTGTCTGCATCCAGTTGGGTTCCTTGGGGTGGTGCATTGTTCAAAATGTACTGAGCTCCCTCCCGTTGGATTCCTTGGTGTGATACTTTGCTCCAAAATGCGTTGAGCTTCATCCAGTTGGGTTCCTTGGGGTGATGCTGGTGTGGAGCTGGGTGGTGTTGAGAGCTGGAGGTGAAGGTCAGTGTTAGGGTGTCACTGGTGCTGGCACCACAGCAGTGTGACAGTCCCCTCAGCAGCAAAAAATGGGTGGAAAATCACCTTGGCCAAGCAGGGCTCAGCAGTGCTCCAACAGAAGAGTCACCATGACATCCAGGGAAGGCAACCAACGCTCTGCTCTCCTCTCCAGATCATGTTCCAGTCGTATGGGGACAAGCAAGGGCCACAGCATGGGATGCTCATCAACACCCCCTACGTCACCAAGGACCTGCTTCAGGCCAAGCGGTTCCAAGCTCAGTCCTTGGGCACCACCTATGTGTACGACTTCCCGGAGATGATCAGGCAGGTGAGTCTGGCTGAGCAAAAAGAGGCTCCAAATTGCTGCGTTTGCTCTTCATCCCCACCCTCCCCAAATATTCCCACTTGAGGAAAAGGTGATCCCTCTCCTTGAGCTGTCAAATGAGAAAACAAAAAGAGCCCAAGCCCCAACATACCTGGTTATGTGAAATATTTCTAAACCTTGAAATTCCTGAAACTAAATGGTCTTTAAGGTCTCTTCCAAGCCAAACCATTCCAAGCCATGTGCTGTGTCTCCACAGGCTCTCTTCAAGCTGTGGGGCTCCTCCGACCTGTACCCCAAGGACATCCTGACCTACACTGAGCTGGTCCTGGACTCACAGGGGCACCTTGTGCAGATGAACAGGGTCCCTGGAGGGAACGAGGTAGCAGGGAATGATTTGGGAATTGGGCGAGGGACGCAGGTGGGAATGGCTGGTGGCTCAGTCTGGCTGTGTTTAAAGCTCGGGAGATGCTCCTCAACCATTTTGTCTGTTGATAAATGCCACCTGCAGCTAAGCCCCTGTGGCTCTTGGACATGGCACTCAGTGCTCTGGTCTAGTTGACAAGGTGGTGATCAGTCAAGGGCTGGACTCAATGATCTTGAAAGTCTTTTCCAACCTAGTTAATGCTGTGGTTCTGCGAATTATTCTGGGATTCTGTGATTCTCAGGAGGATTCTGCCCTGTAACCTTGTGCTGTTTGGAGGCAGGTGGGGATGGTTGCTTTCAAAATGAAGCTGAAGACCCCCGAGTACCCCAAAGGCCGGGACATTGTGCTCATCTGCAACGACATCACGCACAAGATTGGCTCCTTTGGGCCTGAGGAGGACCTGGTGTTCCTGAGGGCCTCGGAGCTGGCACGGGCCGAGGGCATCCCCCGCATCTACATCGCCGCCAACAGCGGCGCCCGCATCGGCTTCGCCGACGAGATCAAGCACATGTTCCAGGTGGCCTGGGTGGACCCAGCTGAGCCCTTCAAGGTGTGTGGGCACCTCCCCTCCTGCAGCACAGGGAACAACAGAGGGTTTAGCTGGGGAAGGGATGACCAGAGCTAAACTGGGATGTCAAATTGTGGGATCAGAGCAGGGGGTGAGGCCATACCTGCACCCAGCACCGTGGGAATGGTTCCTTTGGCTTCTCCCAGGTGGTGGAGGTGCCAGTGCTGGCATGGCTGCTCTGTCCAGCTCTGGTCCCTGAGCTGCTGCACAGCATGGTTTGGGATAGGTTTGGGAAAGGACCATGTCCCACATGAGCATGTGTGTGGGGGGCTCCACAACTCCTCCTCCTCTTTCCTTGCAGGGCTTCAGGTACCTGTACCTGACTCCCCAGGACTACACGAGGATCAGCACCATGAACTCGGTGCGCTGCGAGCACGTGGAGGAATGTGGTGAGTCCAGGTGAGTCCCATATCCCGTGAGACACACGGAGCCACCCCAAGCTCTGCCCTACACCCCACTAGGATGCAGCTCCCACCTCCTGGCTCAGCATCCTGCCAGGCACATCATGCAGGTGAGTGCTTCCCACACCACGGCTCTCATTTCCCTGCAGGTATGTCCTCCTGGACATCATCGGGAAGGACAACGGATTTGGGGTGGAAAACCTGAGAGCTGCTGGTACCATTGCTGGGGAGTCTTCCCGTGCCTACGATGAAATAGTGACCATCAGCATGGTACAGCTGGGGCCCTTTTCCTCTCTGCTCCTCCCCTCTCTCCTGCTGGCTCTTAAGGTCACCCTGGGAGGCGTAATAGGATGCAACAAGGAGGCTGAGCCCTTCAGAGCATCCTTCTCCAGGTGCTCGTGGTCTGTGCTGCAGCCCCAGTGACCCCACGTGTCCCCTGTGTGTGTGCCCAGGTGACCTGTCGTGCCATCGGGATCGGTGCCTACCTGGTGAGGCTGGGCCAGCGCGTCATCCAGGTGGAGAATTCCCACATCATCCTCACGGGTGTCACAGCTCTCAACAAGGTACCAAGCTTTGGCCACGTGTCCTCCATGGCACCGTGTCCTTCCCACCACTACCTGTGTGGGCTCCTTTCCTGCCCCATGGGAAGAGGTGGCAGCTCCCTGTGTATCACCTCATGGGACTTCTCTGGGGGAGCTGAAGCTGTGCTGGTCTCACTGAGCAAGGAGAGAATGACCCCACACAGCTTTTTGGTGTTGCTTTGGGGGCCAGGGAATTGCTCCTGGGGCAGGGTGGGATGGCAGAGGTGCCTTGGGACAGCTGGGCTCCAGCCCCAATGGCAGGACCCATCTCTGGGCAGAATCCCACTGATTTGAGCTTAACTGAAACCTGGTTCACTAAACTCATGCACTAAAGCAGGATCCCTTCACTTTAACATCAGCCTGGACAGAGGTGGCAATTCATCCTTAGCCCAGAGGGGATGTGCCTGTGCAGAGGTTTGGGCTGACAGGCAGAGCAAGGGAGCAGCTCCTGTGTCAGCAGAGCCCCATGTGTTTCCCTTGGAAACTCTGTCTAGGTGCTGGGACGGGAGGTTTACACGTCCAACAACCAGCTGGGAGGAGTGCAGATCATGCACAACAACGGCGTTTCCCATGTCACCGTCCCAGATGACTTTGAGGGGGTCTACACCATCCTGCAGTGGCTCTCGTACATACCCAAGGTAGGAGGGTGCTGCAGGGTGGAGGTAGGGGGTGTCACCCATACCTGGCTGGTGACCTGCCCTCGGGGTCTCCCTTGCAGGATAACCAGAGCCCGGTGCCTGTCACTGCCATAAGTGACCCTGTTGAAAGAGAAATTGATTTTGTCCCTTCCAAAGTCCCCTATGACCCCAGGTGGATGCTGGCAGGGAGACCCCATCCAAGTAAGTGAGGACAACCCAAGGCCTCTGCAGCACTGCTCCCAAATGCATCTTGTAGGTGCAGAAGGTGCTCTTGGCTGTGGGTTGGTGCTCAGGAGCCCTTCAGTGCTCACCCTTGCACCATTCCATGTTCTCCTGTGCTCTGCAGCTCTCAAGGGGACCTGGCAGAGCGGCTTCTTCGACCAGGGCAGCTTCATGGAGATCATGAAGCCGTGGGCTCAGACCGTTGTGGTTGGCAGAGCGAGGTACTGCCGGGAGCAGGGATGGAGCTGGGATTCTGCACGTGTGGCCACTCACCTTTGAGCCCGGGCTGTGGCACTGCTTTTGGGATGGTGGAGGGGGAGCAGCTCTCTGGTGGAGCTGGGGTGGAGGGGAACTGGCCTTGCTGAGCCCACCCTGCCGTGCTGCAGGCTGGGAGGTCTCCCCGTGGGTGTCATCGCTGTTGAGACCCGCACTGTGGAGGTGACGATACCCGCCGACCCCGCCAACCTGGACTCAGAGGCAAAGGTGAGTGTGTGGCCTCACACCTTAGTGAGGCCAGGTGGCACCTGAGAGGAGGCTGGATGGGAGAAAAGGGAAATAGCCCAGTGCAATCCTTGGACATGTCTTGCTTTTCCTTAATTCTGGTGGAATCAAGGGTGCTGGGGCAGTTTGTTTTCTCCCAGCTGTTTCATGCGGCGTGCCAGGAAGAACTGGCACAGTCTCAGCTGCTCACTGTCTTTTCCAGATAATCCAGCAGGCTGGGCAGGTCTGGTTCCCAGACTCTGCTTTTAAAACAGCCCAGGCCATTCGGGACTTCAACCGGGAGCACCTCCCGCTGATGGTCTTTGCCAACTGGAGAGGCTTCTCCAGCGGCATGAAAGGTACCCGTGCTTGGCATGCCCAGATTCCTGTGGTGTGATAAACCTCTGGCACCTCTGCCACCCCACGGGGTCCTGGGATGGCCCAGCCTACCAGGGTCTGCACCACTCTGGGATGTGGGGTTGGGCTGGGGAGGTCATGGGGCATCGCAGGGCACAGGTCCCATGGGGTTGGTGGCTTCCTGCTGGCTGGTTTTGGGGTGCTTTGTCTCTCCAATGGAGAAGGTGGCTGGGGCAGTGGCAGTTGGGACACCCAGCCCTGAGTCCCTTTTGCTTTCAGACATGTATGACCAGATGCTGAAGTTCGGCGCCTTCATCGTGGACAGCCTGCGCGACTTCAAGCAGCCTGTCCTGGTGTACATCCCCCCGCACGCGGAGCTGCGCGGCGGCTCCTGGGGGGTCATCGACTCCACCATCAACCCCCTGCACGTGGAGCTCTACGCCGACAAGGAGAGCAGGTCAGCATCCAGAACACCTGTGTGGGTCATCTAAAACACCTGTGTGTCACCCACAGCCTGTGTGTCACCCACAGCCTGTGTGTCACCCGCCTGGACATCTTGTCCTCGGATTTATTCTCCCATGCAGCCCAGTCCTTGCTTTACCAAACTTCCCTTCCAGGGGAGGCATTTTGGAGCCTGGAGGAACAGTGGAGATCAAGTTCAGAAAGAAGGATTTGGTGAAGACCATGAGAAGGCTTGATACAGTTTATGCCAAGCTGGTGGAGCAGCTGGGTAAGGGAAGGGAGTTTTGGCTTGTTGACGTTGGTAGTGGAGTCCTTTAATGTCCCTCTGGGAAAGTTCTTTGTGTCTTTTCTGTTGGTGGAGCCAAGAGGATGTGGTGGTGCTTTAGAACACCTGCATCTCCTGGGGGCTCTGCCAATGGGTGAAATGGGGCTGGGGTCTTCTCCCATGCTCTGACATGAAGGGTGGCCATGGCAACGTTGAACTGGTTCCTGGTGCACTGGGAGCTCCTTGCCCCCGTGTTACAACACGGTCCCACAAAGTCCTTGCAAATACCACCTCTCCTCTCTTGTGGCAGGCACTGAGCACGGTGTGACCTCTTGGTGGCCACGGCCTGTGTGGCTCAGTGTGCCAAGGAAAGAGCCGTGGCACTGGGCGTGGTGGCTGATGTGGGAGCACAGAGGGGACCCCGTGGTGGCATCACCGGGGGGCTGCTCAGCCCGCTGTGTCCCACAGGGACCTCCGAGCTGTCAGAGGTGGAGCGCAGGGAGCTGGAGAAGCAGCTGAAGGCGCGGGAGGAGCTGCTGCTGCCCGTGTACCACCAGGTGGCCGTGCGCTTCGCCGACCTGCACGACACCCCGGGCCGCATGCAGGAGAAAGGGGTCATCACGGTGAGCCGGGCACAGGGGAGGGCTCTGAGGTGACAAAGGTGGGGAGAAAATCCCCTTCCTGGGACATCCCTGCCCCGGGATTTGCCCTCCATCCCGCTGGAGCTGGGAGCGAGCGGCTGCTGGCAAACCCGGGCCGTGCTCCGGTTGCCGCAGGACATCCTGGAGTGGAAGAGCGCCCGCTCCTTCCTCTACTGGCGGCTGCGGCGGCTGCTGCTGGAGGAGATGGTGAAGGGGGAGGTGCTGAAGGCCAACAGCGAGCTCAGCCACATCCACATCCAGTCCATGCTGCGGCGCTGGTTCATGGAGACAGAAGGAGCTGAAAAGGTACCCCCAGCCCCGGCTTCCTGAGGCACCTCCACAGCCAGGGCATCCCAAGGGATGTCACCTTGTTTTCCCATCATTCAGAGGTTTCAGTGGTGCCTCAGTGTGTGGTGGGAATGTGTGAGGATGGGCAGTGAAGCAGCTCTGGCCTGGGGCTGACTCTTCAAATCAGGTGACCCCAGTTGGGTGCTGGTGCTCAGCAATGGCAAAGTGGTCCCCAAATAAACATTTCCTCCCATGACAGGGCTTCCCAGGGCAAAAGTGGGGTCTTTAGCATTTGAGCTGCTCTCAAATGACACCCATGTTGCTGTGCCTGCCTCAGGAAGTAGGAACCTTTTTGCATTTGAAATGGTTTGCAAATGTTTCCTGAATTTCAGTTTCCAGACTGAACCTTTTACCCCGTGGCTGCAACATGGGGGAGTGTGCCGTGCCATAGGTGCAGGACTGGGAAGAAAAATCCCAATGCCTGGATTTGAGGCTCCAGGAGGAGGGAGGAGCTCGGGCTGTGCAGGCAGCAGGACCCCCTGCCCACAGTGCTGCTTTCCCCAGGGCTACCTCTGGGACAACAACCAGGTGGTGGTGGAGTGGCTGGAGAAGCACATGCAGGAGGAGGATGGCACCCAGTCGGCCATCAGGGAGAACATCAAGTACCTGAAGCGGGACTACATCCTCAAGCACATCCGGAGGTGAGCCTGTGGGAGCTGGGATGAGAAGGGGGATGCTGATCCCTGGCATGGGAACAGCAGGTGGTGGATGCCAGGCAGTTCTCACTTTGGCCTCTCAGGAAATTGCCCTGTGCCTTGCAGCTTGCTCCAGGCCAACCCCGAGCTGACCATGGACTGCATGGTGCAGATGGCTCAGCACATCACCGGGCCACAGAAAGCCCAGGTCGCCCATCTCCTGTCCAGGGTGGACACTGATGATCCCTCCTGAGCTGGGCAATTGCCACGGGGTAGGAGAAGCACCAGGACATGACCAGACCTCACCTGCCCACCCGGTTCCTCAGCCCTTGAGCTGAAGCCTTGGACTCTTGCTCATATGCCTAAATAAAGGATGCCAGTGCTTTTATTTTAAGCCATGGAGATGGTCTTGCCATCCATGCAGAGTCCTCTCTGGCACTGGGGGTGCTGCCAGAGGGGCAGCTTGGCAGAAGATGAACTTGTCCTGAGCCAAGCCTGGAATCTGGACCTGGTGCAGAACTTGGTTTTACAAAGAATCTAGAATATTTTCCTGGTTTAGTTGCCAGCCCTGGCACCAGGTCAGGCACGTCTCCCCAGACTGGACAGAGCTGGAGGCACAGACCCCCTGGCCAGGGCCAGTGTCCAGCCGGCCAGGTTCAAGCTGACCAGGCACCAAGACCAGGAAATGAGAAGCAGCCTCCAAGTGATGCTTTCTAAACTGTGAGGAGCAATTTCTGTCATCCTTCCCCTTGCTAGGGGGCCAAGAGTCAATGTGACCATGAGCAGCTGACGGCCCAGGAAAGACCTAAGTGAGCTAATCTGGGAGCTGCTCCCGCAGGAATGCCCAAGGATCCACCAGGATCTGACTGACCTGACTGTTCCTCTCGTCCATCTCGTGTCCTTTCTGGCTCCTGCAGAGCATGGAGTGGAAGGAGGATGGCTCCAGGTGCTCCTGCCCCAGTGACCTGGTTCCTCCTTGGAAGCAGCGGAGCCAGGGGGAGCTGTCACCTGCTCAGGTAGCCTTTAACCATCTTAGTCATGGAGGAGAAATTGGAAGTTTTCCAGTGCCTCTGGCTGTGCCATTTCCCCAGCACAGATTTCCCTTGGGCTCAAAAGGAGGAGGTGGGATGGCCATGGAAGGTGGGACACCTGGCTTGAGTGCAGTGCTGGTATTGCCATGGGGTGAAGGTGTTGGACACCTCCTGGGACTGGGCTGGGGGCGTCCCACACGGTCTGTGGGAGGTCTCCCTGTCCTGGGGTGGGGATGGGAAGGGTCTTGTGAGTCGCTTCCTGGCTGGAAGGTGTCCCTGCTGACAGGCAATAAAGTGAGCTCAGCTCCCAGGGAACTCCCTGACCTCTGTGTCTTCTGTCATTGTCCTGAGCAGGGCCTGGTGCCTGTGGCACTGGGCAGCCCCTTCACTGTGGCATGAGACCTGTTTGGGTTGGGACAGCTCAGAGTATCCCCTGTCCCCACTCCAGAGCTTTTCCAGGCATTTCAGAGGGTTTCAGGAACAGAATGACACCGTGGAGGAAGAACTCTTAGAGTTAATAATATAAATTCTTACCCTCCTGGAGGATTTGAGCCAAGGATCCACCTTCAACTTGGCCATAGGGGTCTGTAAAGGGAATGAAGCCTGGGAAAGCCCAGGATGACACCAGAGGAGTGACACCAGTGACACCAGAGCAGGCACCATACAGCACATCCAGAATGCCCCAGGCGTAGTGCTAAGAAATATTTATTGAAAAAAGCAAAGACATCGTAGGTGACACCAGTCACAGCAAAGGATCATTAATCACATTTGTCCTTGGACAATAAATTAGGACGTGGAACATGGTGGTGCCCTTTGGAAGAGGTTGCCATGGAGGGATGCGCTGGGAGGATACAGGCACAGATGTTTCCAAGCCCCTGATCTTCATATTTTCAAGCAAGAAAGTGCTCTTTGGGGCCACTCCAGCATCCTGCACTCTCCAGCTTTAATCCATGGATGGATGTGGGAGAGAAAAGCCTGGGAGCACCTGGATATGGCACCGGGAAAGTCTCTGAATGCACAGGAACAGACAAAACCCAAGATATAAATATCACTTTTTGCTCACAGAGGTATAAGTAGACTAAATGCTAAATTCCAACATATTTCAGATTTTCCATCACATTATTTGCAGATTGAGTTACCAAGTACAAAGCAGGGTTTGAAAACATTTTTTTAAAAAGCTACATTAGAATCAGGTTTTTTTTTTTTTAGTTAATTAGCAAAGACTATTATGAAAGGTACAGTGGCAATATTTGGTCTCTGAAGTTTTTAAAAAGCATGAGTTTTCACAGTATCAAAAGTGCTTATTAAAGAAATGTAGTGTACAAACGGTGGTAAGATGGTTGTGGTTCTGCTGGTGAATAATTTAGTGGCTGTAAAACAGGTTACTGCAGCATTACACAAATTGAACAGTGCTCAGTTCACGTAATTTCTTTTCATAACAATAAATATAAATAAATTTACAAATAGTAATACTGCCTAGCACAAGAATAGACAGAAGCACAATACACAAGACTATAAACAAATCTAATTTTTTTTTTTAAATCCTAAAAATAGGCATAATTCCTAAAATCCTCTAGCCAGTGATCAGTTTAAGAGTTCAGTAGTACCACTTCCTTCAGGGGTGAGGACTTTTACAAATCTAGATACAACAGTGGTCTGCTAGGGAGGTGAGTTTTCCTTTTTTAGTCGTTTTGCTCCTTTTTTTCCTACCTCCTAACAATAAATTAACAACAGGTACATCAGAAAAGTGTTAGTGGTGCAAATGTCTCCAGGAACTGGGGGAGATCTTTGTCCAATTTGGCAAATTAAGAAAAAAATGACACACCAGGGGCACAATCAACCAACTTGGGGCTGGCCAGCCCCTTGGCTTGTGGTAGCTTCTGTGACAGTGGTGACACAGCAGCTCCACCACGGTGTAGAATAAAGTTATCCCCCTTAACTGGGTGATTTTGAGTTCAGTTCCATTCCAGTGGAAATTCCTTCTGCCTTCCAGGTCCTTCTGGAGAGCTCCCCAGTCCCACCACACAAGTGTCTGTGCCCTTGCCATGGGGGAAAAGTGGTTCTACCAGTCCCAGCTTGATTTATTTTGGCCTCACACGCTGGAAGCAGCCAACACATCCCAAAGCAGGACGAGCTCTTGTAGCTTCCCGGTCGGATTTGAACCACGGGGAAGAGCCGTCCCTCGGGATCTGTGGGATGGTGCCAAGCTCAGAGCAGAGGGATGGGTTTGTTGCCTTGGGGGTTCATGTACTGAGCAGCTGCCACATTGTCCAGGGTGGTGTAGGTGGTGTAAAGGCCAGTGACCTGCAGGTCGGAGAAGGAGCGGTCGCTGCCGCTGGACACGGGCGTGAGGCCGGGCGTGGCCAGCTCGCAGTCGGAGAGATGCAGGGGGGAGTTGCTGAAGGCACCCAGGGTGTCCAGGCTGAAGCTGTCGTCTTTCATCTCCTCCCAAATGTTCCCTGGAAAAGATGGGATCCTGCTCACAGCAGCACATCCCCCACCCCCTGGCGCTGGGTGGGGTCAGGCCGGGACTAAAGGGCTTCACCCGAAGGGTGGGATCACTGTGGTGCAAGGGCAGCGAGTGTGTTCCCCTAAATCCTCTGCTTCCAGACCTTTCTGGGCAGCAAGTGTGTCTGATCCCCCAAATCCTGTGATTCCAGACCTTTCTGGGCAGCAAGTGTGTCTGATCCCCCAAATCCTGTGATTCTCGATCTTTCTGGGCAGCAAGTGTGTCTGTTCCCCTAAATCCTCTGCTTCCAGACCTTTCTGGGCAGCAAGTGTGTCTGATCCCCCAAATCCTGTGATTCCAAACCTTTCTGGGCAGCAAATGTGTCTGATCCCCCAAATCCAGTGACTCCAGACCTTTCTGGGCAGCAAGTGTGTCTGATCCCCCAAATCCTCTGTTTCCAGACCTTTCCAGGCACCACCTCTCTCCCTGTGCTCACCATACACCCAGGACCACGTCAGGCATCGCCACAAACCAGGGAAGTTCTCCTTGCACAGGAGAACCCCAAGGCAGGAGCACAGCTCTGTTTTCCCAGGGGCAGAGAGATGTGGTGTCCCAAATCCAGCTGGCTGGACACCCCTGCTTCCACCCCCTGCAGTGCCTGAAATGCCAGGAAGGTGCTTTGCTGTCCCATCTTCCAGGGACAAAATCCACCCAGGAAGCCACCCCGCAGATGCCAACACCCAGCGCCAGATTTTAACTCAGCCTCATCCCAAAACATCCCTCTGAGGATCCTTGGATATTCGGCGATAACACAGCCCCAAACCCCAGCTCCGCCCTCCCGCGGTACCTTGCAGCGCGAAATCCATAATGCTCGGATCCAGCGCATCCACCTCCGTGCTCATGTCCACCGCCACGCTGGGGAAGTCCGGGGCGCGTCCCACGGCGTGGTGGGGCAGGGGGCTGTGGCTCATGTCGGGCAGGGTGTGCAGAGGAGGCGTCTGTGCAGGAGCTGGGGAGTTGGGGGCCAGGCGAGCCTGGGTCTGGAGCTGGTGGTGCAGAGGGAGGGACTGCAGGGACAGCGTCATGATGGGCTGGGGCTGGAGCTGGGACACGGAGATCCTGCCCAGGGGGGGCCCCTCGGGCTCTGCCTGTTTGCTGGGCCGCCTGCAGCTCTCGGGTCTGTCCGTGATCAGCTTGTCCAGCTCCTCTGCCCGTTGCAAGGAGGGAAAGAGATGCTTTAACCCGTTTGGTCAAGCAGGGACTGCCCAAAGCACGACCACACAGCTGTGCCATCAACTGTCACCGTGTGAGACCCAGCACGGGCTGTGACCGTGCAGGGAGCAAAGAAATGCCACCTAATTCCATTCCTTCCCCAAATCCACTGCCATGGTTATCCCTGACTGAGCTAAAGAAATGATCACGAAACTGCAGAGCAGCCCAGCCACCCCTGATGGCAGCTCACCCCCAGCTGCATAACTCTGTGCTCAGAGGAACACTCAGAGTTCTGCTTGTCTCCCAAATAAGTGCAAAAAGCTCCTGACTGTTTCAGTAGCCCTTTTGCTTTTAAACAAATTATGTGTTATTAATATTATATAATATCATATAATATTATATAGTATAATATAGTATAATATAGTATAATATAGTATANGACTGCATGTTACTGATTTTGTAGCAAAAAAACTCCAGTTGATTTTGTCAATACCGAGCTCCTGGAAGCTTCCAAAACATGTTTTTTTAGAAATAAGGAAAAAAAATTATAAATAAATAAGGAAAAATTATAAATAAATCTAATATATAAAAATAAATATAACAAATACTAATATAATATAATATGATATAATATAACACTATATGATATATGATATGATATTATATGATATGATATGATATGATATGATATGATATGATATGATATGATATGATATAATATAATAGAAATAATAATAATTTCTATTTTATAAATAAGAAACTGTCTTAGAGAAGGGAGACTTCTGCAAAAGAACAGGCAAGAAACAGCCTTAAAATGCTACTCCATGAAAAGTGCATTAAAATCTGACTCGATATTTAAACATTCCTACAAACAGCAACCCTGGAAGCAGCGGAGCCCTGCAGGGAACGCCGTGGGTGTGCGGGACGGGGTGTGGGATCCCAGCCCTACCTGGGTTAGCCATGCTCCTGTGAATAGCAGCCAAATCCTTCCTCTTCCACTTCTGCATCTCCTCCTCCATCTTGTCGATCTTGGCGGGGTTGAGGGCCCACAGGCAGCCCTTGCGGGAGGTGCCGCTCAGTTTGTTCTCCACCTTCTCGAAGCACTTGTTCAGGGACAGGTTGTGGCGCACGGAATTCTTCCACCCGTCGGGGGCCGTCTGCGAGGGGCAGGAAAGGGTTCATGGAAGCAGCCACAGGGGGAAAAAGGGGTTGGAATGTGGCATTTTTCCAGCCCGGGAATGCTCAGGTACCTTGAAGTAGGGGAAGTGCTCCTTCATGAAGCTGTAGATCTCGCTCACGGGCAGGCTCCCAGTCTTGCTGTTCTTCAGCGCCATGGCGATCAAACAGCTGCGGGCAGGGAAACGCGGGAACGGCTTGGAATCGTGGAATGGCTTGGGTGGGAAGGGACCTTAAAGCTCATCCAGTTTCACCCCCTGCCACCTTCCACTAGCCCAGGTTGCTCTCAAGCCACGTCCAACTTGGCCTTGGATGCTTCCACAGCTTTTCTGGGCAAGCTGTGCCAGGACCTCACCACCCTCACAGGGAGGAATTCCTTCCCAATGTCCCACCTAACCCTGCCCTCTGGCAGTGGGAAGTCACTCCCCTTGTCCTGTCACTTCCCCTGGTCGAGCAGCCTTGGACCTCTTCAGACACAAACAGCTGGGATCCTGGGATTTCTGTTCCCAAGGGCTCAGAAGTCACAGAATCACGGGATAAGCTGAGTTTGGAGGGACCCACAAGGATCATCAAGTCCAGCTCCTGGCCCTGTTCAGAACCATCCCCAAGAGTCACACCATGTTCCCAAGAGGATTGTCCAAACCCTTCTCGGGCTCTGCCAGGCCTGGTGCTGTGACCACTTCCCTGTGATCCTCAGATTTTACTCCTCTGTGCTGTTACTCTCCCACTATGCTGCTGTCCAGGAATTCCTTTGCTTGTTCACTCCTGCTACCCCTCAGGGACAGCTTCCACAGAACCCCTGGATGGATGAGGGGATTTTTGTTCCCTTCCAAAGGACTCAGACACCCCTGCAGTGTCCCAGCATCCCAGGACAGGCTGTAGGCAATGTGCTTCCTGCTCCCTGCTCACCTGTAGGAATAGATGGGCTTGGGATAATGCTTTGGATGCAGCTCCTGGGCAGAGTGGGGGGCCAGGCGTGGCTGGGAATAGTGTGGCTGTGTCCCATAGGAGGTGTTGTAGATTGCTGCTGGGTTACACTGTGTGCAGAGGGAAAAGAAGGGAGATGTTGGATGCAAAATGCCCATGGGTGTGTAGCTTTAGGGGATATTTCGGTTTTCTTTTAAAAGACGTCTAGATTTGATCTCGGCGGGTACTTCACGACAGACAACAAGCACATACCAGTACCTGCTGGGGGTTCTGGGCCAGGGCAAACACCTGCTGGGAGTGAGGAGGAGGAGGAGGAGGAGGAGGAGGAGGAGGAGGAGGGAAGAGCTGTTGCTGTGTTTGCAAACCAGGGGACAGCTGCCCACCCACGGCGTAGGGGCTCATCTGCCGAGAGAAACACAACAGGCACGGAATTACCAACCCCTTGTCCCGGGAGCTGGGGCAATAATGAGCCATCGAGGCCTGCTCTTACGTTTGCTCCGTGTGTTGAAATGGAATTGAGGCCCAGGATTCCCTGTGGGAGGCTGGCCTGGACGTGGATCATCGCTCCGGGTGTCGAGTGCATCGCGTTGCCCACGGGACCTGGCGTGGAGAGAGGAAGGCAAGGAATGCTCCCATGGAAGCACAGTTTGGAAAAGGGGGCTGGCACTGGGGGTTAATGGATGCAGCTGGACACAGGGAAGCTCTGGAGTGGAGAATCCCACCTCTCTGGCTTTCCATACCCAGAGGAGCCAGAGCATTTCACAGCTTGCCCAGATGACATCAGCTGCTCCCAAAACTCGTTAGGCAGGGGGTGAAAGGTGGCAGCTGTTTCACAGCCCACGGTGGTGCCACAGCCACCGAGTCTTACAAAAGAGAAACAACACGTTCAGCATTAGCTGTGCTCCTGCAGGATTTGTTCAGGGACACGCTGAGCTCTCCCCGTGGAATGCCACAGGGAACGATGTGTGTTTACCTAAAGGACGTTCACAAAGGAAAGAAAGGAGCTCGACCGACACATGCTGCTGCACGAAGCAAAGAGGTGTGAGGTAAAAATCTTTGCTTTACCAATGTTGAAACAAAGCAGAAAGATTAATGACCTAATTCCCTAATTTCAGAGCTGTTGAAAACCTCTGAAACCCAGGACTTAAATACCTCGGCCCAACAAGGCACCAGCAGCTGCACTGAGCAGAAATCCCCATGGGATCCAAGGCTTGCCAGTGCTGGAGCCCTCTCCCTCTTGGAATGAAGGGAAGGCAGAGCCCTTATGAGAAGCCAACAAGCTCCAGGTCTTTGGACAGGAAGCAAAATGCAAAGCACTTAAAAGGAATCCACAGATAGGAAAAGGGAGCCTGAGGGGGGAGTGGCAGGGGCAGGCTGTGCTATTTAAGGAGCAGTTATTTCCTCTTCCCATCCCAACAGTACCTGTCTGCTGGAGCATGGCATTCTGGGCCCCCAGGCTGAAATCCATCCTCCCACTGGCCATCTGCTGGAGCCGAGGCACATCCACGGATGTCAGCCAGGACAGGGACTGCAAATCCCCTGGGAGCTCATCCTCGCTCAGCTGGAATGGGTCTGAAGCCAGGAGTCTGCAAAGCAGCAGGGAAGGTTAACAGGGAGCAGGGATGGTGCTGCACTATCCCTGGAAAGGGATGGCTGGGATGCCAAAGCTCCCGTGGGTCAGTGGGAAAAAGCACCAGGCTGAAATTCTGCTTCCAAATCCAGATGTGCCCTGCGGTCTCACAACTGGTTACTGCCACCCTCTACCTGCTCTCGTGTTCCTTTGTCCAGTTTGAAACATTTTGGCTAAGAAAACTTCTTGTGGGGCACTTGTAGGGGAAGGAGGCCCAGGAACCCGCAGAGAAAATGCCTGGAAACGAACCCAAACTGATTCCTTGTTGTCACATCTGTCAGAAATTTGCACCTACTTGGCTTTGATGGGGGAGAAACCTGTCAGGACTTTGACCCTGATGATTCTGTGTTAACCCTGAAATCCAGAGCCTTGGAAGGAGCTCTGTGCCCACCTCCTGAGGAATGTGTGTGCTGCTGCTGGAACACCTGGAAAAGCTTTTCCCAGCCACTGGATCCTGTCAGTGCTGACAGATCAGCAGCTGCTCAAAGAGAACTTCACAGACTGAACTGCTGATCCCTTCCATTCAGATACGTGGAGTTACTGATACTTAAAAAAACAATTTTTAGGCAGTTTTTGACAGAGTAAAGGATCAGAATGAAAGGTTTGGCACTGGAGGCACCGTATCTGCCAGGCTGCCTTTAGCAACAACACCAGGCACAGCTGTGACAGGCTGCTTCTGCTTTAAAGCTTTGCTTTTGACACCTTTTACGTGCTCCAGATCACCTGTTTTGCTTTGCTTCTGATAGAGCATGTGGTACAAAATGGGAATATTGGAATGTATTTACAGTACTCAAAAATTCCCGTGTGGCCCAAACTCCCCGTTAAAGTCAATAAAAGAACTCTTGCAAATGAAAGGCTAAATTAATTAATTTATGTGGAACACTATTCCAGGAGTTGCTGGTACCTTGAGGAGTAAAGCAGTAATTAGGACGTGTCAGGAAGTTGTCATTAGACACCCAGGGTAAACCTAAAGGGATTCAGATGCAGGAAAACATCTTTATCTCTCAGAAGAACATGATTTAGTTGGATGCAGTTGATTTTGCTTTCAAACCCAGGGCTTTCAAGAGCTCTCAGAGATGTGTTAAAGTGGCGGCTGCTGCTGCTGTGTGTTTGCTGCCAACTGATGCTGCAGAAGCCTTAAATAAATCTGGTTTCTCGCTGAAGCATCTTTTATGTTTTACACGACTCTAAATCAGCTGAAAAGAACAAGGCAGAACTCCCGTGCCTGCCTGCCCTGGAGCTTTCAGCTCCTCTCTTCAGGAATTCCAGAAACACCTGTCAGAGCTCCCCAAACCACTCTCGGGGAGATCTTTAAAGCAGAATGCCATTTGTTTGCAAAAAGATGCTGAAAAGAAGAAAAAGGGGG
>VWZW01003598.1:122640-178896 GCA_013397115.1 Edolisoma coerulescens | reverse complement strand
GGGGGGGGGGGAAGCAAAAGAGAGTTGAGAAAGCCTCAAAAGCAGAGATTTATGAGAAGTTTGTGAAGATTTTTTACTTCTGTGTGGTCAGGCTGGAAAACCCAAATATTTTCCCCACCTCAGGCAGTTTGGACTGGGACCTGTGGTTTTTGTGGTGAGCCCAGGACGGCTGAAAAGCAGCTTCATGTTTATTCATCATCGTTTTCTGTGAAAGGACATCGGTGTGTCCTGACCCTGGCTCTTCCTACTCCTCACTTGGCTTTTTTTTCCTGATTGTGGTTTTCATCCCTCTCCTCCTGAGTATCTAAAACATGTGGGGGAAATACTGATGTGAATTTAGCTCTAAAAGCTTTTAGTTCTTCTTAGAGAGGAATCATTTCCTTGCACACTCCCAGCCAGCTTTGTTTTATGGGAAAGATTGGATTCTTGAGCTCCTCCTTTATTTACTCAGTTAAATTTACCCCTCCAGTCCCCTCCCTGCAGGAGTGAAATATTCTATTCACATTTTAAACTGCAACTTCATCACTTGGATTCTCATTCCCGGATGGAGATGGGAATTTTTTTCCACTTCATCCCTTGCCAGTGCCCAGATTTGGGGTTGTACCCTCACCCCCAGAAATAAAAAGCAGCTATTCCCATTACCCACTTTTCCCAGGATGTGTGCATTCATATGGGAATGAAAATGTGCAAATGGATTCTGTCCAAGCCACTGGAAACACAGGAAGCTCCTCAAGCTCCCTCCTTTTATCCCCCTGCAAAAGCACCGACCGTTTGTTTTATTCCAGGATACTGTATCCTAACAAATTATCCTTAAAAATCATTTAGTGTGAAATTGCAGATTAATCCCACCGGGATGGGGGTTTAGACCTCGTCTGGCCACTCGGGAGCACACAGATGGTGCCTGGGACTGTGACAAAAGGCACAATCCCTGATTACATGCATGGATGTAACGGACAGAAAGCTTTTCCTCATGGCCAAGGTGAGGAAAACACCGGAGGTCCCAGAGCCCGGCTCCTGCAGGGAGAGCTGTCCTGGAAAATCCGCCCTGGAAAAGTTCTGCAATGCCTCACAGACAAAGGGAAACCTGCTCTGATTCCCTTTAAAATCCCATTTTTACTTCCTAAGGTCGTAACTACTTTTCTTATTCTTTTTTTCTTGTTGTTGTTTTGTTTTATTGCATCTTTAGGCAGCAAACACCAACAAATGAGGATTCCTTTTGGAGTCTGGCAGCTTCTTGTTCCCAAAATTAATTCTCTCTATCCCACAGGGAAAATGTTGTCCTGCTTGTGAAGTGCTGGAAGTCTGGCCTGGAAGAAATTCATCTTTATCCTTGTGAAATGACGTTGCTGCCCTGCACAGCCCTGAAATTCCAGCTGCCAGCTGAGCTCCTCACTGGTTTTAATGTCAATTTGTTCTTTCTTAGGGACAAAATCCATCCTGCTGCTTGTTCCTGGTGGGAATTCAGGTGTGTGAGTGCAATGCCCCATCCCTGGAAGTGTCCAAGGCCAGGCTGGACGGGGCTTGGAGCAACCTGGGACAGTGGAAGGTGTCCCTGCCCATGGCAGGGGGAGGAACAAGAGGAGATTTAAGTCCCTTCCAACCCAAACCATTCTGGGATTCCATGATTTCCCTGGAAAACCGGGCCTGGGGCTTCTAAATGCCCCTGCAAAACAAATCCTGCAGAGCCAGGATTGTTTGTGCTTTAAGAGCTGGCAGAACCCCAAACCCAACCCACAAAGACACACAAAGCCTGACAATGTATTTATTATTTAGCCACTTAAACCTAAGCTTAGCACCATTTTTACCTCTGTGAGTGAACTACAAGAATATTTTTGCCCTGATTTGTGTCTAGTCCAGGGCAAAATGAGTTTATAGGGGCTGTAACTGTGCCGTGGTTATTCTATACAATAATATGAAGCAATGAAATTAGAACAATAATTATGTATTATGTCAGCATAAAATTAACACTTTTATTTTGCATTTAGGGGATGAAAGAAATACTTCTGAAGTTATCTTTTTTCCCCCAAAAAACCAGAGGGAAATCAATATGATGCTGGCTGATGGATGTCATTTGTAATTTAGTTTGTCATTGGAAGAGGCAACTTCAGCCCCAGAGCAAAAAAATTGTCACTCCTGATCTCTTTTATTGCTCTTTTGTAGCCTGTGGTTTATTTACAGCTGAGGAACTGTGCAGAGAATCCTGTGTGGGTCTCACCTATTCCTTCATCACAGTAATGAGCTTTTCCTCAATTAATATCCCTCATTGTTTTGGCAAATCCCCATGGATCGTGTCGAGCAGATAATGGCACTCAGTGCTTTACCTGTACCTGTTTTTTCTCTTTGTAGGTGAAAAGGGAAGAAGAAAAAAGAGGAGATTTTGGAGCTCTTTGCTTCCATCTTTGGGCAAATGCAGAACTTTTTGTTGTAGGAGCAGTGAACGCTGAGTGACTACGGAAATATTTTGGCAACTTCATCCCTGAGGGCTCAGGTGGCCTCAGCTCATGAAAAACCCAATCAGCTGCTGCACCCAGAGCTGGAGCACAACTTTCAGAGAGCCCAGTCTGGCCCATTCTGCTTCCCAGCAAGGGAATTCCATCGGCACAGGGACAGGGATGGTCTGAGGATCCCAACGTGGCCACGTTTAAATTGATATTTCTTACACAGAAACGCAGGGGTGACAGAGGATGCCGAAGTCTGGTTTGGGATTGTAAATGTTGCAGAACTCAAAACTCCTGATGGCATCAGGGTTATCCACCACGACTGGAGATACTCAAGTAGAACATTCCTCAAGGTTTCTGGGGAAAAGTGTAAATAACAAACACACGATTTTTTTCTTGGCCTCTATTTCTATTTCTATTTTCAGTGTGTCGCAGACACATTTTATCTCAGACACATTTATCTATTTTTAAATAAAAAAGTAGCACCCACAGGATGTCAGAGTGACATCAAAATGTGCAGATCCAGTGTGATAAATCCTTTCAGAAGGGACAGTTTGATTTCCATTTTCTTCCAGGTTTCTGTAAAACTTTGGTGAATATATAATGGTTTATACCCATGTATCATCCCTCATAAAAGAGGGATATCATCCCTCCTTTCCTGCCAGGCATTCCAGAGCGTCGGGTGTTTTCTGGGATTCCTGGTTCTGAGGATTTGTGTGACTGTAACTATTCCCAGGTGGGAGCATCCATCAGAATCCAGCAGTGACCATTCCTTTGGACCCAGTGAGAGCACCCACACGAGCAGAGAGAAGCCTGTGGGTATTTTTTCTGAGGCTTTTAAGAGAGAAAAGTTAAGATCCCTTCTCTTAATAAGGCCGTCACCAAATTAACATAATCAAGAAATCGTCGGCTCCATTATGAGCAGCTTCTCCTGCTCCCTCAGCAGCTCTGCCCTCAGCAACCCCATGATTTAGGGAATATTGTTTCCTGCTTCCATGACACACTAAGTCTAATTAAACCATTTCTGCACCTTCCCCTGGCCATAACTCTTCATTCCAGTAATTAGAAGACACCCCAGTACAGAACACGCTGCTTCATCAGCTTTTAGGCTACGAGACTTAAAACTAACATTTTCAAAAGCATTTCATGGTTTGAAAGAATGGTCAATTAACCTTCAGTTTCCTGGGGGGAACCCTGCAAAGAACTGTCAACAGTTCAGTTTAGAGAGATTTGTCCAGTGACCTACAAGGCCACGAAGTTCACGAATGCATGGAACGGTGTCATCATGGATTTGTTCCCTGGGTTACTGTCACAAGAGAATAAACTGATTTTTCTGCTACAGTAACAAGTGACCAAGGGGCGACGGGACGACCCCGGTGCTTCCGTGGGCTCCTGGGCAAAAAAAAAACCCAGGGCCACTCAGCAGGAAAAAAACCCCCCTGGTATCTTCAGGATGAATTATGTGTCTCTTTCTCTTCCTCCCATAAGGTTCTTTTTTAATCAGAGGAGCCCAGGGGGGGGATTCCTCGGCTGCCTGCTGGGTTTCTTTGTATTTGGAATTCTCTGCAAACGGCAGCGTAAGATAAACGTCTGGTTATTGTGGAGGTGACAGTCTTCAGATTTAAGTGATAGCAACATCTCAGTCTTTGTAGCAAATTAAGGGCTTTCTGTGGAGCTGTAGGGATTGATTCGGGGATGCACCTGCTGGAGGAAGCCGTTCTGAGCCTTCCCGAGAAGGTCTCACCAGGAAGTTGGTTTTATTGTGAGATTCCAAAGGAAACGAGAGTCTGCTCCTGGCCATTGGAGGTAAAACAATCTCTGGCTTCGTGAGGGAGGCAGAATTAGCTGTAAATAAAATGATTTTCTGTGTAGGATTTGATACATGGAAATTCAGTTCTTCGGCTTTGCTTTTACCTCAGTGCTCTGTAAACACAGGGTTTTAGTGCCATTTCAGCAGCTGCATGGAAAAATTGATTTTATTTTCCTCTACTCATCATCAAGACGTTCCAAACTTGGCCAACCTGGCAAATCCCTACGTTAAATCTGATTTTCCTGGCTTTCCTCATTTTGCCACACCCATGACACACAAGGTCAAGGTCATTGCTCCATGACTGGAACTGCCTCTAGTACAGTTGAAAACATTTCAGTTGATTCTATGTAACGCTCCAAACTTGAAATTTTAAGATATGGAGTAATCAGGAGGCTTTTCTTAAGGATACATATCCTTGTACTTAGAGAATCCTGGAATGGTTTGGGTTGGAAGGGATCTTGAAGCTCATCTTGTTCCACCCCCTGCCATGGGCAGGGACACCTTCCACTGTCCCAGGTTGCTCCAGCCCTGTCCAACCTGGCCTTGGACACTTCCAGGGATGGGACATTGCACTCACACACCTGAATTCCCACCAGGAACACTCAGCTGTGAATCCTTGGAGCAGTTTTTGTACTGAGTGCAAATATCGGAATTCTCCGAATCCGGAGTGCTGCATGACAGGAGCTGGATACCCTTCAGGGGAAGTGGAGACATCTTTATAGTGATTTTTAAAAACTAGATCATACCTAAGGGTGGTAATTGAAACTTATTCCCTGTTTTTCTGAGTTTTACACAGGTTGTGGCTCAGGCTCCAAAGCTCTTCCTGCCTGTGGTTATTCCCCTCTGAGCACACCCCTTGGGGCAACTCAGGAAGGTTTTCCCCCCGACCTGGGGTCTGCCAGAGTCTTCAACCCTGATAAAACCCTGCAGGAAGGGAATAACATTGATCCTGTGTATTGCCAGTGACCCTTTGCAGTATTTACCAGCGACACATTTGTCATTCTGTGGCCCCTCATGAGGTTCTTGGTGAGCGAGAAGGGAAGGACGAGGAGAAATAACAGCTCTGAGTAGAAATGTGCCCATTTTCTCTGAACAGCTGGGGAGAAGCTCAGCCCCTGGCCCGTTCTTTCCCTCCTCAGAAGCCCCAGAGCAGAGATTTAAATTCAAAGCATGACTTTGCAAGGCCGGGCTGCCAAGGGGGGAGGGGAGCAGGGATGAGGAGCCGTGGGCGCGGTGCACGAGCAGCGAGTTGGACATGGAGAGAGATATCATTAGATTAAAAAAGTGTCTTCCCACACAAACAAAAGGAGAGGCCGGGTGGGAGCGTCAGGATTGCCCAACACGAGCTCCAGAGGCACTGCTGGGACAGCAGCTGGGCGGGCAAGGGCAGGGTCCTGTTCCTGCAGTGCCCGGAGCGTGGACGCACGCGGAACGTCCCACACGGGCCCTGGGCTCTGCCTCTCCCTCCCCACTCAGCATCAATTACTCATCCAAAATGACAGGCACTGTCTGGTGACCAAGAGTTGTCACCCATTCGTGCTTCCTCAAGGGCGAATGGTTTCGCTTCTGAGCTGGTCTGGCGGCTCTGCCACGGTTTTGGAAGGAAAAGTTGGCAAATTTTTCCAGTTTTTATTGCCGGAAGCGATCGATTCATCACACAGAATGCCTTGCTGGGTTTCTTATTGTATTTTTCCTTCAATGCCTTGGTTTCTTATTGTATTTTTCCTTCAATGCCTTGGTTTCTTACTACATTCAAATCATCATTCCTGGGTTGATTTTTTTTTTATAAATCAAAAGCTCAGTGGTTTTGCCACAATTTTTGCCTCAGGAGAACATTGATCCTGCTAAACTCCTTGGGATATGAAGTTGGGCCCTTCTTTTTCAAGTTCCCCTTTGGCCCTGCCAAATGGGTTTAACTTTTATTTGTTTTATATTTGGGTTCGGAACGGGCAGTTTAACGCTCAGATGAATTTCGATATACGGGGATGTAACAGGAAAAACAACAACAACCAAAAAAGAATCTGTTGGGGTTATTCATGTGCTTTTGGATTTGATTTACTTCCTACTTCCTTATTTAATAACCAGGTTCCTTAAGACTCCTTAAGCTTGACTGACCCGTGTTTTGTTGGCGGGTCTATTCCACTGACCCCTGCCAAGACCCCTGCCCCAGTTCGTCTATCAGACAAAAATGAATCTATTCCAGGAGCTATCACTTCCCATTATCTCTAATTGAGCCTGACAGTTGGAGACAGGCCTCATTATTTTTAATTGGGCCCTATAGTTCTAGAGTTAAATTAAACACAATTTAATGCAGATAGCTCATCTACGTCGCTCGGACAGAGTCAAATTGTATTTTAAATTTAATGGAGCAACAGGGTTTGTTTGCAGGCTTTGCTTTTGCAGTGTTGCTGCTTGGAGCTCTGTGTTGTGCAAAACCTGCCTGGGGTGTGAGGACACGTCTGTTAATTAGAACCTGACCTGGCCCTGCACCTGTTGGACCTTTCCTCTACATTTTTACACCAAAAATCCAAATGTGGGCGCGGGGTGGTGATGAACAAGTCTTTAATCAGCCCAGACTGCCTGTGAGAGCTTCAAATGGTTCAGGTAGTTTTAAACAGATTTGCAGGGATGTCATGCAGACAGAGAAACTGCTGAAAGTTTTCCCCAGATTCCTCTGGGAAGATTTATTCAGGATTTAAAAGTGAAGATACCTCTCTACACCTCAACACGGGTGTTTTTACTGCTCCATTCAGAGATTTTTTTCTGCCACGATGGGACATTTTTATCACTATCAGGTGGGGCTTTTCTGTGAAGACACCTCTGAATAAAGAAGGAATTGAACCACCCTGTTGCTGTAAATATTATAAATGTTCATTTCTTGGGTTTTCATTGGGAAAGAACATTCCAGTCCATGCCGAGGAAGGAGCTGTCTCGCCCTTCTGGTGGTTTTCAGCCACACAGGAGTTGGAAAATCAGTTTGGTAAATCATTCCCTGTGCTCTTTTTTTGAGTCAGCTGTGGGCTGCAAGACCAAGTCATTTTTTATTGACTCTTTAACTTTGCCAGAGTTCTCGAAGCAGTTAATCCATCACAAACCTCTTTGGATTACTCATGGAACCAAGATTCCTAATTACAGAAGGCTTTGATTAAATATTGGATTTTCCTTTACACAGGTGAGGTTAAACACTCATTTCAAAGGACATTTCCTTTGATGTATTTGTATTTTCTGTACTTCCCTCTTCAGCTGGGCTTGAAGGTCAAATAAACAAACTACAGCACTTCTGCCATGATGAGTAACACATCCAATGTGTCTTGAGGAATCCAGGATGAAGATCCTTCAGTTTGGAACAGCAGGACCTCTACTCTTCTTAAGGGTTCAGGCAGCTTGCATTTGTAATCATATACTGTGTGTTTAATTAACAGACACTTAATCATGGAAATTCGATGACATCAGGCCTGGAGGCTGAGATTGTCCTGGAGAAAATGAGCAAGGATTTCCCAATGTTTGCACAGTCCCTGCTCCTTCCTAACTGCTCTCCCTGGTGTCAGCCACCCTTCCTAGCCCAAGGTCGGTCGTGCCTGACTTCTCCTGCTGCCTCTGGCATCTTTTCTGGAGGAGGGAATTCCTGCAGCCTGGAGAAGCTCCTGGACGAGCCCTTTGCTGCCTGTTCATGCTGGATCTCCAGCTTTTCTCCTGGCACTGCTTTTGCCGGACACAGAGGCCAAAACTTCTGGTGGGAGAGCAAAAAAAGCCACCAAAACAGAGCTTTTTTTTTTCAGCCCAACCCCTCACTTGAAGGTTGACGTGATGGCACCTCCGGGATGATTTTCCATGCCCACAGCCAGCCTGGAAATCCAACTCCAGACAGCACCAACTGCATGAACTTCCCAGCTTTTCTGCTCATGAGGTGTTTCTGATGGCTTTACCCTGGCTGGCAGAACCCCCCTCATTCCCTGGCCCTGCAGGAGGTCCCTGCTGTGACAGCCCAAAATCCCAGGAGATACAAGGGCTCTGTCATGTGCTGTTGTCCTTTTGATTGAACTTGGAGAGAAAAGGCCTTTGTCCAGCTTGTGGCCAGTGAGCAGCACATTCCCAAAATTATGGCCCAGATTTAGTGACCTGTGTGAGGAGTGAGACGGATAGGGATTTATTACAGCTTTCCATGCCTCTGGATATCAGTATTTGGGATTTATGACAGCTTTCCATGACCCTATGTGTCTAAATTTGGGATTTTTAATGGCTCCTGCATGTCCTGCAGAACAATTCCCAATGGAATATTCCCTGCAGCCACACAAGGGAGAAGCAGGATTGTCAGCCACATTGTCGATGTGGAGCTGAAGTTTTGGGGAGGTGTTTTTGTGGGAAGATTGAGGTGAGGGAGACTGGAGTGGTTTGGATGCTGGGTTTTATACATATGCTTGTTTTGTACAGCATTTTCTGGGAAAATTCACACCAGAGCTAAAGGGTTTCAGTGTCTCCCCTTCTATTTTTGGCAGAAGAACAGAGTTAACAAAAATATCACTCCCATATTTGTTGTAGGAATTAACTTCTGTAAGTTCCAGCTACCCAGTCAAAGCACAGCATGGCTGGCTCCATGAAGTTCTCTCTGGATGTCTTCCTGTTAGGAAGAAACTTTAAATCCTCGTCCTAAGAAATTCACCCCAATTTCAAGAGCAAACAGAAGGATTTGTTCATTTTAAGAGTTCGCATTTCCCTGATTCCTTGTGGATATGAACTTCTAACAGGATCCATTTGTGATCTGGTGGCTTGTGCAACACCACCTTGGTGCTACATGAAGCTCATGGATCATCACGGCTGTGCTGGATTGATCCCAGAATCCCAGAAGGTGGAAAAGACCTCGCAAACCATCGAGCCCAACCTGTGTCAAATCCCCACCTTGTCTGGGCTTTAAATGCAACGTAAAAATCTCAAATTCCAAACTCACAATGACAGAATTTCCCTTGTGTGTGACTGTTCTGTTCCAGAGGTGCAGCAGGGTTTGGAGAAGCTCATGGAGAGCAGGTTGTGGCTTTCCTGTGTTTTACCAGGATCAAATTATCTCCTGTTCCCTCTGTGTTGTTTTGGGGAGGGGTTTTTTTTTTTTTTGTCTGCTTTGGTTTTGTTTCCTCTCAACCAGCTTGAGAAAGAATGTGGGTTAGAAACAAAAGATGTCGAGGATTTAATTTAGCCAGACAAAAAATACTCTTTTCAAATGTTAAAAGAGGCTGAAAGAGAGGTCTGAGGGCTGGTTTGAAAGGACAGGACTTTGTTCCCAGTGCTGTTCCCAGCAGTGATGGGAGACACTTGGATCCTGAGCTGATGGATCTGCCCTGTGCTGCTTCCTGACACTCCTGGCCTGCTAACCTGCTTTATTCTTTAATTAATATATACATTTATATTATCTAATTCACTGGCCAGCTTGCAGTGACCTGGAGAAGAGCTTAAAAAATGAAAACAAAAATATTTGGGAATTTTTAACAGCAGCAGAGCAATGCTATTTATTCTTTGGGATGTTTGGAATTACTGAGGGTGGGGGTGAATAATTGATAATCATTTTAGCCCAAGCAAGAATTCCATTAAATATGAACAAGAGGAGGCAGGGCACGTGGTAAAGGATTTCTCTTTCCCTTTTGACTGCAACCAATCCCTTTGGATCTGGTCACTGAAGACACCTGGCAATGAAATGGGTGTGTGAAAGAGGAGGAAACCAGATATTATGTTACTTAAAAGTCATTCATCATGTCACAGGAAGGCAGGAATCTGAACTGCCGCAATAAATAATCGCTGAGGGTGATCTCTGCACACAAAGAAGCTGTGACAGGGAGCCACTGCCAGCTGCTGAAATGTCCCTGTGACAGCAGGCCAGGAGCTGGGGCTGTGCTGGAGTGAAGGCCAGGGAGAACAGGACACAGGGAAATGATTTCCTGGGAGCCACCCCATGAGCTGTGCATAGAAATGAGCTCCCTGCTCCCTGATTTTGCTGGAGGAAGGCAGGATTCTGGGTTTAAATCTCAAGCCTGAGTTGCAAGGAGTGTTTGAAGAACTCTGTGTGTCTACCACAGCACCCTGACTCCAGCTACAAAATTGTCATTTTGCATTTTTCAGCAGAGAACTTTATTTCCTTCTCTCTTTTAATTCCATGCTTGGTTTTTTCCCCCGTGTTTTCTTTGCTGAAAGGGTGGTCATGCATTGGAAAGGGATGCCCAGGGAAGTTTGGAGTCCCCATCCCTGCAGGTGTCCGAGGAAGGACTGGATGTGGCACTCAGTGCTCGGGGCTGGTGACAAGGTGGGGATTGGGCACAGCTTGGGCTCAGTCTTGGATGTCTTTCCCAACCCAAATGATCCTCCAATTCCCACTCTGTGCAAAGCAATTCCTTAGCATTCCCTGACTAACCCCCTTTCCACTGATGGCACGGAAATATCTCTTTGGGATTTTATTTTAGCTGGTGGCAACTTCCAGTTGTGATTGAGTGAGAGAGAACAGAGCTGTTCTGGTGGGCAGGGTAACACCTTCCTGGCGTGTCCAACAGTCCAGCTGGACATGGGATGTCCATGGCACGTCCAACAGTCCAGCTGGACATGGGATGTCCATGGCACGTCCAACAGTCCAGGCCAGCTCACTGAAAAGTTCCTCCTTGTAACCAGACAAGGATTTTGGGATTTTCTGTCAGCAAAAGGAGGGATTGGGAAGGATAAATTGGATCTACTGGGAAAGTCTGAGTGGCCACGAGCACCCTTTGTTTTCCATCTCTTGTAACTCTCAGTGACACCCTCAGCTCTGCTCCAATACATTAATTTATTTAAAATTAATGAGTTTTCCTCAGTGTTTCTGCCCCAAAGTCAGTAACACACATTTACATGCTTTTCATCTCTGTATTACACCATCTCATATTGTATTAATTTCTCTATTTCCCTCTCCTTTTCCTGGAAGGTGCCCAGGATCTAAACTGAGTGGCTTGGCAGTGTTGACCTGCATTTCCCAGAACTTCATCCCTGGGATTTTTACTCTGAAGTTTTGGTGCTGCTCAGTCCTGGAAGTGCTCCCCGCCCTCTGTTCTGAGTTCAAACACCCACAGCAACGTGTCCCCACACTTCAGATGCACCAGGGAATGAATGGGATAAACCCTGAATGAATTTAATGAGTATTTTCTCTGTGGAAGCAGCTGTAGGAATCTCTTGGAGCTTGGGGTGTAGTTTTTCACCAGCTGATGCTGAGTGAGACTGGCAAGGTGCAGGTGGAAGGGCCTCTGCCCAGATCTGGTTACACCACGTCAGGACCCCGGGGAGGAGAAAGGCAGAATTCAATATGTGCATGTGAGAGTGGAGCCCTCATCCTGCACAACGCTGTTTTATTCCAATTTCTTCAGGGGAAGTCTGTACCCACCCTGGGCCCCATCCCAGTGAGGTGGAGAGATCCCAAAGGCTGCAGCAATGCAGGGAAGCTGCTAAAATTGCCTCTGGGAGTTGGAATCACATGAAAGATTCATGTTGGAGTCTTAGCACCTGCTCCTCCTTTGTGGGATATCTGCACTGTTAATTTTTAAGCACGTCTTAGCCTGGGGAAGGGAGATCCTATAACCGAGGGAATATACATTATTAACCTTAAAGCTCCCAGCTCGGGGCAGCTCCTGCAGCCTCGGCCACTCTGGGTTCTGAAGGAGCAGCTGAGCACGCACCACCTGCTCCGTGGTGCCATCAAACCGGAATGGCTCCAGCTCAATACACCCAAAGGATGCCCTCCCTAATTTGGGTAGTTTGTAATTAACACAGAACTCCCACACCGACTCATCAAAGATCCCTGGCGCAACCTAATCTCGAGGAAGATACAGTTTCTAGTTCTTATCTTGGAAAAGTGGCCACTGAGTGGATGCAAGGGCCATAGGCCCAAGTCCCTGGTCCCAGTAAATTATTAAAGGTGCTCAGTTCGGGTGAGGACGTCGTCCCTGCCCAGCTGCCCAGAGTTCCGAGGGACCTCACCCAGGTCCAAAGCCCCTGGTGAATGGTTTCCCTGGAATAATTGGTAACAGCAGCCAGGATGGACGCCCAGGTAACTTAAATTATTGTGGCTGTAGTGGGAGATGCATTAACAGAGAGATTTATTCCATGGGGCATTTCCTGCAGCGGGTTGGAGCGGGAAGATTTTTTAGGTCCCTTCCAACCCAATCACTTTGGGATTTGAAGATTTCGGTTATCCGTATTAGTATGTATGTGAGTGGTGCATTGCCATAGGTCGAATGATGGGATAATGATCTGAAAATTATATTTTTATAAAGCACACCACTGATGTAATTCAGTCACAGATATCAGGACTCACTTCCCAAACCTCCTGGTGCCGAAATATATATTGAGTTTATCCTGGGCAATGTGGGGTAAGAGCGACTTTTCTCCTCAATTCCTGTATGCTCCTAAATGCTCCCTTTCCTTCTCGGCTGGCTGATGGCATTTTTGGACTTCAACACAGAAATATCTTGGAAGCTGGGACTGGAATGACATCTCCCTTGCATGGTAATGAACCCTTTACAGAGGAGATGACAGAACTCCAGGCTCAATCCAGCTTTTTTTTTTTTTTCCCAACAAGATACTAAAATGGGAAGGTTTGTAACGAATTCTAATTAAGGTGCAGGTTTCTTGCTGTCTGCTGATGGCTTTCTCTCATCATAGACTGGAGGAAAACTTCCAGGGAAAAATCTGCAGTACTGTACCACTACCACTGCTGCGGGCTGGTTTCTTAAACAATCCAGTTTATTTTTCCGAAATGCTCCCGAGGTTCTGGAGCTGGGCTCTTTGGACAGAGGTGTCACAGTCTTGGTGTGGTGCTCTGCAATCTCCGTCAAACCCCATCACAAAACCTGGGCATGGCTTTTGCAGGACAGACATCCAGGTAACCTTGACATTCCCTGTCCTGAGCTGCCTCCTAAGGAACTGGAGGAGGGTGAAATTCCTGTGGTCTCCTCGGCAAATATTCCACCTGCTGCAAAATAACCTGGTTAATCCTTGGTTTATTTATTGAGCATCGGTGTGTTGAGACCTGCTCAGAGGCAAGAGGCTCCCTGGGCATCTCCTGCCCTCCTCTTCCCGTGGAAAGCCGTGGTCAGTGCTGGGGAGGGACACGGAGCCCACGCTCACCCCAGGAAGGTCAGTCCTGCAGCAGCGCCAGGGGCTCGGAGCGTGCTGGAAAAGCTTCCCGGGGAGCTGCTCCCTGGAAGGACTGGGCTGGAGAGAGGCAGCAGGGAGGGAGGCCCTGCAGCTGGGGGGGCTGGAGGGAAGGAAGGAGTGACTCTGAGGCACTGGGAGAGGAGCTGCAGCCAAGGTGGTCAGCTGGGAGCAGAGCCAGAGCCGGGCTCCGCAGGGCAGATGGCAGAGCTGGATGCAGAGGCCAAGGAGAAGGAAGGGAATTATTCCCGGAGAGAAGGTGGCAGAGGCAGAGCGTGACAGGCTGAGGCAGAGAGAGAAAAATACAGTGACCGAAGGCGAGGGAGGATTTAATTTTTAATTAGCCACAATTAATTCCTTCCACATCTGAAGTCTGGTGAGAACACGGAGTGAAAGGAGGTAACGGTGGGTTTGCTTTGGTGGGTTCCATCAGAGAGGGAGGCAAAGGGGTCTCTCAGGGAGCTGAAGTCCTGAGGGCTGAGCTCGGAGCTGCTGGGGGTGTCTGGCTGTGGGACAAAACTGGTAAATCCCTGGAGGTTTCCTTTTTTGCAGCACAGAAGGGATTTTTACTCTGCATATGGTGCATGGTCTGGCTGAGTCGGAGGTGGTGGGTCCCCCTGTTCATTGACCCAAAATTCAGCAGGAGGTTCAGTCCATCCATTGGGATAAGGACCTTGCCTCCGAGGCTTTGAGCTGATAGAGGAACAAGGGAATTTCTTTTCAATAATAATTCCTCCTCAGGAAGGTTTGGGTTTGGAGGGGCCTTTTTTCCCCCTCAGATGGGACTCCCTGTCTGGCTATTTACTGTATTGATGACACGAGGCAGAATTCCAGCCAACAAGGATGAGCACATTCATTACTGGGATAATTACTGGGATAATTACTGGGATAATTGTTCTGATGCAGAGCCGGGACACGGACAGAGCACTGGCTGCAGGATCTGCCTTCTCCTTTCTCCCACTTCCCTGCTTTTCTCCCACATCCTCTCTTTGCTCTTCATCCAGCAGCAGGGAAATTCTTAGCCTGACTGCCAGGATAATTTCCATTCCCTGGAAATAGTCCTCAGTGAGGAATTCTTCCAGGGAAGTCTCCTAAAGGCTCCCTTTCCTCCAAAGCCCCCCTGTGTTATTTTTAATTTGTGAAACATTTCCATCTCAATCACTGCAGTTATTTCTACTCCCTCAAATAACATTTAGCTCCAAGTATAAAAAACCAGATATATAATTCCAAAAGCTCCTTGTAGGAGACTCTTTAAAAGAAACTTGTTCATTTTAGTTACATTTAAGTTTCAAGGCGAGGAATAGCAACACTTTCTGATTCAAACATGCACCTAAATCCAATAAAATGTGGCTATTTTGACCCATTTTAACAGGTTTTCCCTGTTTCAGGGGATGACCTTTCCCTCTGTCAGCCATCCAGAAGCTATTTAGGAATCAGCTGAATCCCCTCTGCCTCCACCTGCTCTGCCCTGCCCTGCCCTGCCCATTCCCACGTGGAATGAGTAGTTTTGTGCTTTAGAAGATGTAGGGGGGGAATTAATTTTTCCCCTCTTTCCTTCTTGGCTTGTCTGAGGCTGCCTTTTTGTAGCAGTGTGGAAAAGTGGGGTAAGTTCAGAGCTCTTCGTAAGGTTTTATGCTAATGAGCACTTTAAACTGGTAATTTCTGCATAATGGCAGGCTGGGATCTGACTGGGAGCAGTGGGTGTCTTTCTTCTCCAAGGAACAGAAGCAGAAGAGATTTTGGGGTGTTTTGGAGAGAATGGTGGGACCAAAGCAGCTGGGAAGGAGCTTTCACCTACATGGGGAAAAGGGGAATTTTTTTCCTGATCAGTGGAGAAGGGGGCTGGCAACACCAGAGCCTGGGAACTTGGGACTGCCTGAGGGATCTTGATCCTTACTTAAACCCAAACCCAGAGGACCTGCCCTTAGGTGACCCTGATGGGTGGGTCCTGCTACCCTTGGAATGCTGGAGATCCCCCCCACCTTCTCCACTCTTGGAGTAAAACCAACTTGGATGCTCTCAGAGGGGCCACTGTGGCTCTTCATGTCCCTTCTCTGTCCCTGTGGTTGTAAGGAGCCAAGAGCAGAGTGTTCCCTTTCCCTTCCCTTGGCTTCAGAGCCACAGGCAGTGATGGATGTTCCTCACAGATCCAAGAACCAGGCCCTTCCCACTCTCAAAAATAGTTCTGGTGCACTGCAAGGTACCTTGAGGGGTAGGAAAGGGATTTTTTTGGAAGGAAAGATAAATTATTTCCTTTACAGACGCTCCTGTATTGAGTCTCTTTGCTGGTTGAAGCTGCAGGTCTGGTCTGGTGCCCCTCTCCCAGGTGGGGACCAGGGGCTCTCCTGTGACTCCAGCTGGCACTTCCCAGAATGAAATGCTGATGTGGCCTCTGATGACGTCTCCGTGCCTGACTCCTGAATTGAAATGCTTGTTACTGAAGTGCTTTGTGTGTGAGGGGTCCAGGAAACCTGGAAGATGTTTTCTGGAGGAGTTTGGAGGTGGTTTTTGCTCTTTATTCCCATCATGGCTGAGTCTCCAGGCTCGGATGAAATCCTGCCCTGCCAGTAAATCCTCAGCCAGGCCATGAGTCCCTGCAGCCTCTTCGCTGCCCCTCTGGCTCCTCCCACCCAAAACTGCAGCCCTGGCACTGCTGTCCCCTCAAGCCTGACAGAGCAGAGCCAGAGCAAGGCCTGTCCTAAATCATTGGGAGCTTTGGGTGACCTTGGCTGGAGATCCTGAATCAGACCTCGTGTTGCAGCCTCTGCAAATCTCTGGTGTGTAGGTGTTCTGGAAGCAGTCCCTGACTTTTGCAGGGCTCTTGTGGAGTGATAAAAAGTGGATTTTCCTGTGGGAACTTGAGTGGTAGTCTTGGTTTGGACTGGGATTTTTGTCCCAGGTGTCACTTGTCTCGTCTGCTCTCAGTTCTGATGCTGATTCCCACAGGCAGCTCCTTTCTGCTGCCTGGTGCCCAAAGGGTTTGGTCTTTGGGGGGTGTTGGAATACTCCCATGGGAGGTGTGATCCCAATCCTTGCTGTGTCCATAAATGTGATTTTGGGGCCGTTTTCCTCTGGTTCTTAGTTCTGTCTTGAAGGCTTGTAAACACCCTGGAGGTGTGTTCACCTTGGAATATGTGAATTTACTGTGGTTTAATGCTCCTCTCCCTGTACCTTAGGGACTGTCAGATACTCCAGGACCATCCTTCTCTTTCCTAGAAATTGAATAAATCTGCCCTGCCATATTCCCAGGATTTTTAACTCTGAATTTTAGTTTTCCAGCTGGAAATCCTGTGCTCTGTCAGCTGGGGAATGCTCTGGAGCATGTGGAGTTTCTCAGGAACTGATGTTTTCTTATAAACCATCCTGTTCTGCAATTAATAAGGATTCAGGATTCATTAAGGAGCTGCCTCTGGTCCAGCAGCAACAGTAAATCTAAGCATGAAGAAAACTCTCAAATTTATATCTAAAAGCCAACAACTGAGAAAACGAGCAGTTTGGTGTCTGTGCTCTGGCCTGGCAGGATTTGAGCTGGGTTTTACATGGTCCTAAATCTCCCAAGGGTGGTGGAATTGCTGCTGCTTTCCTCGCTCATCCCACACGTCTGGGGTGCAGGGCTGAGCACGGGGTTCTGGGCAGCACCTCTGTGTGTGTGTGAAACAAGCTGAGACAGCAAAAGGGTCCTTCCTCTGAGTTAAAAACCTATAAAGAAGTGTTTTATGCTCTAAGTCAGGTGCCTGAACGCTTCGGTGCCTACTGTAACCTGGGAGCACTGGTGCGAAGTGGGAATTCTGGGGCGGGAAGCGTTTGCCTAACCTGGGCCGGGCTTGCTGGCACCAGCCCAAAATCCGAGCTGCTCACATTAACCTGACAGGCCATTGTTTTATTCAAGCTGACGTGCTGAATGGGGCTCTTTTTGGCCGATATTCTTTACCTGTCTCGTTGTGTTAAAGTGGGGAGCGCGGGGGGCAGGTGGGCCCAGGCCCCGGAGGCCTCGCAGGCCTCGGAGCGCCCGGCGCGGCCGACGGGGACCCCGTGGCACAAGAAAGAGTTGCTAAGAACAAATCTCTATTGTTCCCCGTCATCTTTAAATGAGTGTCAAAGTAGGCAGGGGGGCTTTGACCGTTAACCGCACAATTTAGCCGGCCCCTTGTGTCCGGCAGCCCCCTCCGCCTTGGAGCTCCTGGGATGAGAAAAGGCGGCCTCAGCCCCTTCTAAATGGGCCAACTCTTCTCCTTTGTGTGCAGACTGCCCAGTGTGAAATCCGCAGTGACGTTAAATGTTTTCTAATGAATAATTACTGAAAGGAAATGGAGGAATATATGTGTCATGGATTGTAGCGCGTTAAAATGTTTTCTTTTGGGCACAAAAATGTTGTCCTTCAGCAGCGCCGCGATTGTTTCAGGGAGCCTTTTGTGGGGGTTTGGATTCTCAATGGATTATCTGTGAGCGCTCGCTTTTCCAATAGGAATCAAAAGGGTCCTTTGGCAAACTAATGTTTTTCAAAATGGCAGCCATGAAGCCCATTTAGTATTTAAAGTTTGGGGTTTAAAGAAATGTTTGAACTCGGGAGATTTTCTCACTTTTTTTCTTTCTTTTGATTTATGAAAGTGAAGTGGTTCACCTCGACCTCTCCTCTATTGAGAAAGACAGACAGTCACCCTTTAACAAGTCTATAGCAGACCATGCCCTGGAGACAGACAAGAGGCCTTAAGAACTCTTGGCGTTTCCCTGGGCTGTTGATTAACCTTAAAACCCTCTTATTCTGTATTCTTTTGAAAAGAAATTAGGTTACAATGTGTAAATTTTTCCACAGTATAATTGTATTTATGAATTCTCCTGCCTCGAGGAGCGTGTACAGTAGTGCCAGACAGCCCAAGTGCCTCCCTGCACGCACAAAATATCCCTTTTCCGTGGCTGCTGCATTCCCAAGCATGGTCCATGTCCAGCATTCCAGCTCTGTTAGAAATCTGAAAGAGGCTTCCAGAGGTCTGTGAAAAGTCTCAGCGAAAGATCTAAAAATCATCTTGTTCTGTTGGCTTTGCTGCGATGGGACGAGCGTAACTTGGTTTTGTGGTGGAATCTGCTCTGCTTTAATCCCTTTTTTATGGGGTTCTCATTGATCTGAAAACTGAGCCGAGCAGATGAATTCTCAGGAGCCACACCAAGGTTTCCTCAGGAGGGGGAAAGTGTTCCCATTGCCCTGGGCTGGCTGCTCTCCCTGGGTGGGGATGTGTCACCCCAACTCCTGCTGCCAAGATCTGACACTCTGAATTTCCTTCGGGGACAATGGGATGAGTCCTGACTGCTCCTGGAGCAGACACGGGGCATCCCTACGGAGCGCTGGAGTCCTGACCTTGAGGTCACTGCCGTAGGAAGATCCAGGATTGCCGGGATGTGTCCGTGCTCCCCCGCTGACCCTGCCAAGTGCCTCTGGCAGAACATCTTCCTTTTCCATTCTCCGTGGTCACAGCCCCTTGGGCCAGTTCCTCCCGAGAGCCGAGGGTGGAGCAGAGCCCGAGGGGTTCCTTGTTGTGATCCCTGCAGTCCTGGACTCTTAATGAGCGAATTCCTGGAGCACACGAGGGGAGCAGGATGGGTCAGGGAGCTGCTGACTCTCCCAGTAAAGGAGTATTTCCAAAACAGAGCTCCCATGTCCTGAGGGAATGTGTGTTCACAGTGCTGCTCCGAGCTCAGCTGTGCTGGGCAAGCCTGACACTCTATTAAATCTTGTGTCTGTTTTAAATCTCATGTCTATTTTTTATCTCGTGTCTCTTTTGAACCAGATGACTCCAGGGATGTTCACTTGCTGCACCTTCCCGTGGCACCGCTTTTATTTGCTTTTATCTCAGGGCTGTAACTACAGAGAACAGGCTAAAAAACAAAGTTTGATGTCACAGAAATTTCCAGGATGGATGAAGCTGTGTCAGGGAGGTTTAGGTTGGATCTCAGGGAAAGGTTCTTCCCCCAGAGGGTGCTGGGCACTGCCCAGGCTCCCCAGGGAATGGGCACGGCCCCGAGGCTGCCAGAGCTCCAGGAGCGTTTGGGCAGTGCTGCCAGGGATGCCCAGGGTGGGATTGTTGGAGTGTCTGTGCAGGGCTGGGAGTTGGATGATGATCCTGTGGGTCCCTTCCAGCTCAGGATATTCCATGATTTTGTGATGCCAGGTGGAGACAGAGCTGAACAAACAGGCCAAACTGGGCTTTAGGACTTCTGTGTCTTAGATAAGGCTTGAAGTTTTGAGGGAGTTGGGAAGGAGAAATTTTTTGCAGAGATCAGAACAAGAATGTGCTCTGGGTGGGAAGAATTAACTTTCTGTTACCAACCCCTGATTCTGTTGGGAAACAGAGGGGTGTAAACAACCTGGCTGATAAACAGGTGCTTTTTCCACTTCTCTGTGAAAATGTGCCTTATTGAGGGTTTTTCATTTTAAGTTTTGAATTGTTTTGTTCACCATCAGTATTTATTAGCTGAGGATAAGTCAGAAATGCCTTTGCCTGGCTTGTGCTCCAAGGCACGAGGGAAGAGATCCCATTCCTGAATGCTGCTGGAAGACCAAGGTATCCTGTGGCACAGGAAGGGCTCTTCCATTTCTGGAGAACCTGATCCTGCCACGAGTCCCTTTAGGAGCTCGTCACCCAGCGAGGTGGGACTTGGGTGGGAAGCTCCTTAAATACAGAGCTCTGAATTCATCATCTGGAGAATGGAGAGGTCGTTTGTGGATCACTGATTTCCCAAATGGATGGGTTTTATCCTGCTGGAAATCGTTTGGGGAAATCTCTGTTGTTGTTGATGTTGCCTTTGGCAGCTGGGCAGAGGCAGGAAGAGCTGGCACCGAGTGGGAGTCGGTGTCCAGCAGGAAAATCATTTCTAAGGGGAGAAAACTGTCTGTTGCATACGAAAAAGAAGGAAAATCCATGGAAACTGCGACTTAAACTGGGTTTTGCAGTGACCTCTAGTGGGAGCCAAGCCGGGAGCAGTGGGAAGGGGCTGAGGAGCCTGGCCAGGAGCGATGGGCTCTATTTTGTGCCCGGATTTGCCCATCAGGAAGGTCAGACCCCATCGGTTCATCCCCAGAGCCAGCCGTGGGTGTTTTGGCGAGGGGCAGAACCTCCTCGAGCTGCTGTCGGCAGCTCCTGGGGCTCGGGTGCTGACAGGTCTTGGATAATTCATTAAAGCGGGAGGATGGCGCATCCCTGCCCAAGGAGGGAGCAGCAAAGAGCCTGACACACGAGCCAGGGTGGCCGTGGGCCTCAACTCCAGCCCCGGGAACTCTGTGGAAGCAGGACAAGGAGGTGAGGGAAAGGTGCAGCTAAAGCAGGACTCAGGTGTGACATAAAACCACCTCGGAATTTGTCGGGTGGTGGAAAGGGAAATCTGGCAGCTCCGGGATGGTTTGGGGGTGTGGAGGATGCTCGAGGAGATCTTCTGCTGTTGTGGGTGGAATTGGTGGCCCCAGTAAACCCGGGTCTGCTGGGTTGGACCTTTTGGTGCAATTTCCTGTGTGGGTGGGAGCTACGAGGCTTTCAGAGGTCCACGGGGTGAGCTCGTGCCCACCTGAGGCTCTCACCTGCATGGTTTGGGCTTTTCCAGCTCTTCCAAAATAGCTGTGGCCTCGTAAGTGATCCTCCTCCCACCTGTACCCTCATCTCTTCTGTTCTTTCTGACATTAAACCAAAGAAACATCAACGGAGCATCAGTTAAAAATGAAGTTTTGATCCTCCGGTGAAGATAAGTGAGAATTTTGCAAAGTTTCTTTCTTCCTAGTTTTTAAGGTTGTTTTCTTGCCAGATCTTGCTTCAAACCGGTACAAACTTTGTCAAAGGAGTTGGCCTGTTCTGTCTGACCCTGTCTCAGGAGCTGCAGAGCTCAGGAATTTGTGCTGCGACCCCACAGAGCTCCTTGCAGTTTCCCTGTTGACAGACAAATCCCTGTGGGAAAAGCGAAACCCTTCATTGTAGTGAGGGAGAGGTTTTCTGATAGAGCTCGTGTCTTTAGGCGAGAAAGAAATCTCCCGACTCCTGAGTGATGAGGAAAGGAAAATAATCCTTTAAAAGAGCAGTGTCTTGCTGGGATCACGTGCCCTGATGAGTCCTGGGGCATCTCTTATTCAGGGAAGCACAAAACTTGCAGTGAACTTGCAGAAACGGGTGGGGACAGGGCAGTAAAGGGTGCTGGGATTGTAAAATTATCAGCACCAGCAAAATACTGAGAAAATCTGGGCACGAAATAGCCCAGAAAAGAGTTCAGGAGTTTTGTCTGGTGGGGAGCAGTGTCATTTACCCATTTACATACACGTGAGAGAAGTGGGTTAAGGAAACCTGAGCAGGTGGATGCCAAGGGGGAGTCAGGCTGATGCTTTCCTGCTTCCCAGCTGGGAGAGAAGGGAAAAGTGTCTTGTCCTGAGAGCTCTGTCAGAGGCAAAATCCTACTATTATTATTATTATTATTATTATTATTATTATATTTTCTTTCTCCCCCTTCCATGTTCCTCCCTGCACAGGCAGTGGGGTCTGTCCAGGTATTGGTTTGAGAAGCAAAAATCATCCTTTATTCTTAATTTTGTCTTCCAAACCTGGATGGAGCCTGAGCTAAGGACAGGCGCAGCATAAGATAAGAGCAGTCACGTGCAGAGGAGGGGGGAAAAAAGGATATTAATATTAAAAGGAAAAAGTGTAGGGAACTTTCTGACAGAAAAGAGAAGTGATCACAGTCAGGTCATGCCCTGGCTAAGGAAAAATGAGGAATTCTGTGTCCTGCCAGCCCTGGGGTTGGGCACAGTCAGCAAAGCAAAAATGTAATTCCTTGTGTGTGAAGTGAGTGCAGGTCTGATTTATTTTTTATTTAAATAACTCCTTTCAGGGGATCTTTCTCTCTGAAGTGTTGTGGTTGTGTTGCTGCTGAACATAAATCTCAAAGCTCAGCTGGCTCTCAAAGAGATAAGTACAAAGAACAGGCTGGACTAAAATGAGAATAACCTTAAAATTCCTGTTTAAGAGCTGATTTTTATGAGCTTGCCTCAGTCAGAAAGGAGATTGTGGGTCCTTTGCTCTTCATTTTGTGCAACTCTGCTCCCAAATCCACCAAGCCCCAGTGTCCACCAGTGCCTGCAGGCTCATCCCAAAAATCTCCCTCCAGAGTCAGCAGGAACATCCTATTTTGTGCCTCTTTCCAGTTTGCGAAGCTTCTCCTGTAGAAAAATCAAAATTAAATTAAAAAAGGGGGCAGAACCTGACGTGGCCCTGCAAGAACAGAGCATCACCGCCCTTTTAGTGCTTGTTGAAAACCTTACACCCAACCACAACATCCCCTTGAGCAGTGGAGCAGCAAAATGGGACAAGGCAGAGTCCCCAAGGGCAGGAGGAGAACAGCAAAGGTGCTGGGCTGGTGATCACAGCCTGGAGCCTCTGGAGCTGCTCCGGCTGCTCGGCCACGTTCCCTCCCCTGCTTATCCAAGCCTGGAACCCTCCAAGGGAGCTCACTCCAAGGGAATTTCCTCCAAGGTAAGCTGCTCCAACTGTGCTGAGTTCATTTCTGTTCATTTTTGCCTTAGGATAGGAGTTTGTCTCCGAACTGGGTAATCCTGGTGTCTGTAACAACAAACCAAAAGGAAACCCTGAAAACCCAACTTTAGCACAGTATTACCAAAAGATACGTGTGATGTAGACAAATCCATGTGGAATATGTAGACAAAAAATGGTTTTCTATTTGCTAGTGTGAAATTAGCAGCTTGACTTAATTAAACAAAAAGCACGGTTTATTCTCATAGCCTGGGAATCGAGCTTGACACTCAGCAGTGAGAATTTCCCAGATAAAAAGTCTATTTCTACCATAAAGAAACAGAAGTGGAAGGTGCAAGAGGATTCTGTTTTGTCGGGGACACCCTTTTTTGCATCTCTCAGCCTCTGGAGAAGGATGGGGGCTGCTGGGCAGGGTTTAACCGTCCCCAAGTCACTCTCTGATCAGTTTTATCAGCAGTGGCTGCATCTCTCACTGGCGTGTGGGGACATCTGCTGCCAGCCCTGAAAGCTGACTTGGAGCTGCTGCTGAGAAGCTCTGGGAATAACATTCTTGTGCAGAGTGGTGCTGTGGGATCAATCTTTCTTGCCTGCAAGTCAAGCCCCTTGCAGCCTTTTCCAGGGATTCTCCATTGATTCTCCATTTTCATGCTTAGATCTGTATAAAGTGGAAAAATTAGGGATTTGTCCAGTGCCTCGCACTGTTTATTCCAACTCTGTGCTTGCAAAAGCTCTGTCTAGACTGAGTTATTGAGTGTCCAGGTCCCAGCTTCATCTCCAAGGCTGGATTTGTCTCAGTTTTTGTGGAAACCGAGATCTTCCTCCCTGCTCACAGCAGCAAGACTGGGACAACCTGGGCTGGGAAGAGCTTGGATGGTGTGGAATTGCCATCCTTGGACAAGCTGGAATAATGATCTCTTGGCATGACCTGTGCAAGGCTGATTTGTCCCCTCCCTGGGGAAGGGCCCTCTCTGCCCCCTCCTCACTTTGCACCCCACAACCTTTGTGTTGTAGAAGGAAGAAGTGGACGAGAACGGCGACGCCAACATGGAAGGGGCTCTGATAGCCCGGGACAAGGTCGGGGTGCAGGATTTTGTCCTCCTGGATTCCCACACCAGCGAGGCTGCTTTCCTCAACAACCTTCGGAAGCGCTACCAGGAGAACCTCATCTACGTAAGTGCTGCTGCTGGGGGTTTGTGGCTGCTGAAATGTCCCTGAGGTGGCCTTGCTGGTCAGGTCCAGGAGGAAGAGCTGAGTGTCCTGTGTGTATCTAACAACAAGGTGGTGGTGGTACCCAGCAGAGCGATCACCCAGGAGGAATTGATCTACTTTAAATCTACTTCAGCTAATTAAAATAATCATTAGAGAAGTCTCAGCTTGCTCAGGGTTGCCTTCCAAAGGATGGGCAGTAAATAGGAAGGGAACGGGAAAGGGAACACTGTGGTTGAAGGAAGGCAGGAGAAGGTTTGTCTGGGAAGGGCTGAGGATTTTAATGTGTGTTGTGTTAACTTTAGTAGGGAAAGGGTCCTGGAAGCACCAAGAGATCCCAAATCCTTGCATTTAAATTGTCAGGCTCTGAGCTTGCTCTCATGGTTCAGCTTTACTCGTAACCAGGAGGATTTTGGAAGAAGTTTGATGTTGGTTTGGGAGGAGTTTTGGTTGGTTTGGTTCTCTCATAACAAGCTCTGTACCACCTTTGTCATTTGTTTGTGGATAATGTCCTGAAAAACTTGGCTCCTCCTTTGGGATTTTGGGGTGGAGCGGGTGTCCCACCAGGCTCTCTCTCCCTGCAGACCTACATTGGTTCCCTCCTCGTGTCTGTGAACCCCTACCAGGAGCTGGACATTTACACGGTGACTCAGATGCAGCTTTATCGGGGCGTGAACTTCTTTGAGCTGCCCCCACACCTGTGAGTGTTCCCATGGGATCTCCGTGGCTATCGCTGATTTGGGATTTCCCTGTAATGCTGTACTGGCACCACGAGGGGTGTCCACAGTCACTAGGCCTGGTTTTTACTGTCAGGCCTTGAGTCAGGCTCAAGTTTTGAGCCCAGCTATCCCAGTGGGGTGTCCCTGGGGGTTGGAACAAGATGGTCTCTAAGATCCTTTCCAATCTATTTCAGGATTCTACGACCCTGTCCAATACTTGTAACATTAAACCAGGAGTAAAAACTCCTGGAAATCCTTTCCTATTCCTCCTCCTGTGCCATTCCTGATGGACGTTTCCCCTCCCAATTCCTCCCGTGCCCATCCCAGCTATGCCATAGCTGACAACGCCTACAGGGTGATGTGCAATGAGTACAACAACCACTTCATCCTCATCTCTGGGGAGAGCGGGGCTGGCAAGACAGAGGCATCCAAGAAGATCCTGCAGTACTACGCCGTGACCTGTCCCACCACGGAGCAGCTGCAGACTGTCCGGGACCGCCTCCTGCTCTCCAACCCTGTCCTCGAGGTGAGAAACTAAAGGAAGGCCCAAAATGCAGAAGGGTTGGAGTTGGTGGCCTCACTGCTCGAGGATTCCCTGAAAATCTGCAGCCCTGAGCAGGAATGGCCAGTATTGGCGGAGCCTCTGAAAGAATATTTGGGATTTAATATCATTTAATGTTCAAAAATTTAAAATTGGGGGTTTGATTTGAGAATGGCTGAAAGAAATACGAGAAAATACAAGGAAATACAAGAAAATACAAGAAAATGCAAGAAAATATAAGAAAACTACACAGTGCAGCAGTTCCTTGGGACCTCAGTTATAGGTTAGATAAGAAAAAGCAATAATTGGTTTAGCTGAATTCCACTTTAAAGCTATGGAAATGCATTAGTTTGTGTTTCTTTAATCCTCCTAAATTCAGTGGGGTTCAGCTGAAGCAGCAAATCTTGGTTGCTGGAACTGAGTGTGAGGCTCCCAGTGAGGTGAGAAGTGATTTTCCCTCTCTGTTTATCCCCAGGCTTTTGGGAATGCAAAAACCCTGCGCAACGACAACTCCAGCAGGTTTGGGAAGTACATGGATATCCAGTTTGATTTCAAGGTGAGAACAAACTCAGTGGAGCGCTGGGAAAAGGAGCTGTGTCTGAGAAACCTCCCGGACACCGAGCCCAAGATTTATGAACTCTTACCCTGCACATTTCTGACCCTGTTTTTACAGAGCTTGCATTTTGCAGGTGAGGTCACTGGTGATCCATCCTGGAAGCTTCCAGCATTGCTGGCAGTCCTGGCAGTGCTCCATGGAGAGCTGATCATAACGAGTTTCAGAGAGTTTTAAAGCTCAAGTTACTTTTACAGGACAGCAAATCCTTGTGCTGTTGCTGGATGCTCTTAAACAAAAGGTGGCAGATAAATGACAGCAGAATTGGGTTTTTCCTGAGCCTGTTCCTCATTCCTGGGAGTAAAGAAACAGCAATCACAGGGATTGTTGGTGGTTTTGGTGTTGATCTGCCTGCTTTGCTCTGCCAGGGAGCTCCAGTGGGAGGGCACATCCTCAGCTACCTGATTGAGAAATCCCGAGTTGTCCACCAAAACCATGGAGAGAGGAATTTCCATATTTTCTACCAGCTGCTGGAGGGTGGAGACAAGGATCTGCTCTGCTGGCTCGGGCTGGAGCGCAACCCCCAGAAGTACACATACCTCATCCAGGTCAGTGGGAGCTGGAACGGCTCCCTGGCTCCCATCAGGAATTTGGGATGGAAAATGTAGCGTGGGCAGAAGATATTCTTACCCGAAAAATAAAGGATGGCTGGGAGATCAGGCTCTGCACAACTTCAGCTGATTTATGGTGATGCTCTCCACACTCAGGGCTTTGATTTGTTTGAGGTTTCCAGGATAAACTGAAAGATTTGATCAAAGGAGCCATGTTCAGGATTAATAACAGTGAAAAAACTCGCTGAGGGAACTGGAAATGACAGCAGTGTGCCCAGAAGTGTCTGTGTCTGCTGAGAATAAAGTTCTTTACCAATTAATTGTATTAATTCATCTTTCTTTTACTGCCTAGGGTCGATGTGCCAAAGTGTTTTCTATCAATGACAAGAACGACTGGAAAATAGTCCGGAAAGCTTTTTCCATCATTGACTTCACTGAGAAAGATATCGAGGTGCTGCTTGTTAAAAGGGACTGAACAAAGGGATTTCAGAGAGGGGGGCACTGCTCTGTTCCTGAAGTGATGGAAGCAGCCGTGCCTGGGAGAGGGGTTAAGGGTGGAACAGGACACGCTTTGGGTGGTCAGGACCTGAAGGGGCTGGCAAGAAATGTGGAGAGGGACTTGGACAAGTGGCAGGACAAAGGTGAATGGCTTCCCACTGCCAGAGAGTAGGTTTGGATTAGATATTGGGAAGAAATTGGGAAGAAATTGGCAACCTCTGCCCAGAGAAGCTGTGGCTGCCCCATCCCTGGAAGTGTCCAAGGCCAGGTTGGATGGGGCTTGGAGCAACCTGGGCTAGTGGAAGGTGTCCTGGAACTGGATGATCTCTAAGTTCCTTTCCACCCCAAACCATTCTGGGATTCTGTGATGCTGTGGGATTGAGGGGGTGGCTGGTGAAGAGCACGATGCCATTGGTGGTACCGGGTTCTCTGACTCACCTCCTTCAGCCCGGCCAAAACTCTGTTAATTAATGATAGGAAAGATCAGCAGGACTCCCCAGGGCTGTGTGAACCTGTGTTCTAATGGAATATCTCCCATTATCAGCATCTCTTTGGAATTGTTGCCAGTGTCCTGCACCTTGGGAACATCCAGTTTGAAGAGGACAGCAACGGCCACGCCATCATCCGCGACGGGACACAGATCAAGTGGATTTCCAAGGTGCCTCTGCCCACATCGGCTCAGAATTCCCAGTGCTAGGAGGAAAACCTTTAACCTTGCTGTGGTTTTCTTATAGGGACAAAATAATTATTCCCCAAAGCACCAGGATAACTCTAAAACCACCCAGCTCTTGTTGTAAACCATCTTGAGTTTTCTCCCTGAAATTTCCTTGTTTCCTGTGGCTCCAGGACGAGGGTGACTGGGAAGGGGCTGGGGGTTGTGCCCCGCTGATCCCACAGTGCTGCTCATTGAAACAGGGGCCTGTGGCTGTGCTCTGAGTGCAGATATTTCTCTCCCTGCAGCTCCTGGGTGCTCACCTGTCCATCCTGCAGGAAGCTCTCACCCACAGGAAGATCGAAGCCAGATCTGAGGAGGTACCAGGGGGTTCTGTGTAGTCCCAAATTAATCTGGGAAACCTCCAGGTGTGGGGTGGATGAAGAGCCAGTTCTTAGTGTAAACCACATCCCTCTGGCTGTCCCTCTCCTCCTCCACATCCCCTTCTTCCAGCCTGAGACATGAAACTAAAATATATTGGAATTTGATTCCTGAACGAGGCAGGAGCTGTTAAAAAAACTGGATCAGGGACTTTTATTTGAGCCAAACAACTTCCCCTTGCCCAGTCCACGGTGCTTCCTGGGAAACTGGGCTGCACAAACAGAGAAAAACCCTGGGAAAAACCACTCCTTGAACATTTTGTATTTTTATTTTAATAATATAAAACTAAAATGAGGTCAGAATATTTCCCCACTATGTCTAAATGAATACCCACCAAAATGTAGTGCCCCAAACCTGCTGGCAGGTGGGGATACACCATACTGAAGGAACACAGATGGAAAATGAAGCTGTGGGTAGAATCAAGGAATTCCAGAGTCTTTTGGGTTGGAAAGGACCTTAAAGATGATCCCATTCCACCCCCCTGCAGGAACAGCTGCAGTCCAGGGATGGCTGTGCTGTGGTGGAGGACAATGTGGCTGCTTCTCCAAGCCACAGATGTGACCTGGCTGTGCAGAAGTTTGCTCTGATGCCCCGTGGTGTTTGTCCTCTCTGGGATATCTTTATTTCCAGGTGCTCAGCCCGCTGAACGTGGATCTGGCATTCTACGCCCGGGATGCTGTGGCAAAGGCAATTTATGGAAGGACTTTCACCTGGCTGGTCAACAAAATCAATGGCTCTCTTGCCAACAAGGTTGGTTTCTTGTCCAGGGTCCTCTGAGACACTGAATGCTCCTGAAATGCTGAGCAGTTTCTCCAGAGAGGCCCCACAACCCTCATCACCAAATATCTGGGATGTTGGATAATTGCTGCTGGGACATTCCCTCAGCCCTGAGCCAGAAAACCCTTCAGTTACTCTCTGTTAAGGAGTTTCAGCAGTTCGTTTCCTGCTTTAAAGTGGCTTCTCCACTGCCATTTCTCTCCAAGAGAAAGTTTGAAATTCAGGTGAAAGCAGCCATGTGCAGGGAAGGAGCAATGGCAGAGCAGGGGTGTCTTTGACAGGATTCGACTCAGAAAACAGTTATTGGCCTGCTGGATATTTATGGCTTTGAAGTGCTGGACACAAACAGGTATGGGCTGTTCCTGGGATTTGGGGGTGACCTGGGGGCACGGGAGGTCCTGCATGAATTTTTGAGGGTGCCCTCAGCCCAGCAGGGCAAGGTACAGGGGACTAAAACCTGGGTGCAGGGGTTTGTTGAACTCCAGGAAAAGCTTTACCTTGAGCTACAGGTCTGGTTTGGGCTGTGCAAGAGTGTGGGAGCAAGGGGTGGGTTTGGTCTGTGTGGGAATGGGGGTTTGATCCGTGTAAAAATGGGGAATTTGGTCCCTGTGGGAATGGGGTTTGGTCTCTGTGGGAATGGGTGGGTTAGTCCGTGGAGGGAGAAGCAAAACTGCCCCTGGACCACATCAAACCTGCTGCTGATTTAACCTCCCTGAAGCTTTGAGCAGTTCTGCATTAATTACTGCAACGAGAAGCTGCAGCAGCTGCTGATTGAGATGACCCTGAAAGCAGAGCAGGAGGAATATGAACTGGAAGGGATTGAGGTAAATTGTATTTCCCCCTCCCTTTTCCCTCTGAGCTGCCATTACACTGAATGCTTTTGATCATCGGTGTGAAAGTCATCCTGCTTTTTCAGTTTGTTATTGTTCCCATGGGAAGCGTAGGATTTGCCAGGGGTCTCTTTCTGTAACCCTTTTGAAGTGCAATTTAGCCCAGACTTAATTGACATCATTTAAGGAAGAAGCAGGACCTTCCCCAAAACTCAGATGCTCGGCAGTGGCAGTCCCTGGAGAATGAGGGACTCCAGCAGTGTAAAACATGGGAAGATGGAGGGGATTAGTGCAGAGAACAAGAGGATGGTGTGGGCTGCTGGAAGCAGAACTCTGGAGTGGGATCGTGGATCACTGTCATCTTTTCCCTCAGTTGATCCTAATTCCCAACACTCATTTCAGTGGGATCTGAGGCTGGATCTTATTTAAGTTCCAAAGAACTTTAGAAAATTGCAAGGAAAAGGTCTTCATCTAAAACCGTTCTTCCTTTTTCCCCTCTTCCAGTGGGAACCAATCCCATATTTTAACAACAAAATCATCTGTGACTTGGTTGAGCAGAAGCACAAAGGAATCATCTCCATCCTGGTAAGAACAGAGTTTGTAATAAATTAAAATGCAGGCCTGTGCCTTGTTCTGATGGTCCTTAATCAGATTTTTCCCTCCAATTATGGGATGGGTCTGTGTTATCCAGAACATAAACACAGATTCCTGTAACAAACCCCCAGAGGATGAGGCAGAGGATCTGGTTTCGGGGGGAGTTAAAGGTGGGGGATGTTCTGCTTCCCCTGCAATGGGGCTTTGGGTTTGTGGGACAAAGTTGTACTAAATGTTGTCCAGGAGGGAATATGAGCTCAGAGCAGCTCTGACCCAGTGCCTGCTGTTCCAGGATGAGGAATGTTTACGGCCTGGGGAAGCGACCGATTTGAGCTTCTTGGAAAAGCTGGAAGAGAAAGTAGGAGATCATGCCCACTTCGTGACGTATGCATTTACCCTCTGTATCCTATCCCAGACCCTTCCCATCCCATATCCGTGACAGGGCTGGGGAGGGAACAACCTCTGCCTTGTCCCAGAGGGAATCAAACGGCCCATCCAGTGTCTGATGGAGGCAAACTCCACTGGTGGATCCAGGAGGTGTGAGCAGGGCTCTGCCTCTTCGCTGGTCTGATGCTGAGCTTTGAGTCTGTCATTCCACACCAAAATTAGGGACAAATTAGGGATTTGGCCCAGGATTTTAGCCCAGGAAAGTTAAATGGCTTTGGCCATAGATGGCTTTGTCCCCCAGGGACTCCAGGGAAAGCTGAAGACGTTGTGACAAGGAGCCAAATGCCTGAGGCTGAGCGGGGATATGTCAGTATTTACACCCATCTTGTTCTGTGCGAGCTTGGAGTACAGAGAAGAGAAAAAATGCTCCTCTCCCCCAGCTGAGTGACATTTTGGTTCATACTCCATGTGGAGGGGTTTTGGATCCCGTTTTGGCGGCAGCTGAGCGCGTTGGCGCCGGGCTGTGCTGGCACATCCCTGCTGAAGGGCTGTGACAAGTCATCAACCGAGAGTCGCAGTGCTGAGCTGTCACTGTTCCTGCAGCTCTGAACTCCACCACAGCCAAGTGGCAAATTTGTAGCCAACTTCCTTGTCACCACAATGTGCCTTAATGCTGCTCTGCCTGATGAAAAGCTTTAAATAGAAGTGCTGGAGCTCCTTCCATGGGATCTGCTCTTGGAAGGAGCTTAGATACACGAACGTGCTGTTGTGAGACTCGGCTCTGCTGTTTGTGACTGCTTACAAAGCTGAAACTTCAACTGTGAAGTTGCTCTTTTTTTCTTTTTTTTTTCCTCCCAGGAATCCTTGCCTTCTTAAAATATTCCTGCTATTCTCGAACATTTGGATTCCTCCTTTGTATTTGGGTTCTTGCTCTAGGGCAAAATATCTGAAATCCTTTCCCCCAGCCTGGTTTGCTTTGGGGTTGAGGCAGCTGGTGGTTTTTTCCCCCACATAAGCAGTAAAAATGTATTTAAATGGATGTTATGGGGAGAAATCTTAATATTTCTGACATGAGTGATCACTACCAAATGTCAGTGAGTGGATCCCAGGTATCCTGAGGAGTTCATGGGAGCTGCCAGCAGGGAGAGACGATGGTTTGCTCATGGGCCATGACTCCGCAGCCAGAGCCACATCAATAGCATCAAACCCCACATTTCCAGCTGTCCCCCAGGCTGTGCCTCTCCCCAAGCTGAGGGAATCTCTTTGCTGCTCTTTCTCCTGGTTGGATTTTGTTGGATTTTCCCCCCGGCAGGCGCAAGCTGGCGGATCAGAAAACGCGGAAATCCATCGACTGGGTGGATTTCCGCCTCCTCCACTACGCGGGAGAGGTCACCTACTGTGCTGTGGGTGAGTGAGAAAAGGCCGGGCTGGAGCTCCTAAACTGCTGTGGGTGATGGTGACTTGATGGGAAGAGGAATTACAAAACACCTGCCCTCTGCAGGCCCTGACCTGGAAGTCTTAAATGTGGCTGCAGTGAGAATTTTGAGGATGGGAATGTTCCCATTTTTCTTTTTTGTTTTCATTTAATTTTTTTTTTTCAGGATTTCTGGAGAAGAATAACGATTTACTGTACAGAAACCTGAAGGAGGTGAGCACAAAAAAAAGGGGATCTTGGAGCAGAAGATTTATTTACTCTCTGCAGCAAACAAAACCATCCTTTTTTCCTTTAGCACTGATCTTTAGGCACCTCTGTGCGTGTTCTCAGGGCTGTGCTGCTCCCAGGAGGAGCAGAAGGGCTGCTCAATGGGGCAGCTTTTATCTCCTCCCGTTTCAGGTGCTGTGCAACTCCAAGAACAGCATCATGAGGGATTGTTTCCTCCTGTCGGAGCTGGACAACAGGAGGAGGCCAGAGACTGTGAGTTCTGAATTTAGTCTTAACTCTGAATATCAGCTCAGCTCCCCAGGTCTGGGTTTAACCACTGATCCCTACCTCAGTCCTGATAAACTAAACATAAACATAAACTAAAACACAAGTTCCACCTCAGCCTGAGGAAGAGCTTCCCATGGAGGGTGGCAGAGCCCAGGGAGGGCCTGGAGTCATTCCAAACCCACCTGGACACGTTCCTGTGTCACCTGCCTTGGGAGGGGGTTGGACTGGGTGATCTCCAGAGGGCCCTTCCCACCCCATATATTGTGGAATTCTGGGATTCCTGCACTTTTTGCTGCCATCCACCCCTGAGAGCTCCCTGGCAGCGGAACAGTGGTACTGCTGAGACAGCAGCCAGCCAAGTGACATCCCATAACACATCCCCCAAGGAGCAGGGAGCTCTGAAGGGCTGCCTGGTGTGTCCAGCTGCACGGCCAGGGCTCAAATGCTCCAGCTCAGCACTGACACGACCGACCACGCTCCAAAAACTCCAAGGCTACCAATGCACCATCAGCTTTTGCTTCCAGGTTTAAGCTGGATGCAGGGAGAGGATTTCAATTCCTGCAGGGAAGAGTTCCAAAGCTCAGGAAGTTTTTTCTGGATGCTGTCTTAGGTTGCAACCCAGTTCAAAAACAGTCTGACGAGTCTGATTGAAATCCTGATGTCCAAGGAGCCCTCGTACATCCGCTGCATCAAACCCAACGAGAACAAGGAGCCTGGTAAGGCTGGGGCTGAAGACTCTGCTGAGTCCAAGGAATGCACAGAGGGGTTTGTTTGGAGCAGGGTGCAGCGTGTACAGGTTGTGTGTGTGTGTTTCTGTTTATATTTATATATAAACAGCTTGGTTAAGCTGGCAGCAAATTCATCCCCGTGGGTAATCGGGGATCTGGTTCCTTCCCGGTTTCCCCCAATACATGGACACGTGTGGGGTGAGAGAACTGAGCAGTGAAGGTGTGCTCTTGCTGCAGGGAAGTTTGATGATTTCCTGATCCGACACCAGGTGAAGTACCTGGGGCTGATGGAGCACCTGCGGGTGAGACGGGCCGGCTTCGCGTACCGGCGCAAGTACGAGCTCTTCCTGCAAAGGTGAGGGAGCTGCTTCCCCTCTGCCCAGCAAATCCTGCCCTCCTGAGGGCTCCAGAGCAAGCAAAACTCGAGTCCCAGCGGTGGGAGTTGTCAGCAGACCCTCTTCTGCTTCAAGAACACCCTTTGCATGTTGTGTCTTGTCCGCATCGTTTTGCTCTGCGTTGGCATCTTCTGCCTCGAGTAAAGCAGAAGGAATTTGACGGGGTTCCTCAAACTTCAGGTCGTTTGTGTTGATGTTCTGCTGACCTTTCAGGTACAAAAGTCTCTGTCCAGCTACCTGGCCACACTGGCATGGGCCAGCAGCAGAGGGTGTGGAGAGGCTCATCAAACACATTGGTTACAAGCCTGAGGAATACAAATTAGGAAGGTAAATTCCTTGTTCTGGCTGCTCTGCTGCTCAGTGTTCGCTGTCCTGGATCCTCTGTCCTGTCTGTTGCAGGAGCAAGGAGAGAGATAAAACCCCTAACACACAAATTTCCTCGTTATTTTTACCTGTTTCCATGGGAGCTTGAATCCAGCCTCATTTCTTCCATCTCTGCGTTAGGGCTGAGCTTCTCCTTCCCTGGGCAGCACAAAGCAACTTAGGCTTGGGTGGCATTACAGCTGTTTGGGGGGCTCTGAGCCTGCTCAGGGCAGCAGGAAGGATGGCTCACCGTGGATAACCTGCTCCTGGTCTCTTTTTCAGAACCAAAATATTCATCCGCTTCCCAAAGACCCTGTTTGCCACAGAAGATGCCTTTGAGTACAGAAAGCACCTGCTGAGTAAGGTTCCAGTTCCCTTGGTCTGGGACACAGGAGCCTGGGGATCCTCGTTCCTGGCTCTGGGTTGGACGGGGCTTGGAGCAACCTGGGATGGTGGAAGGTGTCCCTGCCCATGGCAGGGGGTGGAATGGGATGGGCTTTAGGTCTCTCCCAACCCTGGTCTGCACAGCTCTGCAGAATCCATGGAAAACTCAGTGAAATTGCTCCAGGCTGGGGAGAAATCCCTGCTTGATTCCCGGATATGTGGCTCCTTCAAAGCTCCTTGCCTGTCCATGCCCAGGTGCACCAAGTGCCTTTCCCTTGGGATTGGGATCTCTCCTGTCTCATCCTGGGGGTACCTGTCTGTCCCTGCTTGGAAAGCATGACTGAAGGGTGTGGTACCTACAGGGGCCACTTCTGGTCCCATTGGTGTTGTGGCCCCTCTGTTCCCTGTGCCATGGAGTGCAGGAACTCGGCTCCCCAACACCCTGACCTTGCAGGTGCCAGTGATGTCTCTGCCTTCTTTCCAGTTTCAAGACTCCAGGCCAAATATAAAGGATTCCTTGGGAAAAGAGCCTACCAGAAGAAGAGGAAAGCAGGTACAGGCTCTGGAGTGGGGGCTTCTCTTAGGGCTGGGCTTTCCACAGGAGCTGTAGCCACGGGAGGTCCCAAATCCATGGTGCTGTGGGCAGCACTTGGGGCTGTCGGGGTTAGAGGAGGTGGCAGCTGCAGCCCAGAGCATTCCCAGAGGTTCCTTTAGTTCGTTTGGATCCTCACACCCACGAGCTGCTCTTGGCCTCAGCTGTGGGAGCAGCTCTGAGGAGCAGAAGCACCTTCTGTCACTCACAAGGGGACATCCTGGGGTACCTGGGGGTTGAGGGGACATCCTGGGGTACCTGGGGGTTGATCATCAGCTGCTGGGGGAGAAACCCCTCTTATCACAGCAGGCTGATATAAAGTGCAGGCTCAAAGCAGCTTTCTGGGCTGTGGGCAGGGACAGCAGGAGGCCGAGCAGGGCCAAGGCCTGGCCTTGATGCTGAGCCCCACAGCGCAGGTGGAGCCGGATCCACCACGGAGAAGAGAACGTTCCAAACGTGCTGTTCCCACCAGCTGGTTTTTTTAGAGCTGCAAAATAACCACTTTTAACTTCTGCTGGGTGAATGTCAAGGCCAAGGCCCAGGACTGATTCCCTCTTGCAGCAATCAAGCTGGAGGCCTTTTGGAGAGGAGCCCTGGCACGGAGGGCTGCCAAGAAGAGGACGTGGGCGGTGCAGACCATCAGGAAGTAACTGTCCCAACCATATTTCCCAACCATGGAATCCTGGAATGTTTTGGGTTGGAAGGGATCTTAAAGCCCATCCAGTTCCACCCCCTGCCAAGGGCAGGGACATCTTCCACTAGCCCAGGTTGTTCCAAGCCCTGTCCAACCTGGCCTTGGACACTTCCAGGGATGGAGCAGCCACAGCTTCTCTGGGAAACCTGTGCCAGGGCCTCCTCACCCTCACAGGGAAGAATTTCTTCCTAATTTTTCTTACGCCCCTCCACTCCCTTCATCCTCCCTCTCCACTCCCCTAAACTCAGCTCCTGAAGTAGAGCTGATTCCTTCCAAACTCCAAAGCACCGTGGTTTGGCCAACAGAACTTGGCAAAAACTGTTAATATTTAGAATATTCCAAAGCTTGAGATTTCCATGGCTGACCCTCAGTGCACCTGAGCTAACACCAGTGACCCTTAGCCTGCTGGGTGTCACCCATCCCTCCTCTCGATTCCATGGATTTCTGGAGGTCACGGGATATTTTCTGTAGGTTCATAAACGGCTTCATCAATCGGAAGAAACCCCTTTGCCCGGAGAACAGGGACTTTGTGAGGCTCTCACAGTACTACTACCTGATGAAGCTCCGAGACCACCTCCCAAAAAACGTCTTGGATGAGAGCTGGCTCCAGCCTCCTTCCATCCTGGAAGAGGTGAGGGTTTCTGGAGGCTTGGGGAGAGGTGGAGGTGGCCCCTGTTTGGTGGCCACGGGTGTGCACAGTCCGGGTGGGAGAAAATGATCTGCTGCTGGATCATCCTCTGTTCAGAGCCTTTGGAAAAGCCCCAGATCTGCTGTGTTTGGGTGGGAATGGGAGGAATGGCACCGTGGTTGGTGTTTCCAAGAGAAATGAGGAAGCTCCATGTTGGTTTAAGCAATAAAAAGGGAAAATGCACCGACAGAAAAGTGAACTCACGAGCCCTAATGAAGACAAATTAATCCCACGGTGTTTCAGGCTCATGGCATGGACAGAGCTGTTTGCACAACTTCCCTACTCTATTTTTTCCTGGCTTTTTTAATGCAGACATCTGAGATGCTCCGGAAAATCTGCATGAGGAACCTGGTGAGGAAATACTGCCGAGGGCTCACTGCTGAGAGGAAAGTGCAGGTAACCAACCCCTGGGATGTGAATGTGGGAGCTCAAACAGGGATCTCTGCTCCCTGAGGATCCTCTGGAACACAGGCAGCACCTTCTGATCCTGCTGCTCCAATCAGTCCCTCAGGGATGAGAGCAAAAACTCCTGGAGCCAGGGATTTCCTCCAGTGTCCCTTGTAATGGACAGAGCAAACACGCGGGGCTTGATTTATGGCATGAAAACTGCTCTCCATAGAATTGGAAAAGACCCATAAATAACAAAAATCTGTAGGATTTTTCCCTGCTGCCCCTTCATTTGGTGTAACACAGGAATGACCCAAAGCTGCCGGAAGAAGCGCAGCACAATTCCAAGATTCCATGAGTCAGGTGGGCAGAAGGATGCCGTGGAGTAGCAGTGCTTGCATTGTCCCTGCTGATGCTCCCAGTGGAGGAATTCCAGGGTAAAGGCCATTCCTTCTCCCACCAGCTGCAGCAGAAGGTGGTGACCAGCGCTGTGTTCAGCGGGAAGAAGGAGGGATACCTGGAGAGCCTCAGCCATCCCTTCCTGGACACCCGCCTGAGTGAGTTCAGCAAACCCCTGGAGGCCTCAGCCACGTGCTCCTGGCTCAGGAAAGCCCTGCTTGACCAAACAGGCTCTTTTCTGAGAGAAATTCCCTCCTGGCAGGGGAAGCATCACCTGCCTTTGGAGTTCCTCCCTCTGTCACATCGAGTGACGTGAACGCAGTGATGGATCTGCCAGATTGTTCTCAAACTGGGGATACTGGGATCCCTCTGGGACAGAGAGCCATAATTCCAAGCAGAACTCCCTGGGGGCTGGCACGGATCAGGGTCTGAACCAACAGCAGACTCAAGAACAGGCAGAAACTCCTGGTGTGAATTTACTCATCAGGCAGGAAAAGGCACCAAAATGGGTTTGGGAGCAGCTGGAGGTGACCATCCTCAGGTTGGAAGGGAGCATTCCAAGGGGAAAAGGCCAGTTGGGATGAAGACAGCTAAAGCAGCTCTCTGGTGTCTGCTGGGGGGTGGGGAGTGTCTGTCTGGGGCTGTGGATCTGTCACCCACGCCCAGTTTCTCTCTCTGGTTTGCTCCTCAGAGGAGAACGACCTAAACCCCAAAGTGCTGCAGCTCATCCGTGGGGAGATCATCAAGGTAAGGGAAGGACAGAACTCTTGGAATTACCTTCACAGAGCCCTGGAGCTGTTTGCTCACACAGGAACTGATGAAGAGCAGTGGAGCCACCATTTCCTTGCTTTTAAATTGGAGACAGGTCTCAAAATACACCTAATGAAAAGTTATTTAAGATTCCTTTTAATGGAAGCTTAAAGAACATTCCTAGCCCTGTCCAGGGCAGGAACAGTGCACTTCCCATGGTCATGGCATGGAGGGCACAGGGGCCCCATCATTCCCAGGATGGGATTCTGCCTCCTGAATTTCCCAGTGTAGGGAACCAGATCCCTGTGAGTGGAGGACTGGGAGCAGCTGCTGTGAGCTGGGACCTTCAGCTCCACAGGCAGAGCTGCTCCTCACCGAGCTGCTTCCAGTCAGGAAAATCCAAACCCCTGGAGCAGGAGCTTGCAGCAGTGGAAACGCTGATTCCAACTCGTTGTTTTCAGTATGTGACCCCCGTGATAAAATATGACAGGAACGGCTTCAAGGCGCGGGAGCGGCTCCTGGTGCTGACCCAGAGCTCGGCCTACGTGGTGGAGATGGCCAAGATCAAACAGAAAATCGAGTATTCCACCCTGAAAGGTACCAGTGGGAGTCGTTGTCCAAGGTTGGATGGGGCTTGGAGAAACCTGGGAGGTGTCCCTGCCCATGGCAGGAGGTGGAATGGGATGGTCCTTAACGTTCCTTCCAACCCAAACCATTCCATGATGGTTCTGTGAGTTGTTGTGGGGCTTCCTGTCCTGCCAGGCATCCTTTGGGAAGGATGAAATTCCGGAACTTTGTCTTGCAAAGATGTTTGAATGATCTCTCCCTCTTTTCCTGGGAGCTGGACAAAGCCTTGAAGGATGATTTTGTGAGTAAGAGTTCCCTGAAATGTTTAAGTGCAGGAGGACATCACTTTCTACTGACATAGAAGGGAGAAAAAATAACCCAAAACTTTCCTACCCTGGTTTGTGGGTATTTTTTAATCCTGGCACTGTTGGAAGTACAGTTCAGGACTAGAATGGATCCTTCTCCCTCTTCTGGAAAGGTCTGGGGCAAAGAGCTCGTGCAGGGGTTTAAATCACCCCTGTTGGAATTGGGCTGTGGACAATGGGTGACATTAAGGGACCTGCAGAAGGTATTTTGAAAATTCAGATTAATTTAAACAAAGTAGGAGCTTTGTGTGTTTCGCTCTGAGAATGGGAATATTCTTCACTCTTGGGAAGGACGGAGCCCTCCTTCAGGAACGTGACTTCCCCTGTAACCACGTGGGGCTGGAGTCGCTGCTCCAGGGGGAAGGAGCTGAGGGTGGCATGGAGCTGGGTTTGGTAGGTTTTCCTCTAATTTTGGGGTTCTTTTGAAGGGATCTCCACCAGTAACCTGAGCGATGGCATCGTGGTCATTCATGTTCCCGATGACAACAAGCAGAAGGTAGGAAATTGGGATGCAGACCTGTGAGCTGGTGGTTAAAGTGAGGTCGTGGGGCTGATGCTTCTGATGTCATCCTATAAACTCCTGGAATGACACAGTTCCTGATGTTTTAAAAGTGTATAATCAGTCAGGCCTTTACATTCTTGCTGTCTCAACATGAAAAGTTTCACTTGGAATCCCAACCTGTCCAAGAGTTGTGGAAAGTGAGAAGGTTCCCCCTGAGCCTCCTTTTCTCCAGGCTGAGCCCCCCCAGCTCCCTCAGCCCTTCCTGGCGTGACTGATTCTCCACACCCTTCCCAGCTCCATCCCCTTCTCTGGACACACTCCTGTCTTTTTTTTAGAACCAATAAATCCTAAATAATCCCTGGAAAAGGCGTTCAAATTGGTCACTTCTGCCTGGCACTCGCTGCTCTGGCATTCCAAAGGACTTTCTCTGCACCATCACGTGCTGGGGTGACGCCAAGGTGACTTTATCCCTCTTTTTTTGGTTTCCAGGGAGATGTGATACTGCAGTGTGAGCACGTCTTTGAGACGGTGACCAAGCTCTGCATATTGGCCAACAAGCAAAGCCTCGTTAAAGTGGTGAAGGGAAGGTAAGGAGGGCAGGAGGGTGGGTGGGTAGCACTGGGCAGGCTCTATTTTATGGAAAAACCTTTTAGGCCTGGATTAGGTCAAGACTACTGACATCAACCCAGCAGGCAGTGCCCAAAGCTGGACAGGTCTGGTGCAGCAGCAACTCTGTTTTTGTGACTTCCAAAAGCACAGGGAGAAGAGATGGGATGCACTGAGAGAAAATTATTGAAATTAAAAATCATTCCAACCTTTTTCCCAGGCTTTTCCCAGGCTAATGAGTCCTGCTTCCACGGTGGTTGCACCTTGCTAGGGGGGTGCTGCTCTGCTCTGAGAGCTGCCTGTGCCCCACCTGCCTAAACCCAACTTATTTCTAGGTGATTTTACTTTAAACCAATTTTTTTTTACCTCAGTTTTCTGATGTGACCTGGACGTGAGGTCACGGCTTTAGTGGTTCCACAGGGGATCCCATTAGCCCCAGGAAAGCCAGCTGGGAAGCTGTGGGTCACCTCAGGACAAATGCTCCTCTCCCAGAAGGATTGAGGACACCCAAAATGTGATTGCAGGATCCTCCCAGTCCCAGCCCCGAGCTCCTGGCAGGTGGATGCAGTCCGTGTCTCCGACCTCTCTGGGAATTGGAGCTGGCAGGTGAAACCTGCACTTCTGCTCCAGCTTTTCAGCCTGGCCTTTGCGTTTCAGCTCTAATTAGATTTGGTGTGCTCAGTGCTTTCCTCCAGGTCAGATCTGCTTAGCTTCCAGTGCTTAATTGCACCAGGAGCACTCAAAAGCCCGGGCTGGGCAGGCTTGTTCCATTCATCAACCCCTTTGGCTCGCTGGGATAATGCAATTGTTTAGGAAATTCACCTAAGCTGCAGGCTCTGAGCTGCTCCTCTAACGAGATTTGCCCAGGGAACAGAAAAAAAGGGGGTTTAGAGTAAAGCCTCTTGTGGGGAGAGCTCTCCAGGGCTGTGATTCTGTGCTTCCAGCCTCCGGTTCCGCGTCGGATCCGGGAAGGAGGGGACCATGGTGTTCACTGTGGGGCCGGAGCCTCAGGTCTTCAAGGACAAAACTGGACAGCTCACAGTGGTAAGGCCTCACCTGAGCTCAGGGAGGCACCTTGGTGCTTCCTCCTTTGGATCTCCACCTGCAGAGAGCTCAGCCCCCCCTTCCCAGGAGTCCAGGGGGGACTGAGTCCCCTCCCAACGCAGGAAGTGACCACCTGCATGAGGGATGGGTGTCCCCAGCTCAGGGCTGCAGCTCCAGGGAATTGTCCCTGTGCAGGAATTGTCCCAGGGATGGGGGAACAAGGCTGGCACTCAGAGACTTTAGCCTGACCCAAACTCAACCTGCACCTGCAAAATGAGGCCTCAGGTGATGTTTCCCACCTCTCGTTGCCTCCCTCGACCAAGTTATGCCTGAAATGGGTTGGGGGATGGAGGGGAAGGCACTTTGTGTCCCCCAAGCAGGTCCTCTGAGGAGCTGACAGCTCCAAGGAAGAATTCCAGGTGGAATTCTCCCTCCTGCAGACTGGAGATGGAGGCAATTGTCTCTATGTCCCAATGGGCAAATAGAAACTCCACCACCACCTCTTTTCCCAGGCACCTTGAGGATTCCTGATTTAATGGCTCCTTCCTCTTTTCCTCCCAGGTGTCAACCCCAAGAAAGTCTTGATGAGAACCAGTTCCTGTTCCCAGTCCCTGCCTTGGCTGGGAACAGAAAGGAGCCTGCAGGATGAGACCAGCCCTCACATCTCCCCTGGAATCTTTGATGCCACAGGGCTGCTGTGATTTGAGAGTTTGTTTGCATCTTTTAGGCTCTTTTTTTATAGCTTAAAACCATTCAACTCTAGATAAATAAAATCCCTGATGTTGCTGTAACATTCCCGGAAGGAGACACTCGTTACATGGTCACAGGGACATTCATCCCCAAAGTTCCAAGATAAAATCTCCATCTCTGAGATGTCAGGATTAGAACAGAAGCCAAAAGGCTTCTTGAGCTGTACTTTGTACTCAGGAGCACTGCAAAAAGTGCAGATCAATGTTAACCCTGGTCTGAAAACACCTTTTCTCAGGGCAGACTGACCAGAGAATCCCAAAAGCTGAGGCCTCTCCCACAGGGAGGGCTGGGAGGTCAACCTAATATTAATTAGGATGGAGATCTGGTATTTCATCCCAAAACTTCCTCCAGCCCATGAGGCCATGGAGCTTCAAGCAAATAATAAAGTGACTCGCATGTAAATATGAAATATCTTCTAATTTATTGTGTTATATTAAAAAAAAAAACCAAAAGTACATATTGCAAACATCAACCATACACTGAAATCCAGCTGAAGCTTGTTCTGTGCAGAAGTCTGGACAGGTGGGAATGATTGTACAGAACAGGAATTTGTTGTTGTCCATGAAACAGTTCCATTAAGACTGAAAGGTTCTACCCACGCTTTGCTCTAAGGTAGGAGGGGAGCTTGGAGCCTTCCCTGGCTGCTGGGGCTCAGGGGATCCAAACCTGCCTTGGGGAAGTGCTACAGGGACAGAGGTGGGAAGGAGGCACCAGGGCTGGTCCCTGTCCCCTCCTCGTGCAGCCCCACCCGTGTCAGGAGCTGGGAGGGGACAAAATCCCTTCCCCAGGGGACTTCCCTCAGCTCCCCTGGGCTCTGCTGTCACTGCTGGTGCTGGAGAATGGAAGCAGCCAGCTCTGCTCTCCCCGGCACTGGGAGGCAGGGAAGGATAATCTGAAGAGCTGCTTGTGCCCAGGACACCTGCCCTGAGCCCCAGCTGCACCTGAGAGCTCAGAGCAAAACCACTTAAGGTAACGAGGCTCAGGACTGAGAGCATTTGTGCAAGGGCAGGGCCAGGGTGTGCCCAGAGCAAGGACAGGGGCAGCAGGTAAAGGACAGTCCCCAGGCCAGCACAGTGGCTGCTGTGCTGCACCACTCCAGCACCCAGAGGGTGAGCTCAGGAGTGAGTTAAGGCAGAGCCTGCCCACGAATGCGGTAACAAAACAGAAATTGAAATTTAACCTCTCCTGGAGTGACTTTGCTAAAGCAACAGCTCTACAAAGTGCTGTACAAAGATTAAAAACAGCCCTCCCCTGGTTTCTAAGAACTTAGTTTGCATAACCTGAAAGAGAAAAGCCTGAAGCCAGTTAAGGATCTATTTACAGAGAAGTTAATCACGTAGCTGTGACCTGTCAGGTGCTTAGTACTGGTGTCACCTCCTGGGGCTGAAGCTGCTCTGCCCCACAGGACTGGATTTGCTCTGGGCTCTGCAGGTAGGTCAGCACAGCCAGGGATGAGCTGCCCTGAGCCTGCTGGAGAGCAGCTCCCAGCTGGAGCAAGCAGGGTTTGCTGCAGGACTGGTGCTGGGCCCTGTTCACCCTCGGCTGAGACCCAGCCTCCACCCCCAGCAGGGCTGTTCCGGATGCTGAGATGCCCAGGAACAGCCCAGGGATCACCAGTTCAGTGTCAAACTACACAGTGCTGGAAAAACAGCAATCCAGGACTTCCCTGCCTCACCCCCAGCTTATCCCAGCCCTGAAGAGAGAGGCAGTGGCTCCTTCCCCCTCTGCACTGCTCCAGCCCCAGAGGGTGCTGCAAACAAGTGTTGTACAACTCAGACTGGAAGCCCTGAGGTGTCAGGACAGAGCTGGAGCTGCTGAACCTCAGGGTACCTGTGGAGCTCTCCGTGAACAATCAGCAGCTGCAGGAGAAAGAGGAGAGGGGACAGGTACAACACCCCCACCTGCCACAGCCACCAGCTGCCTGCAACGTGGAGAAGTCTTTGGTTACTAGAAAGATGGCCTCAGACTAACTCTGAAATCTTTTGAGCTTTACTTGATGATCCAAAACTGCACAGCCACTCCATGGTGTGTTTCAGCCTCTACCACTGAGCTCCGAGGAACTGGGGTGTGAATGCTCTGTGCAACAGAAGAACGTGGCTGCTGCTGCTGCAGCACCTTTGGTTTTCACACTGCTCCCATGTCCTCAGCAGCCCTGAGCCAGGAGCAGGGATCCTCAGAGCAGGAACACAGAGCTGCTGCTCCAGAGGAGCCTGGCTGTTAAAGCCAGTGTGAAATATTCCAGAGAAAGGGTCAAAAGAAACTCTAGCCCAGGGCAGAGTGCTCCGGTGTCACCCACGGTGCTGCTGCAGTGCAAGTTTAACACTTCCTACCTCGGGTTTCTGTCCCTCCCAGGACTGGTGACCTGAACTGGCACAGCTGTGGCTCTGCTCCCAGCCCTGTGGGATGACACCTCACCTCCCAGCAGCGCTGTCACTTGACTCCACGACAGGCAACAGGAGACGAGGAGGTAGATAAAATATTCATGGACAAGAGAAAAGCACTCGGAGAAAACCACACTGCAGTGGCCTTCTCCATGCTCTGCCCTTCCACACACAGCTGCCATGGCTGGGAAGACTTGGAATACCCTCAGGATAAAGTCAAACAGGGAATATCTGCCTCTGGGTCACTGCCTGCTTCTCTTTCCCCTCGCTCAGAGCAAGGCAACGCTCCTGGATCAGTTCCAGAAGGGAACCAGGGCTGCTGCCCCCCACCAAGAACCCCCTGCATGGGGGGGGTTGAACATGCTGTGACTCCTGCTGCCTGGGAGCTGCTGGAAACCAACCCCACAGCTGAGATCCAGGCTCAGGCAGAAGCTCTAAGCACTGACCAGTACCAACATCACTTCCAGGGAAAGCAACAGTGGACAATTTGCTCCTGATCCTCCTCCTTTGGGAGGAATTTTAACCTTGAACCATAGGGATAAAGCAGGGATGGGTGTCCCCAGCTCAGCGCTGCAGAAGCTCCACTGAACCCTTGGAGGAGCAGATCCTGAGAGCTGTGGGGAGCCCAAGGGAGCAGCCCCTGCTCCCTCCCACTGCTCCGAGGGGTTCCTCTGCCCCCAGCACCCCAGGAATCACATCAGCCTGTGCCATTTGTCCTTTGGGGAGTCACCCAAGGCACTCCCAAGCTCTCTCTCAGGAGCCAGGGAGCTGTGCAGCAGCTCTGGGTCCAGATCCCTGCCTCTCCACCCAGCCCAGGAGGGTCAGGGAGCGCCTGGAGGGAAGGAGGGTGGCTGGCTGAGCTTTTGTTTGTTGTTTTGGTTTTAAAGTGCAGGATCATTACCAAAGCCTCAGGAAGCCAGTCCTCCTCCCCTCCAGCACAAAACAGCAACGACAAGAGTGCTAAAAATTCCGGGCATTTCTCCAGCTGCTCAACAGGCCCTTCCAGGCTGCCCAGTAACCTCGTTGATCCTCGCCCTACAACTACCGCATTTAAATACCCCAAATAACCTAGAGTTTGTTACAAATCACAATTTACAGACTGTGCTGGACAGGAGTTGCACTGCCTGGTCCTGCTGCAGGGCAGCCCCTTCCCCCAGAGCTGCGGGGGTGCCCAGGCTCACTGGTGCAGGTGGGCCCTGTCATCGGGGCGCTTGATGTGGATCCTCCGCACGCGCTCGATGCGCTCCCGCTCCTCGTCCTCCTCCAGGTGGTGGGAGCGCCCTGCAGCCCCTCCCGTGGCTTCCAGGAGGGCATTGTCCGGCCCCCTCCCGTCCTGGGATTCGTACAGCAGAATGTTCAGGGTCTCCTCATAAATTCGGGCTTCTGGGAACTCCACCTGGCAGGCAGGGAAGAGAAGGGCACTCGCTGCAGGCACCAGGTTACCTCGCTTTGGATTCCTGGTCCCTGCTGTTACAACTTCTTAACTGCACCCCAGCCACAGGAATCCTTTCAGGCACAATCCTTTCTATTCCATTATTTGCTTCCAGCTTTTGAGACCAACAAGCAGTTGGGTTTTGGCCAGAAGCAGGCAGAGCTCTCCTGGGAAAGGGAAGGATACAGGGAAGGTGTGCCATTGCTGGATCCCTCCTTACACGGCGGTGTAGAACCAGGGAATGGTTTGGGTTGGGAGGGACCTTAAAGATCACTTAGTTCCAACCCTAAATCATCTACTTGCAACCCCCAAACCCAAATGTGATTAAAATGCACAAGTTTATCTAAAGACAGAGCTGGGCTGAACATTATGGAACATCACAGTGCATTATGGAATATCACAGGGCTTTATGGAATGTCCCAACTGCCCAGCGTTACCTGCCCTGAGCAGGCAGCTCCTGCTCTACCCCCAGCATTCCAGGTGTTGCCCCACTCTCAATGCATTGATTATCCTCCAGAGGTGCTGAACAATGACAAAGTGCCAGCCTGTTCAGCTGTCAGGGGGCCAGGCTGGAGCATTCCCAGTTTCCCTGTACCTTGGTCTGCTTTTTCTCGGTGGCATAAACGATGGAGGTGCAGCAGACCTCGGCGATCTTGCGGCCCTGCCCGTAGAAGGACCAGCAGCAGATCTCATCCCCAATGACGTCCTTGATGAAGAGCACCCTCCCGTTGAACCTCAGGGACAGCTTGTCAAAGAGCTCAATGTTCTTCAGCATGTTGTCGTCGGAGTTGCTGTGGGAATGGAGGCAGCAGCAGGAATTTACAGAGCACATGGGAAGAGTGGGAGCAGTGAGCACTGAGAGCCCTGAGCAGCCAGATTCCTGGGCCACGGAATCCCAGGATGGTTTGGGTTGGAGGGACCTTAAAGTCCATCCAGTGCCACCTTGTGCCATGGGCAGGGGCAGCTTCCACTATCCCAGGTTGCTCCAAGCCCTGTCCAGACTGGCCTTGGACACTTCCAGGGATGGGGCAAAGCTAAGAAATTAATTCTTATTATTTCACTCCTACAGGCAGGAAAAGCTGAAGCAGCAGCAATACAACAGCACCAGCCCTGTGAACAACTGCCCAAGGCCCTTTCACCTGGGGGACGAAATCCTATCAGCCAAATCAAACCATTCCTGAGCTCAGCACCAGCTGGATGAGCACTCTTATGGCATGAAATTTATAAGGGAATAAGGGAAAGGGGACAAGGCCCCCAGCTTGATGATTTCAGCACTCACTGAGCTCCCTGTGTTCAGCTACCACCCTGCAATCCATGGGAATGCACACAGCACTTGGCCAGGAGCCTCTGCCAGCTGCACCTAAGGATTAGAGGAACTCCTCTGGCACAGAAATAGCACAGACTCAACCTTCCATTGATGGCAGCAGACTCCTTTCTGACTCCAGTTTGAAATGAATTGGGAAAAAATGGAGTGCCTGCCAACACCAACCTGCTATTGGGTCTGGGGGAAGAAAAAGGAAACTCTTACCGTGGATTTTAGTCTAGGAAAAACTTCCAACAATTCCAGCTGAAGTCACTTACCTGGTGTAGGAATATTTGTTGTTGCTTCTGTTATAGAGCAGCTTCACTGCTGGCTGTAAGAAACAAAGCACAGGTGAGTTCCAGGGAGCACAGCCAGAGCTGGAACCTCAGCTCAGCCCAAAGCCCCACAGAGAAGCTGCAATGACAAATTCCCAGTGGGATTTTGGTGGTGTTACTGCAAATCTGTGATGCACAGGTTGGCAATGGGGCTACAATCCCTCCTGACTCCTTCTGGGATTGGATCCTCATCTATTCTTATCTTCCCTCTGTCTTATCAGCACCCCCTGCCATGGGCAGGGACACATTCCACTAGCCCAGGTTGCTCCAAGCCCCATCCAGCCTGACCTTGGACACTTCCAGGGATGGGGCAGCCACAGCTTCTCTGGGCACCCTGTGCCAGGGCCTCCCCACCCTCACAGGGAAGGATTTTTTCCTAATACCCATCTAACCCTGCCCTCTCTCAGCTTAAAGGCATCACCCCTTATCCTGTCACTCCATCCCTTGTCCAGCTCTCCTGGAGCCCCTTTAGGCATTGGAAGGAGCTCTGAGGTCTTCACAAAGCCTTCTCCTCTCCAGGCTGGACACCCCCAGCTCTCCCACAGCACATCCAAGTCTCTCTCTCACCTTGTTGGAGGTTGCAATCAGCTTCTGCTCCTCCTTGGAGGAGGTGATCACCGGGACCTTGCAGAAGGGCTCGTACGCGTCCTTGTTCTGTGGGAGCAAGAACCAAACAGCAGCTGAGTGACAACAGATCCCAGGGCACACCCACATTTCCTGGGAATGATCTGTGCTGAGGGCTCAGTGTCCAGTCTGTCCCAGTGGTGGTTTCTGGGCTGTGGCTGGCCAGGCACCATTCTTCTGGGAGCACCTGAGGTGTCCATTCCTGCTGTCCACCACTGAATGTCCTGTGCCCAGTTAAACAGCAGGACCTGGAATGGGGCTTCTCTCAGACAGGACACCAGTGCCAGTGGCATCAAACCCTAGATGGGAACCTCAGAGCATAGCAAAGAACACAAGGGACTCCCAGCAGCTCTGGGAAGAAGCTGGTTTCCCTGGATGTGACCAGACTCCAGCAGATGGCAACACGAGCTATTCCAATTTCCATCCCAGCCTCCAAAACCACGAAGTGAAGACCAGGAGAAAATCCTGCTCTGCCCACCCCCAGCAGCCCCTGAGCCCCATGCCCACCTGCAGGGCTGCCTGGCACTCGTCTGCCAGCCCCTGCACCAGGTAGTACTTGGCCTCAGCCAGCAGCTCCTCGATCTCCCGGCGGCTCTCCGGGAGCGGCACGGCCCCGTCCCGCAGGTAGTTCAGGATTGTCCCAAAGTGCTTCCCACAGCGGTCGATCAGGATCCAGCCTGGGGACACAGGAAGGGCAGGGTAAGGACCAGCTGAGATGAATGTGGCAAAAGACCTCGACAGAGCAAACTGCTGTAGGACATGATGGAACTGGGAGTGTGAGGATGGAACGGGGAACGTGAGCGGAGGGTGTGGGACAATCTCCGCCCTGGAGCGCAGGACCATGGCAGGGACAAAGTCATGGAATGGTTTGGGTTGGAAGGGAACTTAAAGATTATGTAGTCCCACCCCTGCCATGGGCAGGGACACCTTCCACTGTCCCAGGTTGCTCCAAGTCCCATCCAACCTGGCCTTGGACACTTCCAGGGATGGGGCAGCCACAGCTTCTCTGGGCACCCTGTGCCAGGGCCTCCTCACCCTCACAGGGAAGGATTCTTTCCCAATATCCCATCTAACCCTTCCCCTCTGGCAATGGGCAGCCAATTCCCCTTGCCTTGTCCCTCCATGCCCTTGCCCAAAGTCCCTCTCCAGCTCTCCTGGAGTCCCTAAGTGCTCCAAGGTCTCCCTGGAGCTTTCTCTTCTCCAGGGAAGAAAAGAGCTACAACCAAAGCTGCGGGTGCAGCATCCACATTTCACCTCTCGCTGCTGGAATCAGGCTGGACCCTGGAAAAGCCAGGCACTGCCGAGGCTGGAGTTTCCCTGAGTGAACAGATGGCCACTCTCACAGGCTGAGGCTCAGGAATGCAGCGAGGAAACGCTTGTGGGGAAGGAGTCATATTTTGGACAAATAAGGAAAGTAGGTTAAGGCAGCCCCTGTGTGTTCTGCATGAATGGAATTACGAGGAAAGTCTGAACATTTGGTTCAAGCTGGAAAGGGAACACGGCCCTTTCTGAGGGAAAAGGAGACACTTTGGAGCAGTTCACTCCAGGCTCCCCAGCTCCCTCATTCCTGCTGTCCACAGACAACACAATGCATGCTCCAAGTGTGATTTTACAGGCTGGAACAACAAGCTGGAGACACAACTAGAGACAGAAATCATGGAACAAAGGACTGATCCAGGCTAATGGCTAATCCAACTAGAGCAGAAAAAAGCCCATTTGGCAATGCAGAGTATGGAAAGCAAGAAATCCCATTTTAGCAGGAGATTTAGTGGAAGGTGTCTCTGCCCATGGCAGGGGGTGGAACAAGGTGAGCTTTAAGGTCCCTTCTGAGCCAAACCATTCTGGGATTCTGTGATAAAGAGGAAGCACAAGCCATAGCAATAAAGCAGGACATCCATATTCCACAAAGGCAGCTGCTTCCCAAGCTCACTGGAGCACACAGGGAGGTAAAGGGCCAGCTGAGAACAGAACTACCATCCCCAAATTCCTCTGTTCTCCTCTGTGACTCCTCGTAGGCTGCAAAAATCTGCTGCAACTTCATGTTTACAGATGGTGAAACTGCAGCAGAATTGCTCATTTTCATGTGGGGATGAGAAAACACTTCCAGTAGCCTTGCAAAATCTGAGTGACCACTAAAAGAGCTTTAAAAACCCTTCTGATTCCCCCAGACAGCCCAAAGGAGATGAGTCACGGGGAAGTGACCCCGCTGCCACTCGGCCACAGCAGAGCCAACAAGTGGGCTGAAGTCTTTTAGAGTTATTTTTTAATTGCAGTGTTCCAAAAACATCCTGTGATCCATTCAGGAAGGGACACAGAATCCATGAGCTGTATGAAACATAGAATTATGGAATAGTTGGGTTGGAAGGGAGCTTAAAGCTTATCCAGTTTTAACCCCCTGCTAACATCAGGGACACCTTCCACTGTCCCAGGTTGCTCCAAGCTCTGTCCAGCCTGGCCTTGGACACTTCCAGGGATGGGGCAGCCACAGCTTCTCTGGGAATTCCATCCCAGTCCCTCACAGCCTTCACAGGGTGGGATTTCTTCCCAATATCCCAAACTGCCCTCTGGCAATTTGAAGCCATCCCCACTTGTCCTGTCACTCCAGGCCCATCTTTTAGTCAGCTCCTTCAGGCCCTGGAAGCCACACTTAGGTCACCCCAGAGCCCTTCTCCAGGCTGAACAATCCTAATTCTCCCAGCCTTTCGTCCCAGAAAAGCTGCTCCATCCCTCTGATCATCCTGGTGCCTCTTCTGGACCCACTCCAGCAGCTCCACATCCTTCCTATGCTGGGCCCCAGGCAGGAGGCAGCTCTGCAGGTGGGGTCTCACCTGGGCAGGGGGGCAGAACCCCCCTTCCCCTCACTGCCTCTGTCCACAGACACATCAGGCCTTTAAATTCATCTTTGTCTTACAGGAATTCTCAGGGACACGATCCAAACACTCCCAGCTAAAACCAGACAACATTTTCCAACCAAGCCCTGGCAGGTGAAACAGGAGCCTGACACTGGACACTGCCTGAAGCTCCACTCTCTTATCAGCAGCTGGACCAGGAACAGCTTCCCCATCAACAGCAGCAGGGAGTCAGGGGAAAAAATAGGATTGGAAACAGGTGGATGCACCTGGAAAACTCACATCCTTCTCCCTGCTCATTGCCATCCAAAGGAAATGTTCCAAATATGCTGATTTGCTGCAGTTCATCAATAATTTCTAAGCTGAAAACAATCACCTGCCACCCAGAGCCAGAGAAAGCCCAGACTTTTCTCCTCCAGCCCGAGGAGCAGCAGGTTGGAATCGTTCAGCTGGGAGGAGGAGCTGGGATCTGAATCCCAGGCACAGAGCAGGACCCCCTGTGCCACATTCCAGACTGGTTAAACCCAACTCCTTCCAGTTGCTCCCCAAGCCTGGCTTCTTTTCCTAAGGAACATTTCGTTTGGTGCCAGGTGTTGGGTGGGACCAATTCGCAGGATTTTGAAGAATTCCAGATAAAAAGTGTNTTCTTTCCCAATATCCCATCTAACCCTTCCCCTCTGGCAATGGGCAGCCAATTCCCCTTGCCTTGTCCCTCCATGCCCTTGCCCAAAGTCCCTCTCCAGCTCTCCTGGAATCCCTAAGTGCTCCAAGGTCTCCCTGGAGCTTTCTCTTCTCCAGGGAAGAAAAGAGCTACAACCAAAGCTGCGGGTGCAGCATCCACATTTCACCTCTCGCTGCTGGAATCAGGCTGGACCCTGGAAAAGCCAGGCACTGCCGAGGCTGGAGTTTCCCTGAGTGAACAGATGGCCACTCTCACAGGCTGAGGCTCAGGAATGCAGCGAGGAAACGCTTGTGGGGAAGGAGTCATATTTTGGACAAATAAGGAAAGTAGGTTAAGGCAGCCCCTGTGTGTTCTGCATGAATGGAATTACGAGGAAAGTCTGAACATTTGGTTCAAGCTGGAAAGGGAACACGGCCCTTTCTGAGGGAAAAGGAGACACTTTGGAGCAGTTCACTCCAGGCTCCCCAGCTCCCTCATTCCTGCTGTCCACAGACAACACAATGCATGCTCCAAGTGTGATTTTACAGGCTGGAACAACAAGCTGGAGACACAACTAGAGACAGAAATCATGGAACAAAGGACTGATCCAGGCTAATGGCTAATCCAACTAGAGCAGAAAAAAGCCCATTTGGCAATGCAGAGTATGGAAAGCAAGAAATCCCATTTTAGCAGGAGATTTAGTGGAAGGTGTCTCTGCCCATGGCAGGGGGTGGAACAAGGTGAGCTTTAAGGTCCCTTCTGAGCCAAACCATTCTGGGATTCTGTGATAAAGAGGAAGCACAAGCCATAGCAATAAAGCAGGACATCCATATTCCACAAAGGCAGCTGCTTCCCAAGCTCACTGGAGCACACAGGGAGGTAAAGGGCCAGCTGAGAACAGAACTACCATCCCCAAATTCCTCTGTTCTCCTCTGTGACTCCTCGTAGGCTGCAAAAATCTGCTGCAACTTCATGTTTACAGATGGTGAAACTGCAGCAGAATTGCTCATTTTCATGTGGGGATGAGAAAACACTTCCAGTAGCCTTGCAAAATCTGAGTGACCACTAAAAGAGCTTTAAAAACCCTTCTGATTCCCCCAGACAGCCCAAAGGAGATGAGTCACGGGGAAGTGACCCCGCTGCCACTCGGCCACAGCAGAGCCAACAAGTGGGCTGAAGTCTTTTAGAGTTATTTTTTAATTGCAGTGTTCCAAAAACATCCTGTGATCCATTCAGGAAGGGACACAGAATCCATGAGCTGTATGAAACATAGAATTATGGAATAGTTGGGTTGGAAGGGAACTTAAAGCTTATCCAGTTTTAACCCCCTGCTAACATCAGGGACACCTTCCACTGTCCCAGGTTGCTCCAAGCTCTGTCCAGCCTGGCCTTGGACACTTCCAGGGATGGGGCAGCCACAGCTTCTCTGGGAATTCCATCCCAGTCCCTCACAGCCTTCACAGGGTGGGATTTCTTCCCAATATCCCAAACTGCCCTCTGGCAATTTGAAGCCATCCCCACTTGTCCTGTCACTCCAGGCCCATCTTTTAGTCAGCTCCTTCAGGCCCTGGAAGCCACACTTAGGTCACCCCAGAGCCCTTCTCCAGGCTGAACAATCCTAATTCTCCCAGCCTTTCGTCCCAGAAAAGCTGCTCCATCCCTCTGATCATCCTGGTGCCTCTTCTGGACCCACTCCAGCAGCTCCACATCCTTCCTATGCTGGGCCCCAGGCAGGAGGCAGCTCTGCAGGTGGGGTCTCACCTGGGCAGGGGGGCAGAACCCCCCTTCCCCTCACTGCCTCTGTCCACAGACACATCAGGCCTTTAAATTCATCTTTGTCTTACAGGAATTCTCAGGGACACGATCCAAACACTCCCAGCTAAAACCAGACAACATTTTCCAACCAAGCCCTGGCAGGTGAAACAGGAGCCTGACACTGGACACTGCCTGAAGCTCCACTCTCTTATCAGCAGCTGGACCAGGAACAGCTTCCCCATCAACAGCAGCAGGGAGTCAGGGGAAAAAATAGGATTGGAAACAGGTGGATGCACCTGGAAAACTCACATCCTTCTCCCTGCTCATTGCCATCCAAAGGAAATGTTCCAAATATGCTGATTTGCTGCAGTTCATCAATAATTTCTAAGCTGAAAACAATCACCTGCCACCCAGAGCCAGAGAAAGCCCAGACTTTTCTCCTCCAGCCCGAGGAGCAGCAGGTTGGAATCGTTCAGCTGGGAGGAGGAGCTGGGATCTGAATCCCAGGCACAGAGCAGGACCCCCTGTGCCACATTCCAGACTGGTTAAACCCAACTCCTTCCAGTTGCTCCCCAAGCCTGGCTTCTTTTCCTAAGGAACATTTCGTTTGGTGCCAGGTGTTGGGTGGGACCAATTCGCAGGATTTTGAAGAATTCCAGATAAAAAGTGTTTCCTTTAGCAGCCCCAGTGCTATTGTCCCAGTTTCCAGGCAAGGGGAGATAAAGCAAGAACTGCTGCAATGGGAGTGTCTGTGTTACAACATTCAGGAAGTATCAAATTCCTATTAAAACACAAACTGGTTCCATGGAACAATCCCACACAGACACTGGGGGAGTCACAGCAAAATAAACTTGTGATTTTATGTCCCAAACATGATATTTTAACAGGAGAAACTTCGGTTATCCTCAGATTTGAGGTGCAAACAGCACCTGCACTTCCCAGGCCTCTAAGCCCTGGGAATGGGATGTACCAGCCCTCCTGGACCTGCCCAGGACACTGGGATCATGCCAGGGTGGGCTTCCAAAATGAATTTGGAATTTCTGATCCATTTCCAACCACGGGAAGTCTGGAATTATCAGATTTACTGAAGCAGCTTCAGGGAGGGTCAGGAAAATCATGGTGGAGTTACCTCAAGTTCAGCAAAGGGAGAGGGTTCACAACATTTCCACCCCTCCAGTGTTCCCAAAGTGTTGATTCCCACTTGATAGGGTTTCTCCCAAGTTTGACCCAGTGTTGACTCCCATTTGACAGGTTTTTATCCCAAATTTGACCCACAGACTGACTTTTTTATGGTCTGTATCCAGGATAAGTATCCCTTTGATTCAGAGCCCCAAAGCACAGCATCCACATTCCTGCTTTATCCTGGCCTGGGATAACACCTGGAACAACACAGCTTTGTTTTCCCCAGCTTAAATATAAAGACTTCTGGCTAAACCAGGAATATTCAGCAAATCAGGCTGTATTTTCACATTTTTTCCTTCAAATCCACTTCCTCTTATCTCAGGAAAGCTTATCACAAGAGCCCTATAAACCTTAAATAGGCTATTTTGAAGCACTCAAAACTCAGTCCAACCCACCTCAACCTGGGCTGTATTTTCTCTATTTTCAGCAAATTCAAACAAAATTTTCAACTCATCATTAACTAATCCCAAGGGAGGTGTTTGAACCTCCAGGCTCAGCTTTGCAGGGGCTGTTGGTAAAGACAAAGGTCCTTAAATATTGTTATGGGTAAAACATCAGCATGAAAATAAAGCTGAGCTTCCAATTAAACTCTGGCACACCCACAACGTGGGAACACGGAGATAAAATTCCAAATTTTCTGAAAATTCTGCAACTGGTTCTGTTTTAGGGAAGTCAACTGACAATAGTGCCACAAGAAAATGGTTTCATTTTAAAAAATCAGCTTTTACCTCATAACTACCCATGTTCAGAGCATGCTTTACATTTTATTTATAACCAAGGAGACAAGAAGAGGGAATGGCATTCTGAGCTTCCAAGAGGACACACAAGTCCCAACTCACACATTCCTAATCACTATCCCCACCTTTTTCCATGGCATCAGAGCTTTAGTGTCAGTATTCTGAAAGGAAAAGATGCTCCAGGTGCCACCTGGGCCTGGCAGGAGCTTTGGCACTTCTTAGTGTCCTTCTGCTGTTCAGGCAACCACTCAGGTCATCCTTGTCTTTTATTCCACATTTTTCTCAGCTGTATACTCATGGAATCACAGGATGGTTTGGGTTAGGAGGGACCTTGAAGATTGTTTAGTCCATGGGCAGGGACACCTTCCACTAGCCCAGGTTGCTCCAAGCCCTGTCCAACCTGGCCTTGGACACTTTATGGGATGGGGCAGCCACAGCTTCTCTGGGCACCCTGTGCCAGGGCCTCACCCCCCTGACAGGGAAGAATTCTTCCCAATATCTAATCCAAACCTATTCTCTGGCAGTGGAAAGCCATTCCCTCTTGTCCTGCCACTCCAGGCCCTTATAAATATTCTCTCTCTGTCGTTCTTGTAGCTCCTTCAGGCACTGGAAGGCCACATTTAGGCCACCCCAAAGCCGCCTCCTCTCCAGGCTGAACAATCCCAACTCTCCCAACCTTTCCTTGTGGGACAGACCCTCCATCCATCTCTCCAACCCTACACACAGAAGTTCCTCTGACCTTTCCACGACCCCTGTGACTTTCCCTGCCGAGGAAGGACGCGGTGAGCGCCGGGAGCATCCCGATCCTTACCTTCGCTGTCCGTGAGCACCTCCATGCGCCCGCTGAACATGGCCTTGAGCATGGTGTCCTGCTTGGTGAGGGTCTGCATGGTGGTGTAGTACAGGGCCCCCCCCACGTTCAGCTTCACGTACTTGGAGCTGGGGCTGCTCCCCTTGAAGGACGTCGTGCGCGTTGCGGCCGCCGGCACTGCTGAGCTCACCACGCTCTCTCCCGACATCTCTTCCTGCAAGGAAAGAGTTCCCAGCTCAAGGAAGGAGTTCCTGGCTCAAGGAAGGAGTTCCCGGCTCAAGGAAGGAGCAGTTCCCAGCTCAAGGAAGGAGCAG